>OY728164.1:2069232878-2069630874 GCA_963277665.1 Viscum album | reverse complement strand
ACCACCCCCCCCCCCGCAGCCCACCTTCACCAGGTGTGGTCATAAATCTTCTATGACTGTAGATTTCATAGGCAATATCAGGTCCCATGGAAATCAGAGTACATAATTCTACCAAAAATATTATCATAATGGATTTTACACCTAAATTGAATATCATCATCAACAATGGGTTTTTGTGTTGAAGAAAATATAAAGTGTTTTACTAGGAGTACATTATAAATTTTGAGAGATTCAAACATGTGACTATTTTTAATATTTAATATTTAACCATTTTGAGATAAGTAAGAAAATTTATTTGGTCTATATCTAACAATTTCAATGCCTAAAGTTTTATTAGCTATGCCTAAGTCTTTCACTTCAAACTTACCATTATTTTGTGATTTTACAATAATTATGAGGCTCATGTTCTTACAAATTGTAATCATGTCATCAACATAAATCATCAGATTTCATGTAGTACTGCATTAAACAAAACATTGGAATTATGATTTGAAATAGAGTAACCAGATTTTATAGCACCATGATCACTATCTATAGGTGGTGAAATAGTTATACCTGGTGCCTGTGAAGTATCTGTGGGATGTTTTATGATATTTTCCATATCTGGACAGCACTTCATTTTCTCTATAGAGACATTCATAACCTGCATGGGCTTAGGTTCCTGGACATCCCTTTTGCACCCCCTTGCAACCCCCTGGACAGCCCCCTTGAACACCCCCCTGCACCCCCATGCCCCCCTTAGTCCCCCATGCTCCCCCTGTACCCCACTGGATAGCCCCCATGCCCCAACTGGACAGCCCCACTGGACAGCCCCACTGGACACCCCCTGGACAGCCCTCCCCCCCTGCCAGACACCCCTCCCCCCAGCTTAGACAGCCCCTCCCCCTGCTGGACACCCCCGCCCCCCTGCACCCTGCCCCCCTGCACCCCACTGGACAGCCCCCATGCCCCAACTAGACAGCCCCACTGGACAGCCCCTGGACACCCCTCCCCCTGCTGGACACCCCCTGCTGGACACCCCTCCCCCTGGCCCTCTACACCCCCTAGAATGTGTTTCTATTGATATAAATGATCATCTTATTGAGGTATGTTTTGTATTAGAAAACATACCAAAGTACAATGAGCATTGCAGGATGATAGGCCATGCCACTGATAAGTGCAGAATTGTACAGAAATTCTGCAAGCCATCCTATATTAATACTTCGTAGAAAGATTCTCTGAAAGGGAAAAATTTTAATACCATGGAATGACCGCGGCGTGACCGCAGTGTGACCGCGGCGTGACCACAGCGTGTTGAATCGATCCAGTGACATGGCGGCTGTTGCGGGCTGGAATGCCGAGGGCAGCGGGCTGAAATGAAGGTGGAAGGGGGCTGGTGTGGGATGGATGTGGCTGGAGCAGGGCCAAATCACGGCATGACTACGGCGTGACCGCGGCGTGACCGCGGTGTGACCGCAACATGTTGGCCCGATCCAGCGACATCCACGGGGCAGCATCTTCCGGCCAGTAGCGAAGGGAGCGGGAGGAGGCTGGAATGCGGGTGGAAGGGGGCTGGTTGCAGGTGTTGGGGCGATGGTGCGGGCAGATTCGAAGGTGGAAGGGGGGCTGTTGCGGGCTGGAATGCCAATAGAAGCGGGCTAAAATGAAGGTGGAAGGGGGGCTGGTGTGGGCTGGATGTGGCTGGAGCAGGCACAAATCACGACGTGACTGTGGCGTGACTGCGGCGTGACCGCGGCGTGACCGCGGCGTGACCGTGGCGTGACCACGGCGTGACCGCGGCGTGACCGCAGTGTGTTGGCCCGATCCAGTGACATCCGCAGGGCATCATCTTCTGGCCAGGAGCGAAGGGAGTGGGAGGAGGCTGGAATGCGAGTGGAAGGGGGCTGGTTGCAGGTTTTGGGGGGGTGGTGCGGGTTTATTCGAAGGTGGTGGGGGGGGGGGGGGGGGGGGGCTGTTGCGGGCTGGAATACTGGTGGCAGCGGGCAGAAATGAAGGTGGAAGGGGGCTGGTGTGGGGGTGGATGTGGCTGGAGCAGGGAAAAATCACGGCGTGACCGCGGCGTGACCGCGACGTGACTGCGGCGTGACCGCGGCGTGACCGCGGCGTGTTGGCCCGATCCAGCGACATCCGCAGGGCAGCATCTTCCGTCCAGGAGCGAAGGGAGTGGGAGGAGGCTAGAATGCGGGAGGAAGGGGGCTGGTTGCAGGTGTTGGAGGGATGGTGCGGGCTGATTCGAAGGTGGTGGGGGGGGGGGGGGCTGTTGCGGGCTGGAATGCTGGTTGCAGCGGGCTGAAATGAAGGTGGAAGGGGGATGGTGTGGGCTAGATGTGGTTGGAGCAGGGCAAAATCACGGCGTGACCGCGGCGTGACAGCGCGTGACCGCGGCGTGACAGCGGAGTGACCGCGGCGTGACCGCGGAGTGACAGCGGAGTGACTGCGGCGTGACCGCGGCGTGACCGCGGCGTGACCGCGGCGCGACCACAGCGTGTTGGCCTGATCCAGCGACATCCGCTGGGCAGCATCTTCCAGCCAGGAGCGAAGGGAGTTGGAGGAGGATGGAATGTGGGTGGAAGGGGGATGGTTGCAGGTGTTGGGGGGATGGTGCGGCCTGATTCGAAGGTGGTGGGGGGGGGGGGGGCTGTTGCGGGCTGGAATGCTGGTGGCAGCGGGCTGAAATGAAGGTGGAAGGGGGCTGGTGTGGGCTGGATGTGGCTGGAGCAGGGCAAAATCACGGCGTGACCGTAGCGTGACCGCGGCGTGACCGCAACGTGACCGCGGCGTGACCACGGAGTGACCGCGGCGTGACCGCCGCATGACCGCGGAGTGACCGCGGCGTGACCGCAGCGTGTTGGCCCAATCCAGCGACATCCGCGGGTCAACATCTTTCGACCAGGAGTGAAGGGAGCGGGAGGAGGCTGGAATGATGGTTGAAAGGGGCTGGTTGCAGGTGTTGGGGGGATGGTGCGGGCTGATTCGAAGGTGGCAGGGTGGGTGTTGCGGGTAGGGGGGATGTTCAGACATAAATACACCGACCGAGATGCTCGAATAGAGGCGATCTAGCAATACTTCCACATGTAGTAACTATCAGAAGGTTATAATCATAGATGAAATGGTTCAAGATAACCAGACACAGTATGAGAATTTTAATGTAAAAAAACCAAATGAAGGGGTCGTGCAATGACACGAATGGGTAGAGTGAGAATATCAGATTGATCATCGGATGGAGTACACTGCAATCAGAGGAAATAATATGCGCTGTGAGAATACAATATGCAATAGAGGATCATCAGATGGTCCAATAAAACTGTACACTAAGTAGACACCCTATGATCAGACGATTCAGGTATAACATAGCCGATAGTAGAAAAGTTGAAAGACTATGATATGAATCTACATACACAAGAGTTGGAGCACCAAAAATAATGCAACTACTGATGATCATGTGATAATAATACAATTGAGCTGAGTAATAAATACAATAAATCAGCTAATAATCATATAACTCCCTTGAAAGTATAGATAATAGTTGATGTTCAATGTATAAAGAATGATATGTTAGATTTGGATGCATGAAGAAATTAAATTGCCTAAGAAAAAATTACATTTTTCATTAAGAGAATATTTTGAAAAGCACATTTACAATTTTGTAATTTGAATAAAGAATTCAGAGTACATAAATCAAAAAGCATGATGGAATAAGATATTACATACCGTTAGGTACAATGATGACATTGATATAGTACCTGAGTCAGTTGTTTGGGATCTTGCACCAGAAGAAGCACCCTATAAGCAGATAAACTGTAATGTGAAATTGAATGACTACTCATATATTGAACATAGGTGGCTGAAAGAATAAAAATGGAATAAACCATACCCAAATCTTGAACTCATTGTCTTAGATGGTGGTGGATAGAACCGGTCTTATCATAAGAAACCACCTATAAGAAAATAGTGGGAAAAGAAATGAGATATAACAACTTCTTATATATATGTGATCAGTGTGTCAACTGTAGACAGAAAAAAAGGACACATTTTACACGATTTAGGTAATTATACAAATTTTCCAAAGATTAAATCATCTTAAAAAATGAAGAAAAATGGATTCTTGAAGCTACTAGATTGAACAACCTTCAATTACAGGAAATACCTGACTATAGAGACTTTGAGAGAGCTTCCCAAGCAGGATTTTCAGCATGAAAAAATAATAGGGACCATCCTCAATCAGGATCATTCCTAAAACCGATGAAGAGTGTAGCCCTTAACTTCTGCAATACCATAAACTACTTAATAACTAGACAATTCATAACTAAATATTAGAATAATACATGAATGATTGAAGAAAGGGACAGAAAAAAAGGCATAAACACTTACATAAAACTGTATGGTTCCAAGTGTAGAAGTAAAGAAAATAAAAGACACGAGAACTCATCTAGCCATTCAGAAATTTGGATCATTGGCATGAATGATAAAACATCATTATCATCTTCTGGGTAGCTATCTGTAACAATGCTCAAATGAAACAGAAGTTTTCTTCTCCATGTAAAAGCACATATATCATGTTTTTTTATGAAATCTAGTTCTTACATTCGAAAATATGGAACCAATAAATTTCAGGGTTGCCAATGTTTTAGGAGGATCATTGGCATCCATACCAAGCAAGGAATTGGATAATGAAATTGTCAAGAGATCAATGTTTTCATTAGCAACAACAGAATCATCTAACTTTGCATAAGAATTAGACAAGGAAGAGAATAAATATGATCTCCCAAAAAAGGCCACTCATGTTACATGAGTATTCAACTAGTGATTGGTTTTAATATATGAGAAGCTACATGGCTACGATTTCCAATGTATGGTTTTAAAATAACATTAAAAACTCATTCAACTCTTAGATAATTGAAAATGGAAGAAGTATTAGTTGGTGCTTATACATGGAAGTGACTGATTATTTATATATTAACTCTGAATGTGTGAATATATTATAGAGGAGATCCAAACCTAGAAATATTTATTTAAATATTGACATCTCTAAAGATTTTGACACTCTTAGCTAGGATTTCACTTTTTAAGTACTTGACAGTTTTGGATTCTCAACCATATTTATTAAGCTTATTCAATAACTTATCTACAAATCAAGACTCTCTTTCATTATTAATGGGTCTCACAAAAGATACTTCGGTCATACCTAATGGGTGAGATAGGGGGATCCTCCCTCAACGTTTTTTATTTGTAATTATCAACCCATACTCAAACTGATGATACATAGAATGCTCATCACCTCCGAAGGTTAGAGAAAATTTATGCAACTCCGTGAACTAGGAAGAATATTATATAATTCATATGCTTACATACATAAAAACATGCCTCGGAATCAGAAGAGAGGAGTCGGGGAGGAGGCGTTGGGGAGGAGGCGTCCGGGAGGAGGGTCGCGTTGAGGAGGAGGGTCGCGGCGAGGAGCTGTCGGAAGAGCTGAGTCGAGGAGGAGGGTCGCTGCGAGGAGGCGTCGGGGGGGGGGGGGGGAGGGTCGCGTCCGGAAGGAGGGTCACGGCGAGGAGCCGTCAGGGAGGAGGGCGCGACAAGGAGGGCGCAGCGAGGAGGCATCGGGGAGAAGGAGGGCGCGACGAGGAGTCATCGGGAAGGAGGAGGGTGCGGCGAGGAGGCGTCGGGGAGGAGGAGGGCGCGACAAGAGGGCAGAGGAGGTTCCCGATGATAATTGGGAGAGAAAAAAAAACGGGTTATGATTTAGCCACGGAGAGGGATATGAATCATGGAGGTAGAGATATCATGAACCCTGGAAAAATCTCCCCAATCCACATTGTGGGGAGACATAAAGGAATATTTGGTCTCTCTACTCAAAATCCAATGGCCTTTTCTATAGATATATATTATATTTCAATTTATTTTGGGATGTCTTCATGAACTCATGGATGAACTTGTACTTCTCTTTCATTTCCTAGACAATATATGGCCCAACAAGAGATTTCTTTACGGTCTATTTGGGGAACAATGGTGGCCTGAAGGTACTTTCATAGATGGCCTCAAGATGATAAATAGTGATAGTAGAATGGAAGCTATTATTTAAAAAAAAAGTCTATCAGGGGAATGCAATTTTCATAGCTGTAGATGAAGTCTACTACACAAGCCCTTAGCATATAATCAAGTACCTCTATAGTGAGCTCGGTGTTCCCATTTGTCTAGGGTTGGAAGGTTGTACTCATATTTATATAGCTCATAGTTATCACATATAGGCCCCTCCAAATCCATAATGTGAACAATATATCAGGGTTTGATAGAATATATGAGGGTAACCCATAATGGAAAACAATCTACTATTTTACGACTTTCCCAAACACTCCTCTGGACATTACTCCAGGATATAAAGGAATTTCACGATCTCCAGAAGTTGGTCAATTATAAAATAGATGGGGTCATGGGATCTTGAAGTACATTAACACCATGTACTAATGTAAATGGAAATTAAATTCCATTTCCACTCTAGGATCACTAGGGGTTGTTAAAAATCAACTCGAACCTGGATCATAGTCTTCACCTTCTGACATGTGAAGCATCAAGATATAAAATCAGCCTTGTTTTGTGTCATAATAGCCCAGAAAAATTTCCATTGAAGTATTATGTACATATTCCACACCTAAGGATGTATAGAAAATGGGTTGTGTGAAACTCTATAATCACATACTCTAACATCATTACTAGGACCACAGTCCATCCCTATAAAATTAAGATACCATTCCCTTATTCAAAAAATCTTTTGAGTGAATCTGCGAAGGATATCTTGTCACATAATAACGCATAGTAGGTGTAACCTAAAATGGAATATCTCACATGATGGATAATTAAAGGAGTCATCACCCTCAACTGAATAAAATATTCACCCACAATCCCAACAAGTGTTCATGTCATGGTAGAAAATTGCTCAAATGCCTCCTAAGTAAAATGAGAATGGGACTTCCTTCTAATGGAATCTAATACAATTTTTTAAATTCAATGAGTATATAATATCTCAAATTAATTGATCTATAAGAATTACAACATGAAACAGCTCCTCATGTTTATGTCCCTATATGTGAATACATCATCGGGACTCTGATGGTCTAATTAAATATCAATTTGATCACGCATAAGACAATTCTTCCAAATCGTCTAAGTTAGGACTAATAATACTAGATCTAGATCACAATTCATGTTTTTATACTCATGGGGTACTAATTTTCTTGATCCATATGTAATAAAATTATATATCTGCATCAACATCCAACCAATCACTTTTCTAAAGTCAGAACCATAAACTAAGTACTCCATGATCTCCTTAGATAGTCTAAAAATATGATCACTCATTAAGCTGAACTTCAATCTCTTGATGGATCTTTAGTACTGTTTAGTCTTGGAAAACATCTTCCTATTCCACATATGGGAGGTCAAATGAATTACAATCCTTGCGATGTGTGCCAAAAATCACTTATAGTACCCTAGAAATCCATGAATACTATGTACCTTTTACATAATCTTGGCTGTGCTAAGAGGGCTCGACCAGGAGGGGTCCGGTCACCGGAGGTGGACTGGCCAACAAGGAGGTGCGCCGGAGGCGTGCGCGCAGGGAGGTGGGGCGCCGGAGGCGTGCGCGCAGGGAGGGGAGGCCACGGCTGGCGAGGGAGCACAAGGGAGGGGAGGCCGTCCACCATGGGGAATCGCCGGAGAGGTGCTGCTGGTGAGGGTAGCGTCGGGAAGGAGGGTCACGACGAGGAGGTGTCGGGGAGGAGGGTGCGGCGAGGAGGGCGCGACGAGGAGGGCGCGGCGAGGAGGCGTCGGGGAGGAGGAGGGCGCGGTGTGGAGGCATCGTGAAGGAGGAGGGTGCGACGAGGAGGAGGGATCGGGGAGGAGGAAACGCGAGGTATGGAGGAAACCCGAGGGATTGGGGGAAAAAAACAGAATCGTGCGATTTAGCCACGGATTGGAAACAAATCCATGGCAGTACGAAACCTATAGCCACGGACCTCTAAAATCGTGGCTATAGGTCCGTGGCTATAGCCCAAATTTGTAGTAGTGTTTCCTAAAAGGACATACCCTTCCAACTTCATGAATAGATTCAAAAAAGACTCTATATATAGACACAAGTTACAATAATATCTAGAGTTGAGGACCCACTCATGATTGAGTTTATGGATGGATATATTCCGGAATTCAATAACATAATATCTTGAGTCAACCATAAAAGGCTGGTCAGTTGGTTTTTTGTGTTCTAACTCTCACATGAGTTTCCTACACTTGGGATTAATGTGCATGGGTTTAACAAAGTGAAAACATGTGATTTTTCTATCCAAGGAACTAGTTTTGGATTTGGGTTCTTTTTTTACTCTTACTTTTGTATCTATTAAGCTGTTTCTTTTTTACATTAAGTTTTAGGTCTTCCCCTTGTGAAAAACACTCAACCTCTCCTTTTATCTTAAGTTTAGAATGCAAATCCTTAGACCAAATAGATTATTTAACATCTTCTTTAGTTAAATAATCTCGACCATATATCATGGTCTCAATTAGTGTGATGTAGCTATTGTTAAGAGTGATTAAGAGGATTAATTTTTGATCCTCATCATCTATAGAAACATTAATATTGGTTAAATATAATTTGACTTTATTAAACTCTTCTAAATAGGTTTTTATTTAAGTACAATGCTTTATTTTGAATGTGAACATATGATGATTCTAGTAAGTTATTCCTACTAATGAAGCAATCATGTATAAATTTTTATGTTTTAGAAAATCTATACAGTGGTAGACTTATAATATACTTCTCTAAGGACCCCATCACCTATGTAAAGTAAAAGGGTTCTATGAGACATAATAAGTATATTAGGGGTAACATCTTAGAATTCTACAATGGTATGAACATTTCATTAACAGTCGTAAAGGGTTTCTTGGGCCCACATAGGGATTCAATTCAGCCTTGTTGTCTGAGAAAGGCTCTCATTTTAATTCTTCATATATTGGAATCTTTGTATCCATTGAATTTATCAATTTCATTTTAATTCTTCATATATTGGTACATATTCAGCACTAGAAACAGATGGAACAACTTTCGCCCCCGGGCTCCTTAGATGGTCGTGGTCGGATCACAATGCATTTTCATATGACAACCTAGGTCCTGTGAATCCTGCATCCTTTATAGGAAAACATGTAGATCCAAACTCATCTACCAAAATCATCATTCTACTAATACCCACATTCCTAGTATTGATCCCTTGGGATGCAACCATTCCAATCCATTTAGAAGAAGACCATTAGCAGACCTGACTTAGGTGTCCAAGTTACTTGAAGATAGAGCAGAAATCATTCCATGATTTTTAATGGACCACGTAGAAACATCTATAATCCTCTTCAATGAAAATACACACTAATTCTACCAGTGGCTTCAAAACATCAACCTCAGCAGATATGAAACAGAAGGGGAAAACATGTAAAGCTTACCTAAATCAAATAAATCAAAGGTGCAAATGAGGCATAAAAAAATGCAGATAACCAGCACTCGGGAGAGAAAAAAATAGAGGGCGATGGGGGTGTCGACCTCGAGGGCGTCGACGAGGAGGGTGCGGCGAGGAAGGCGCCGGTGAGGAGGGCGCGGGGAGGATGACGCGGCGAGGAGGGTCGCGGCGAGGAGGGCGTCGGTGAGGAGAGCGTCGGTGAGGAGAGCACGACGAAGAGGGCGTCGACGAGGAGGATGGTGTGGAGTTGATGGGTCGTGGAGGAGGAGGCCACGACGAGGATGAGGCCACGGGGAGGAGAAATGGCGAGGGCGAGGAGATGGAGCCCGACGCTTGGGGGCGAGGGCGAGGATGGAGCCCGACGGAATGGGGGAGAAAAAAACTGGGCGAGGGGATATAGCCATGGGTAGGAAAAAAACCGTAGCTGTATAAAACCTATAGCCACGGTTCTATAAAACCGTGGCTATAGGTCTGTGGCTATAGCCCAGATTTCCAGTAGTGTGGAAGGTAATTTAATGGTTTTCTCAAGTTTAGCAAATGCATTATTTGATTTTGAATCATCGCATTGTTTCATATCTTCCCAGTTTTCTAGGAAAATTAGATATTTCCAATTTGATTTAACAAGAGAATTGTCAGTCAAAACTCTTAAGGGAATTATCATTACAAAAAAGTTTTGTGAATCAGTCCCCATTAGAGCACATAAATGTTCTTTATCCTCTGATATCATTGTCATACCTATGATTAAGTTTTATATAATCCTCAGTATGTATTGGATTTTAGACTATGATGCAAAGATTTATTGTAAGAAGAAAGAGGTTACACTTTTTGATGATGATGATGATGATAAGGAACACCTTATCTTTAGAGCAGAATCGTCACCACCTAATTCTTATTTAGATCCACCCCCAGTAGCTCAACTAAATTCAATTATTGGGGACGAAGATAATGAAATGACTGAGGGTGAGGAAAGGAATGTTCAAATAGAGGATGTACCTATTGTGAAAGAATATGTGGATGTGTTTCTGGAATATTTACCTTGACATCCTCTAGAATGAGAAGTTGAGTTTTCCATTGATATAATTCCTTGTTAAAGGCCTATATCGATGTCCCCTTATTGAATGGCCACCATGGAATTAGTTGAACTAAAGAAACATTTAGAGTAATTGAGTAATATGGGATTTATTCGCCCTAGTGTTTCTCCATGGGGATCCTGTGTCCTTTTTGTTAAGAAGAAAGATGGATCTATGAGGTTGTGCATTTACTACAGGGAGATAAATGCTTTAACAATAAAGAAAAAGTTTCTCCTACCTCACATTGATGATTTATTTGACCAACTGCATGGAGCTCAATACATTCCAAAGATTGACCTTCGATTTGGATACCGTCAGTTGTGTGTGTAGAAGGAAGACATTCCAAACACAACATTTCGAACAAGGTACGGGCATTATGAGTTTACAAGAATGCATTTTGGATTTACTAAAGCACCCACAGTATTCATGGATCTAATGAGTAGAGATTTCAAGGAATATCTTGATTATTTTGTGGTGGTTTTTATTTATGATATCTTTTTATACTCCAAAATATATGAAGATCATGAAAATCACTTGCGCATTATCTTGAAGACTCTTAGAAGGCATGAATTATATGGGATGTTTAGCAAGTGAGAATTCTGGCTTCAGGAGATTTCTTTTTCTTTTCCATATTGTCTCTAAGGATGGAATTTCTGTTGATCCTTCTAAGACCAAGGCAATTCAAGAATGTCCAGCACTGATGAGTATAACTGAGGTATGTAGTTTTATTGGTTTGGAAGGTTTTTATCGACTTTTTGTCAAGAATTTTGCCCGATTGGCTAACCCATTAATGAAACTCACACGTAAAGGGGTTAAATTTGTCTGGATAAAAGAGTGTGAAGAATTTTTTGAATAACTGAAGAGAATATTAGTCATTTCTCCTATATTGACTCTACCATTGGGGAATGATGGGATCATTATTTATAGTGATCCATCAATGAAAAGGCTTGGTTTTGTCCTTATGTAGAATGATAGGGTTATTGCCTATGCATCACGACAGCTAAAAATTCATGAGAAGAACTATCCTACTCATGATCTCAAGTTAGCTGCTGTAATCATTGCCTTGAAGATATAGAGACATTATCTCTATGGTGAAAAATGTGAGATATATACCGATCAAAATAGTTTGAAATATATTTTCTCACAAAAAGAACTCAACATGAGGCAAAGGTGATGACTTGAACTACTCAAGGATTATGATTGCACGATACACTACAACCCGAGGAAGGAAAATAAGGTTGCAGATGCTTTGAGTACAAAAGATCATGTTGTTTTGAACATGATGACAGTGGAAAGGGATCCTATTTTCATGGATCTAGTAAAGATGGATATGAGAATCACTATGGAGGGTGAAACATCAAAAAAATTTCAAATGGTTTCAAAACCATCTTTACTATAAAGGATAAAGTGTTCTCAGGCCGATGATGATGAGTTGAAAAAAAAGATTAAAGCTGTGAATGATGGGTGATTGAGTGACTTTGTGTATGAAGAGGGAATTTGGATATTTGGGAGGGGACTTTGGGTTCCCGATATACCTGATTTAAAGAGGGAATTGTTGGATTATTCTCATAGTTCCAATTTTCTATACACCCTAGGAGAACCAAAATGTATAGATAATTAAAGGGACATTTTTGGTGGGATTTCATGAAGAGAGAGATTTTCTGATTTTGTGTCGAGATTTATGGTTTGTCAACAAGTGAATGCTGGAAGGCAACTTCCTGGTGGAGTATTGCAACCTCTTCCCATAACTGAGTGGAAATGAGATAATATTACGATGGACTTTGTCATGGGACTACCAAAGACTCCTAGAAGGAATGATGCAATATGGGTCATTATTGATCGTCTCATGAAGTTAGCACATTTTATTGCTATAAGAGAAGATGTACCACTTGAACGTCTAGCAAGACAATATATTAATGAAGTTGTGAGACTTCATGGAGTACCCCTGTTGATTGTCTCAGATCGTGATCCCCGTTTACATCAAGATTCTAGAAAAGTCTTCAGAAGGTCTTGGATACTGAACTTCATTTGAGCACTGCTTACCACCCTCAAACTGATGGACAATCAGAACGAACTATTTAAATCATTGAAGACATGTTGAGATCATGATCACTTGACTTTCAGGGTATGTGGGATCAATATTTACCTCTGGTAGAAGTTTTCTATAACAATAGCTTCCATTCAAGTATTTAGATGGCACCATATGAAGCGTTATATAGAAAGAGACATCGCACACCAACCAGTTGGGATGACTTTGGTGAATGAAAACTTGTAGGCCTACAACTGGTGGAGGAAACGATGGAAAAGGAGAAGGTAATCCAAAACCACATCAAAGAAACTCAATGTAGGCAAAATAGCTATGCTGACAACCAAAGGAAGGATTTGGAATTTTAGGTAGGAGATCATGTTTTCTTGAAGGTATCTCCATGGAACGGAGTTATACATTTCGGTAAGAAGGGTAAATTGAGTCCCAAGTACATCAAACCCTTCAAAATTCAAGAACGAGTTGGGGATATAGCTTACCGTTTGGCAATGCCGCCAAGTCTCTCCAAAGTTCACGATGTATTCCACGTATCACTATTGAGAAAATACATTCCTGACCCAACACATGTACTCTCCTATGAGGAATTAGAACTGGAACCTGATCTGTCTTATTGCGAAGAGCCTGTCAGGATTCTTGATACAAGAGAACAAGTGCTGTGAAATGGGACGAGTCGTCTAGTAATAGTTCTATGGAGAAACCATAATGTGGAGGAGGAAACGTGGGAACCCGAGGAACTTATTATGAAGAATCACCTGAGTCTTTTTATATAGTGATATTATATGAAATTTTGAGGACAAAATTATTTGAAGTAGGGGAGAATGTAACACCCCAAGCATCCACAATACACTCCTCTTTGATTAATACAGTAGCGTGTGTTGTACACAACTTCGAGTTCTAACACACACCACAACCAATCAAAGCAACCGTTATGAATAGTACTACCTAATTTTTGAAATTTTTTAAATTTTATGATTCAAAATGGACTTCATTTTTGGAATCGTAATATCAAATTTGTCCTAGGGTGATATTATGGAACATTTTGGATAACTTTTATTTTTTGATGAATAGTAAAAATTACTAAATTTTAATTAAATTTTTTTAATCAAAATTATTAATAGTGATAAATTATTCTATTGAGTGGTTTAAAATTATAATTAGAATATAATTTATCCATTTTATCCAATGGTGGTCATTAGAATTAACTTCACTTTGAAATTGGACATAAACAATTGTCAATATTTTGATTGATATTGTTTCTTAAAAACACGCTATTTGTTTTGACAATGGGAATTAATTATAAAATTAATTAATGCCACTTATATGTTTGGAATTATTTAAAATATACACCATTTTTTAATTAAGAATATCAATTATAGCCTAGGGTGAATTTTTGGTATTTTTATGAAAAACATCAATTTTTGATGAATAGTGAAACCACTAAGTGGTAGTTTAAAAAATAATTTTTCGTGTCAATGAAACATTACCACTTCTGTGATTTGATTTTCAAAAATCCGACATACATGGTTTTCATTGGGAAGTAAAATCTAATTCAGTGGGATTAAAATTGTTTTTTGGTGAATAGTAACTTTTAAGTCTTATTAATCACGATTAAAGGTAATTAGTGAAATTTAAGGTAAAAATGATATTATAAAAGTATGAAAATATCATGACACTTGTCCTAACCATATTGTATGAGTCATGGCCGACCAATACAATCCATGGGTCAACTTGGGGACCTCATGGTGCCACTTGGGTAAGAAAATGACATTAATAACTTTTTATTTAAAGTAAAAATAAAATTGTCACAAACATGTGTTGTTTTACTAAAATAATTATTACATGGGATTATATAAGTTAACTTTTAGACTATAAATATCCATTGGAAATCTAAAACTATTTACTAAATCATGGTTTTTTTTAATTTTTAGACATTAAATATATTAATATATATATCACACTATGATGATGAAGCAATTACCTCATTAATTAACGATTTAAATTAAATGAAAAGATAATGTAAAATCTAAGACTTAAACTTGTCAAAAACTATTGGATGAGTAAAATTAGAACTAATATCACCTTATCTTCGAAATATAAAATTATGGGACCTTTGAAAACCGAAAACCATTTCATAATAAAGTAACATTTCATGACTTTCCAAGAGTGCCCCTCCTCTCCACTTATAAAAGGCCCCCACCTCTACCACCTTATTCACACCATCAAAGCCATTTGGCTCAGCCAAACTCTGCCCAAATACTCTTTCAACTTCACTATCTTACTCTTAGAAGCCTCAATTGGGGCAGAAGTCTTCCCAAAGAATCCTTTGGCTCAAATCAAAAAGAGTTACCCGATTTTAAGGTAATGTCTTCTCTTATATTCTTTTGTTTTAATTTGCTTCTATAACACCTTAAACTCTTTTTGATTCATTTATTTTGTAACAACACCAGAATCTAAAATATAATAAGATGTTTTCATGAGAAAGATATTATTTACACTTACACATATCTTCGTCTAATGGTAAAAGAATATACTGTTTCTGTGGGTGGCGAATTACTTACTCATGAAACAATGATTGTTCAATATTCTTTTAACACCTCTCATGGTGGCCATTATGATGACACTATTTTCATATATGATATATATATATTATGTTTATGTTTTCTTTATTCTTATGTATTTCTCATTTATGGCATACCATTGTGATTTCCATTATGGGTAAACGTGATAATTTCATTTTAGAAGTGTGAACTACCGCCCCCTCAAAGTGATTTGAATCGTTAATGCCATATGTGGGCCGTACAAGGGATAGAGTAAATGATATTATATATGATATTATACTGGAATTATAATACATATTTATATCATTATTATTTCATTCCATTAAATATGAAATAGAAATTAAAGTAGCGTTCATGCGTACGTACGACTTACCGTCTCCATGAATGGTGCATTTCATTTCTTACCCCTAAATGTTACGTAATATTATAAATGAATATATATACTGAATATATATGAAATATATGATATCTACATCATGAATATAATTCTGGATATAATAGATATTTTACCGCATGAACAACTTGTAATTATAAGAAGTTTTTTTTTGACTCAACTACCAAAGATCGACAAAACGACCATTATTAACATAAATAATTACATAATGTTCATAACATGGTAATAAGTGATATTATAGGAATAATAAACTTGAAAAATGTTCTTAAGAAATTATAAATTAACTATATTTTATTATTCAGGAGGTTAAAGAACGGTCGAGTCAAGTCGGACATGAGGTAAGGACTTTGTCTCAATCCCCTTTCATTGTGGCATGTTTTATTTTATACACAATGTTCTTTTATATGGTGTATAAAACCCTTTGAATTTTACGTTTATTCAAAAGGAATATTTTTATATGAAGCGTTATACTAAATGACAAAAGGGAATGTTTTTTTGTCATACGTATACAATGACAATGACTTCTCCACTGCTGTGACCATTATTTGTGTTTCAGCTTCCTCTAGAAGCTATACGTTTTTTTAAATGAAAAATAAATACCAAGATTTAATTTTCTTTTAATTTGGTATTGAAAATGGTTTTGAAAGTGTTTTTATTATATCATTGTGTTGTTTTGATATCTTGTGATTGAAATGTGGAAATGTTATGTTTCCTTGATGCATGTTTTATGTGATACGATTATGTTATGGTTTATGATATGTTTAAACCTTTCCATATGAGGAATGCATTGTACATAATAAGTGATGGGTGGAGCCGCTATAGCTCATCGATGCATCGGTAGGTCTCATGAGACAAACTAGTGTCTTATCACGTGGCCTTGAAAAAATCTTATTTGTAGTCTTGGCACGAGGCCTTGGCTACATGGTTATGATATTCTGGAATTATGCATTCTATCATTATTATAGTGGTTTTTGATATTTCATGTGATTATTAGACTAGTAGAATATCCATGTGAATAATTAAATGTAATTATTTCATTTTATTTTTTCCATATTATGCTAAATATCATATTTAAAAGGCTTTTATCTTAGTTATACATTGTCTTAAATGTTTATGCTTATTTATGAAAGTTTCCACTGTATTGTTATCCTTACTGAGCATCTGAGCTCACCCATTTCAATGTTTTAATTTTTCCAGGATGTGATAATGTATATTCTGAATGACCTGTAGGGATAGTATGAGGGGATATGAATACCAGATGTTTTTTACCATTGTTTTACTTTATGATGTAATGTAATAATTATGAATGTATCTAGTTTTTTCAAGGCTACTAAACTAATCGGTCTTTCGAGACTTGATCTTTTGTGATCATGCCAATGTTACGCAATAATTCACCGACTCTGGGTAACTGGGGTCACGGCGTTACAACCACCTTCATTGATGTTGATACATAAAAAGTTTTATAAATGATGTAAAATGGGTAGGGATTTCTACCATATGTGAACAGAAGAAATAACACCAAGGATCACCACCAGAAAATGACAACATATTGAATCCAAAAAATTATCCAAATAATCTAGAAAAATTATTATATAATAATGGAATAAATAAAAAAAAAATTCCATTGTTGAATGAAATTATATTTACCCAGTGGGAACCACTAGGAAGAACCCCAATCGAAATGGTTAAGAAACAAGAAGTTGAGATAAAAATAATCATCAGAGAAGGATTATACAATATATGTTGCATGAAATTGGAAAATGTAAATGAGGGGGAGGGGGTTTAATGGTGTTAAAATGGTAAATGGTATGGATATTATGTTAAAAAATGCCCATTATAGATACATGTCATGAACACAATGTACGACCTACCTCTAATCCCTATTATCCTATGTAAACATCTTCATCATCTTTCATTTATATCAAATACAATCATCAATGAAAACTATTGGCTTCAAAATGGTTTAGAATTAATCAATGCATCCCAAGGATATGGTATAAAAAATAATTTCAAACAAAGAGAACTCTAAGATAATGTATAGAATGACCAACAACTGACCATTATACTCGTTCCTCCCATAAAGCATTCAATTATTTGATTTGAGCCTTGGAAGTGCTTGATACCTGATTCGAGCCTTGATTCAATGTTTGATTCACCATGTAGGAGCTCTGGAAGAGGGTGGCTTCCACAAAATGATTTGGATATCATTGAAAGTTCTTTAGTAATTAAGGGGTTTTAAATAGATCAGTGTAATTATAATAGGGCTTCCCAAAAGCGTTGAAAAATGATTTATAATTACAAATTAAAATAAATTATGTCATTATATTTATATAATTATATATTTAATTATATATTTAATATATATAGATTAAATATATTATATAGTTAAATATATACTCTATAACTTTATAGTTATTTAAATATATAATTATGTAATTATAATTATATAATTTTGTTAAAAAGTAATATTTGTATATATTTATTAAATGTATATAAATATACACATATTAAATATTTTCATTATTTAAATATTTTTTAAAATTTAATAAGTACTTAAATATATATATATATAGATATATATATATATATATATATATTATAATTATTGAAATACTTTTAGAAAAATAATAATTACACATTTATATTTATAAATATATAAATATATAAATATAGTAAATGTACATTTTTAAATATATTTATTTATACATATTTTATACAATTATTGTTTTAACATTATGAATGAATATTTAATATTAATTGCATGCATGTTAAATATGATTGAAATTTAATAAATTATAATTGATCACACATTAACAATATTGATGAAATAGATAAATATTGTTAATTAAATAAAAGTTATTAAAAAAATAATGAAATATTATGAAATTAATATGAATACATATTTAAATTATTAAACTATAGTATGTATGTATAATAAATAATATAAATTGAATAAATTTACAATAAAATAAAAAACTATTAAAATAAAAAATATTAAAATTTAATTAATACCTAATTGTAATAAAATTAAAAGTTAATAGTTTTTTACCATGATTAAATACCTCATATATTAAATGTATCATATTTTAATGAAATTATTAAATGAATAATAAGAATTTAAGCAAACTATATAATTTTTACATGTATGTGTTACTATATAAGATATCACTAATCACGTAAATATTTGTGTCTATGCATTGTATATACAAAAAATTTAATTACATATATATGAGATAAATATATCATAGGAATGATATATTTTAAATTGAAAAATAAAATTCCATTCAAGTATGTCCATTATTCTATTTAATTAGTAAGTATTCTTAATTAATATTAATTTTTAATTATAAACCATTATTCACTTAATATATCACTATTTAATATGAGGAAAAATATATTTTATTACATAAGTCATATTTATATAAATTCATATACATCTATATATTTAATATATATAATTTTAATTAATACTATCACTAATTATTCAATTAGTAAAATGATGGATATTTTCTAAATTTACTTGTTTTTAAATTTTTTTAATTATTTCTCTTTATTTGGATTTTTATCAGTGCTAAAAAGGCACTGATAAACTATCCATTTATGACCGCTAAAAATAAATAATTGTAAAAGGGTAGCCTTTATTAGTGTTATAAATGAAGTACTCATAAAGTTTATAACTTATCTTTTCTAAAAACCATTTATAAAAGGTTCTATTTATCACTGTTGTTAAAGGCATGTTTTGTAGTAGTTCCCCAAAAAAATTCTAATTTAGAATTTTAATTATTTTCTATAAACCAAATTAGTTAGAAAAATATATTTTCCATTTGGTATAATAAACCATGTAATATAATTGAAATTAGTTATATTTATTTAAATATTGTATTAAATTACATACAACTATAGAAATTTTATAATCACTAACTCTATAATATTTATTTTTCATAGTTTGAAATTGGTTATGAAAAAGTAGAGTTTTAGGACCCCGACACACAAATATTATCCAATGTAACCAATATGACCATGCATTCCTCAGCATAGCATCCCACATTATATATTCGATCCATCCCTATAATAAATTATATGTCAGAAAAAGTCATATAACAGGAAAAATCAAAAATAATATTGTAATTCCAATGATTTATAATTTTTGAAAATAATATGTTGTATATCGTAGAGTTAAACATAGATATTCCTTATTCATTTAACTTTTTTAATAATTTTTTAGATTTCAACTTACATTATAATATGAAAATAAATATTTTTTTATGTCCCGATAACAACATTTCTCTTTATTGAACATTAACAATTTATTTAGTACATGAGATATCAGTTCATAAAACCCATAATGATCAATAATTATTGTTTTTTTAGGAATATGGTATATTACATAATAACATATAACATTTAATACCACAACATTACGGAAAACATTAATGACAAGATCATAATAATCAATCGAACATAAAACTACATGAGATATCCTGTGGACACAAATAAAAAAGGTTGAGCTATAAAGACTAGTAATGGAATAAAAAAGGAATATCCTGAAGAAGACAACACATGCTAAGAAATAGAAATATCAATAGAGAATAAAAGGAACATGAATAATAATTACTGATAAATCATGATAATCAAAACATAGAAAATGTGGGAACATCTTAAAACATTGCATCATAAATAAATCAAGGATAAATCCTATAAGACCCCATGATAGAAAATGTCCCATTAAAAAATAAAATAAACGAACTATCCAAACATGAAATATCATGATACAAATCATTACCCAATGCATTAGAGTGCTATTAGGGTGCGTCCATTATAATAATTTCATTCTCATGTCTATGTGTTCCATATAGAATATATAAAATGGATTCACCATGTATCATAATTTATTACACAATCTAGGAATGTTAAATGAATAAATGTAAGACCCTAATAAATATGTATATGTACATAATTTTTAATACCCTTAATAGAGAGATCAATATGGAATTCGCTACACAATTATTTTTGGAATGTTAAATCTTGACTTAATTTCGGCAGTATAATTACATTATATAGAAATTCATAAAAGTGGGTTGATAAGAGTGAATGGGGGAATATCATAATTTATAAATTAAATTTATAGTAAGGGATATATTTAATAATTTATCCCAACATAATCAAAATGGAAATTAGAAGACATAACCTATAAAGGTTTCATGAAAAAAAGAGGAGAGTAGAAGATTCCATACGATATTTCAGTATAGTGACTTCTTAGGTTAGGGTCAAAATGAGATAGTATAAATAGAAATTCATTAAAATAATATTTTAATGACTGTAATATACTGAAAATAATTGAATTATAACATAACCAATTCAAATTATATTGGATGGATTCAAAATAAGGTTCTTTAATTGAAGAAAGGAGAGTAAGGCGAGGATCCCTTACTTGAATGTGTTGTCCCAAGGGCTTGGTACATGATTCTTGGTAGCTTGGGGTCTCCTTGGGAGAACTATAGCGAGTGTATGTAAGATTTTGGTTGTGCATCACATATTTTTAGTGATGAAAAATGGGAGATAGTGTGTTTTTATATAAGAAAGGTGGGGGATTTCATCATTATTTGTTTTTGGAAACTACATTATAAAATATTCAAAACCACAAACCACACCATGGGGTTTCCCCATGCTTTCTACCAAATGGGGTGTTTTAAATTATTTTATATGGTCAGGATTAGATTATAATATGATGTTCCCCTGCTTATGTGGATAGGAGTCACACTCTCAAGAAACATGTTTTGTAATCCTAAAATATTATATAAGTCTTGCTGGATTCATTAAATCTCTATAAAATAAATGAAATAAACAAAAAATTAAAATATAATATATTTAAAACATATATTTTTTTAGGGATAACTTTTTTAGTATTTATTAAATATCTATTGGGCCATTATGAAGTCATTAAACACGCCGTATATTTATATAATGTTTAATTTCTACTGAAAATTTTGACTATCTCAGACAATTATGAAAAATTTACTCTCAAATATTCTTGACATCCTTATTCGAAAAATAATAATCATTTTATCTAAATAATTCTGTAAATATGATATTTTTTACTTTTAAAATAAAAACCAACATTTTTTATCCCTAATAAAAATTACCTTTGAATTATTGAAAATTATATGATATTTTATATTTTATAAAAAAAATTTGATAATAATATTATACTGAAATAATATTTATTTCAATAATCCATTTATTCAAAAAAATGTATTTCTTAATTGATTTTAAATATTATTTGAAAATAAAATTTTGGTAATACAAATAAGTTAAAAAGTAATAATAATATGATTAAAATATATTCATTATTCAATTAAAAAAATTAGATATTCAAATTTCTAGGGTATTCTTTCATATCCCTTTATGACAACATTTGATACCCTAATAGTCAGGTGCATGATGCTGGGGCCTTCATGGGATTGTTCAGTTAACATGGTTTGGGTAGTGATATCAATGAGACTGAAATTCTCACATAAACAATTTCACTCATTAATAATTTATTGGATCTCATCATTGGCATGGTCTATGGAAAATACAAGAAATTATATATCCCTCCTATGATCTAATAAATGAGAATCCATTATCTTTGAAAAATGGATTTGATAAAAATCCCAATTTATAATAATCATGTGATAACTATTCCAAAACTCTATTATCAATAATAGTGATACCTAATAGTCATTTAAATCCAATTACTTATAAAAAAGAATTTTTTTATCTATAATTATAATTAATTTATTTAAACCAAAATAAAGGGAATTTTGTACAAAATAGTTTGGGTCATTAAAATCTCCCCCCTTTATAAATTTCTCCCTCAAAAATTCCTTTCACTAAACTGAAATAGATGAGGGTAACTCTTCTTCATCACCTCCTCTAGTTACAAATTTTCATCATCAAATGGGTGGTTTCTCTACAATAATTTGACATGGTTCATTTTCTTATTTTTTTAGAAATTCTTCTCCATGTTCTAAGATCATCACCAGATGCTTCACGGAGGAAAATTAATTCTTCAATGGTACCACCTCTAGATTGAGTATGTGTGATTGGTCTAGTGTGTAATATATTAACAGAGATACAATGAATACATCAGGTACTTCTGATATATTTTGTGGTAGTTCTAGTTGACATGACACTACTCTTATGTGATAAAGGATTTAAAAAAATACTGATGTACCTTGGAAGAAGCATTCCCTTCTTCCCAAATCTCATCAATTTCTCACATACAGATATACAGAGGAATACCATGTCTCTAACGTAAAACTCTAGGGAACATCCTTGATTGTCATTATAGGTCATCTATCGACTGTAAGAATCATTAATGTGATGATAAATGGTCATGACCATATACCCTATTTATTCAACCATTTCAGAACCTAGAAGTTTTCTTTTCCCAACTTCATCCCAACATGTCGGTGTTCTCCACCTCTACCTGTAAAGAGATCTTAAGGATTCATTTAGATGCTTGAGCGTAAAAATTTGTTGTAAGAAAAATACACCAAATAAAATTGTTTGTCCCATACACCATTTAAGTCCATTAAGAAATATCTTGACATATTATCATATGTTCGGGTTGTCTTCTAAGATTGGAAATCTTCATTAGGGTGATAATTCATACTAAAGTTCAACTCTGTTTTTAGAGCATGCTGGAAACTTTTCCAAAAAATATAGGTGAATATTAGATCATGATCAGAAAAAATTGATAGTGTAACACCATGTTTCTATACCACATATCGGATGTATATCCATTCTAGTAGATCTAGAGAGAAATCCTCTTGAATCAAAATGATGTGTGATGCCTTTTTTAGATGATAGACAACAACCCAAATAATATTATTTCTGTATGATGAAATTAGAATTCTAATAATAAATTCCATGGTGATGTTTTCCCATTTCTCTGTTGGAATGTGTAATGGTTTCATCAACCCCTTATACTTTTTGAAGTACCTCAGAACATCCTAAGAGATAAGGGGAAAATTAGGGTAACAACGTTTTTTAAACAATGGATCTTGTTCCCATATTGGTAGGAACCTGATAAACCTATCTAATGGTAATGTGCATAAATTAAAACATTCCCAAGTAGAAAGACCACATATAAATATTTACATGGTTCACAAATAAGGTATGGTCCAAGGAGTATAGAATGACAGATTTTCGATATTAACTAAATACATTAATCACACAAGATGTGGAATATTGAATTTTTGATGCAGTCACTCTGTTCCTGGGACACTGATATTACATGGTTTTAGGGACATCGCATTGCACATGTCCGATCACTTCCATCTACTCCCCATATCTCACTATATTGAGGGATTTCTAACTCAGAAACTGACTTGAGGATCGACTTAATTGTTTTGAAATAAATCTATTTTCGGTAACATATCTTGAGACTCTTCTTGAACCATATTCCCAAATTAATTCACATTGAAATCTTTATTCACTAAAAACAAAATTTTCATAACTTCCTTTCATGAATCCCCTTCCTGAATCTCCCTTAACGAAGCTCCCATTCCTTCGCGGAACAAACTACCATTACGAAGTACTCCCGCCTTAACAGATTTCTTTTTCGAAGGTCACTAAGTCAACAATGAATATCCCCTCACCGTGAAGTACACAATACATAGAATCGTTGTAGTCACTCATGATTAATATAATATTTTAGTGATACTTAATTTTGGATAGAAACCTAGTTTCAACGATTTCCACTTTCTTCACAGAATCATAGTGATTTCATGTTTTTTTCTCTAAATTCCTCATTAAGAATGAAGGTAGATAGCCTCTTATTTATAAGAGTGATCATTTGAGAATCTATAGCATCTATAATGTGTATTCTAGATCATTAAAAAGAATGTATGGAATTCTTAACTTCATGATGATCTAATGAAGTTTTACTTAGTCATATAGCTATCCATCATAACATCACACAGTCATGATGATCCTCTTCTCTTCTCGTAATCACAATGAATAAATTATATAGTCATGATCCTCCTCATCTTTGTGAACATAATCCCAGGCATTGTGAAATCTATCCCTTTACCATATTTACAAGTATTACATTCCAGGAAACTAAATTTCACAATGCTCATTTTAATCGTGGATCACCATATCAAAAATCAAAAATCTGTTGCAAAAAATAAAACTTGTATCCATTCTTCATGAAACTCATTACCTTTTCATATTTTCAAATGTTATATAGGGAAATTTATTTTTTTTGATGCTATCCATCTTTCATATTTTCGTCTCAAAAAATTTCGCAAACAATGGGAAATGAAGAAAAAATAAATAATGTTGTTAGCTTGAACTGGAAGATCTATTTGCTTTTAAACTCCATGATCATTGATTTGAAGATTAAAAACAAAAAAATCCATAATACACACACAGAAAATACCACACATGGTTCTAAAAATAACCACATTTGGATTTTTTAGAAATTTGTATATAAATTCAACAATGTAAACTCCAAGACCAAAACTAGATACACAGTAAACAACTCATCCAATACACTATGTCTATATGACCAATGCACAATGTAGAGAACAAGAGTGGAAACATGACATGGGTTATAATGTATTGAAATTCATAAATATGTCCAAGCAATTCCATAACCATGTCAGAGAATCATTACATGCCCAGAATTGTTTCCTCATAACACAAATATATCATTTCCCATTCTTCTTCTACCATAAAAACATTTCGCTCTCCTATTACCATTGAATTTATTCATCCTCCCACATTGTAAATAAACTAAAAGAACCTAACATTGACTTTTAGAGATTAAAACATACCCTCCATGGATAGTATCTCCCCCATAATCCTACATTACACACATAATCAAATAAAAATAGCTAACATAATTGGAGAGGGGGAACCCTTCTAACCTCCTCATGCATTGGGAGGTGGTTGAACCTCGAGAGTAAATGAATGCTTCTCAAACACATATACTAAAAATGGATTGGTCATTATTTCAACCACTAGATCATATATTCCAACATGATCTATTTTAATCATGTCATGTTCAAATGTTTCCTAAATGTAGTGATATTTTATTTCAAAGTGTTTTGTATGAGAATTTGAAATAGTATTCTTCTTAAAAAAATTCACTCTTACTATTACCATGAGTCATGATTAGTTTTTTCACCTCATATATAATATTATTCAGTTGTTTCTTCCTCTATAATTTATGAGTGCAAGCCTTTGTAGAAAATATATACTCAACATCAGTAGAACTATGATAATTATGTTCATGTTTTTTATTCTACCATCAAAAAAATTTATTTTAAATAAAAAATGATTTACAACTTATATAATTTATATAAAAAACATCTCTAGCCTAGTTAGCATGAAAAAACTATGATACTTCTATATATGTTCTTACAACCAAGTATAAGCCATAATTTTTCATACCTTCAATGTACCTCATGATTATTTTCACTACCACCGTTTGTTCTTCCTTCAGATTACATTGAAGGTGGCCTGCTAAGCATATTAGAAATACAATATATATCCTTTTATAAGTCATGTACCATGAGATTACATTGATTATCATTCACATTATAGGATCAAAAGATGACCTAACTTTTTGATTTCCCATTTTTATCCCAAGCGTAATGAGTGCTGAAATTGGATTGAAATCATGCATATGGAATTTATTCAACATCACTCTTAAATAATTTTCCTATGAAAAAAATGTATAGACTTTCATATGAATCACTAGAAGAACTAATATGTATGTGAGTTCACTAATCATAGTCATTTCATATTTAGATTTTATATTGTTTGAAAATTCCTCTAATGATCCTTTCTTGCTTCGAAAAAATATAATACCATCAACATACACCAGTACCATGAACTGATATTTTTAATAATTATTCATCTAAATATTGTGATCCAATCCTACTCTTAAATTTTAGATTCTTTAGGAACTAATAAATCTGAGAGTACTATACTCATGGTGCCTATTTCAGACCATATAGTGTGTTCATTAATATGAAATCCTTTATATCATCATTTCGATGTACAAAAACCACTGATTGATTAATACAGAGTTATTTTTCATGAACACCACTCAAGAAATAAATTTTGACATCAATTTGATACACTTTGTATCCTCTTTGAATTACCATGGAATGAAAAAGCATGATCAAATCTATTCTTACCATTGGAGAAAATTTTTCTCTAACATCAATACCTTCAATCTTTGAAAATCCTTTACACACAAGTCAACCATTATTCCCAATCAAAATAACTTTATCATAGAATTTATTCTTTAATATACACTATGTACCAATAAAATTTGGACTCTCATTTCTTGTAACAAGATCCCATGTCTGATTATTGTCAATCTGATCAGACTCTTCATTCATGGATTTAACCGATGATTCATCATTTGTAGGTTTTTCAAATGAGGATTGTTCCAAAACAGATGCAAGTTATATTGTGAATTATTCCTCATGATTTTATATGTGTAGGTGCTGAAAAATACCCAATGAAGTCAGATTGATCAATCTATACTCTTCGAGTTCCCCTACGGGGTTCATAAAATTTTCACCATCCATGATTTCCTTTTCTGGTTATTCTCTTGAATAAAAATTATGTTGTGACCCCTGATTGTTTTGAAAATCATCAATTACTTCTGTATATGGATATGTTCAATGTCAATAGTCATCCACACAATTTATCATATTTGTATAATAATTCCCGAGGGAATATTTGTTCTTATCTTTAAGGATCTTCACATCACTTCTTTCAACAATTTTTCTATAATGATTATTGAATCATTTTTAGGTTTTCTCTTATTTGAATATCCTAGGAATATTTCTTCATCTATAGCATGAATATAATTCCATTGACTTATTTCTATATTTTAGATGAAAATTTTACATCTGAAATCACAAAAATGATTCAAAAAGGGATTTTATCCACGTCATAACTCATATGGTGTCTTCAATTCTACCAGGTAAAGACCAGTTTGATTTTGAGTATACATGATACCTTGAACATCATCTTTCTAGTAATGTCAATGGATATAACTCTCAATAAAAATATTTCTTTTCATATTATTTACCCATTTAATCTTGTGGCGAAAAACACTATTTTAATTTGGAGTTCTCACAACAACCACCTTATGTTTAATTCCATTTATCTCTTAGTAATTTTAAACTTCAATTGATGTGTATTCCCCTTCATTATAAAATAGTATAACAATCATAGTGTGAGGAGTATCATTCTCTTCCATTTGATGGAAACTCTTAATGCATTCAAGAACATGTCATTTCCTATATATGACCATCACACATGGCATTATACTACAACCCTTAATTAAGAAGATGAAGTAAATTTATCCATTTTTTCTGACAAAATTTATTGGACCACACACGTATGTATTGATGAAATCATGAAGATTTCATAGCCCTTTCTTATTTGGGTGGTATTAACTAATTAATAGATTTCCTCACATGAATAAATAAATATTATTCACTCATTTGTGCTATATATTTTTGATATCCATGAATATATTTAGTTTAGATATATTTTACATATCTTCTTGATTGATGCGACCCAACCTCTTGTGCCACGGGATGTTCTCTTCTTCAACTGTAATGAAACAAATGTTCTATTTATTATCAACCTGAAATAAGTTTCCATCAATCTTGTATCCTCTCATGAAATAATTCCACGTTCTTCCTTTTATAGTGATCCCATTTTGATTGAATGATACAATAATTAATGGGTCATAGAGTTGACTAACACTTAGGATAGTATGACAAAAATCATCCACATAGAGAACTCTGGTCTTCTTAAACTCACTATTATCTTATTCAAAAATTCAACTTCCTTGGATCTTCAAAGCACCATAATTACTGAACCTCACTATTCCATCATGAATTTTCATAACATTTGACTATATGTCTTTATTTCTCGTCATATAGGATGGAAATCCACTATCAAGGATCTAGGTGTTGTCTCTCTTAGTATCTTTAAGGTTTCTTTCTGCAAGGATGGATTTTACAATTTTCTTCTTTTCCTTCCATGAAATATTATGATGGGAGATTGATAAATAGGAACTTTCATATCTCAATTCCATGTGAAAAGGTTCTTCATACACATACAATTCTTCTATAGGATAAATCTTATTTGTAATAGAAACACCATATGGTTGATGAGTATTAACTTGTCCTAGAGTTTTTTTATGAATTATTATTGTCCTACCACGTCATATGATAAATAGATTTATAGCCAATGTTAGAACAACAGAAAAAATATTGATAGATATAATTTCTTCTATAAGATGTTCGATATTGATTTTTCTTCTTTGTAAACTTCCTAGATCATTCCCATTCAATTAGCTCTTAACTTCTAAGTTGTATGATATGGTATCACCCAGATTTCCACAAAATTGAACTTTCAAAAGTGAGAATGTCTTCTCATTTACACTCCTCCTCAATACATTTTCCTTAGGAATATTTTATGGTTTCCTATCATTTCTAGAGGTTTGAAGATAGTTTTTAGTTATCCTTTCAGTTTTATTTATGGTTTTCTTTTTCAATAACATCATTTGACTTTCAATATGCCAATCTTCCAGATTTTCTTTTATTGTGGCCTATTTTATTTACATCATTCAATGATTCAAAATCACTGTTGATTCCAATGTATCCCATGCATCTGAGTATTTGGATATTTAAAATATTTTCAACTCCATATTAACCATGCATATATCTCTCTAGAAACACATAATATTATAAATTTTTAAACTATTTTTTCTTTTTATTTTTTGAATTTGATTCAGTTTCATGTTTATTCATAATATTAAAAACTTATTCTTTGAGTACCTTATCATTCCTAGACTTATCCAATGGTCTATATGTAAGGACATTGATGAAAGTTTCATATTATTCAATACTGATGTTTTGTACCACTACATATTCCGTGATTCCAAGGGTTGTTTATTTTTTATACTACCCCATCTGATCATTCAATTTTTGCTTCAAGATGATCAACATATTCAATTGATTCTTAAAAAAACACTTTCCACTTTTTTATTATGTTATTTTGAATCTCAATACTTATTGGATCATCATTAAGTATCAACTTGAGATCATTATCTATGGTAAACTAATTAATTCATGATTTATCTCCTAATGGTTCTCATATTTTAATGGTATCCATCATGGAAGCCACTACTCTATATTTAAATTATGGGTTTTCTTCCTCAAATAATTCATTATCGTGATCCCATTGTTTATAAGAAATACTATTCCTCTTTAGATTCTTTCCAGATTAGAATTATAACTTTTTAAAAACCTTTTTCTGAGGCATTTCTATATTTCTAGCTTTAATTATTTCACCGTTAAATTTTCCTGGGCATCGAGAGATAATGTGCCCAACTCTTCCTCAATAAAAAAAATCTATATGTTACATACCTTTAAATTTCCATTTTCCCTTCATGATTTATTTGGAAATAAGAGAAAGAAATTCTTTTTCCTCATTATCTTCATTAATTCTATCTCCTAAAATTTCTATTTTTCCCATGGACATGAATGATATTTACTTTTTTAGTTGAGTCGTTGCTTCTTCAGGATTGGATACCATTATATATGCCACTAAGGTACTGAGTAGATCATCCAATGAGATCTTAGACAAGTTCATTTAATCAAGGGATGAAACTTTTTTATTATAGAGAGGCGTAAGCCTTATCAATTTTTTCACAATGTCAATGTATTTGAGTAGTTATCCAATCCCTTGAATTTCTCCTACAGAATCTGTAATTCCACATAAGTAGGTATCTGAAGTTTCATCTGGATGCATCTTCAGATCATCAAACAGGTTGTGTAGGAATTTTATTTATACCTCCTTCACCTAGGTTTTAATATCATATATATTATACAGTTTTATCCACATAAAATTTTCTGAAGTAGAAATCATCACCATTAGATATATTTTATCAGAAGGAGTTATATTTTGGCATTCTATTTTTCAATATCTGCCTCAAGATTATTTTTTTCTGTATCAGTCATAGACATCCATGTTGGATAAATGAATTTTATAACTTTTGTAGTGGAAAAAGGACATCAATTTCATGAGATCATAGTGGACATCTCACAATGTTCTTCTAAATATGAATGTTGCATCCATCAAAGTGGATGAATCCCATAACAATGACTAAATTATCCAGGACTGGAAAGGACATATTTAAAAGATGGCTCCTGAGTCTATGGGTTTCATCCTCTTACGATAGGGTTTCCCCCAGCGCCGATTCTCCCTCCCTCTCGGCGCCACTCACGGTGATAGATCTCTTCAGATTTCCTCTTCCTCTCTACCATCCCCTTTCATGGCGACTTTCGGCGAATCCCTTTCTCTCCCAACTCTCACTTTCCCGAGGTTGGTCTACTCCCGGCCCCGTTCTTCGATTTCTTTCTGATGAAGGCACTGTGTTTTCTTCCCCAATCACCCCAACCTTGCACTAACCTCACGTCACACCGATCCTCTTCAGGTCGGATCTGGAGCGACAACTAGTTTGAGGTTTTGGGATTAATGGTTTGGCGGTCGTGGTTCTTCTCGGCGTCTTCCTTCATTTTCTTTTAGGGTTTCATCCCACTGGTTTTCCCCTTTGTTTCATCCTACTTCTTCTTTGATGGTGGCTTGTTCTTTGAAATCATTTTCTTTTATTGTTGTTTCTATGTTCGGTAATGTTGATTTCATCTCTTGGATATGGAAATTTCTGGTTAGTCTCTCCAACATTATTACCATTCTCTGTCCCTCGTTTCTCCGCTCTTTTCTCCAAAACTCTACCTCTCTATCTGAGGGGGATCTGCGGGGTAGTCTTGATGGTGCCATGGGTCATGAGTTCGAGAGTATCAGCATCTTGGTGATCTCGCCAGCGTTCGTTCTCTAGTGATGGTCTTCTCCGGTGCTTCTTGTGTTGATTGGACAATGATGTTGAAGGCGGTGTCCTTCCAAGGACATGATAATGAGGTAATGCGGTTGGTTTTGGTTCCACAACGGAGGTTCGCCGGCGTTGATGCATTGATGCAGCCTCGGGTAGACTTCAGTGATGTTTTGGTGTTACTGGTGTGGTGCAACGTTTCCGTCGACGATGGTGTCAACATTCACAGCAGCGGTGATATATATGGCATGGGCGATGTGTGGCCTTGTTTCGTGCAAGCTTCATGGATCGAGGTTTTTTAATTTTGAATTTTGAATGAGGATTTTTTGTTATATTTTGAATTTTGAATGTGGATTTTGGGATGGGTTCAACTTCTGACTGGTGTTTGTAATGGTTCCCACTTCTCTTTAAAGTGGATACTTTGAAAATGGAAAAAAAATGATTTGGTCCAAAAGAGATATTTAATTGCAACAAACATTACTCTATGATACAACATGAAAGACCCTAGAACACCCTAATAGGGGAGGGGTGAATTAGGGTGTCACTTTTTTCTTTTTATAAAAAATATAATTTTTCCACAATGATAGGAACCTTTTAATCATTTATGATAGTAATGTGCTGTAATTAAAACATTCACATTCAACAAGACAACAAATCAATTTTTACTTGGTTCACACTAAGGGATAGTACAAGTAGCATACAATGATAGATTTTATATCATACCTAAATCCGATATTCTTCACTAGATGTGAAATACATATGCTTTGACATATTCAACTTGAGCTAGGAATAATTCATTTACTACTATTTTGGGATTTCGCACTATGTCCCTCATATCACTTCCATCGACTCCCCATAGATCACTACTTTGAAAGAAGTCTAACTCTATTTATTAACTACACGACCGCTTCAATGGTTTTCTATTAATGTATGTGTCCTTGATCTAGCATGCGACTCTACTTAAACCATAGACCTGAGTTGATTTACTCAAAAATAACTATTCACTAAAAACTAAATATTCAAAACCGGCTATTAAGAAGCTCATTCACAAAGCTCCCTTGTATTCACTGAACAGAGGGACATCTTGAAGAACTCCTACCTTCACGAAAAAATATATTTCACTAAGCTAACGGACTAAATGAGGAATACCCCATCATCAAGAAGAGCACAATATGTAGAATCATTGGAATCATTAAAAACTATGATAGATTTTTTTTGTGATTCTCAATATTGTGTAGAAACCTAGATTCAATGAGATCCCCTTTCTTCATAAAATGATATCGATATTGGAATTACTCTGAATTCTTCATTCTTATTGAAGATGGGTAGCATCTTAATTATTGGGTCAGTTATTCATGATGCTCCACCTTCTCCAATGAATTTTCCAAATCATTCAAAAAAACATCACAACGATCCTCCCTTTGTGATGATCCAATGAGATTTTACATAGTCACATAGATCTCCATCAACAAATCACACAGATGCGATGTTCCTCATCTCATAATCATGAAAAAACCATGTCTCTATTAGTGATTCTCTTCATCTATGAAAACATAATCACATGATTTGAGAAATCCATTACATTAAAATATTTATGAAAAGTTGATTGTAGAAAAAAACCATTCATTATTCTAATCGTAATCACAGAGCACACTATTAGAAATCATAAATCCATTACAAAACACAACTGATGTATCAGTTCTTCATGAAACCCATGCCTTTTACATATATTCATATTTCCGTCAAGGAAATCTATGTATCTCTATGTAATCCATCTTGTAAATTTTAGAACCCAAAAAATTTTAAAACACTATTAAATGTCGCCACCTTCAATATTGTTTGCAACTTGAACTATAAGATCCCTTTCCTTACAAAACCCCTAATATTCTATTTGAGGATGTCGGATCAAAATATGATGTAGATGCTCAAATACATGAGGGGGGGGTGAATTGGGTACTTTAAAAATTCCTTTTGAACCTTTAAAGTTTTGTTTAAAAAAGATAAACAAACATTCACAAAACCTCTTAAAGAAACATTATATTAATCTTTACAAACATAATATGAAATGATAAGAAGGATTATCTTAAAGAAAATACTCTACCATAAATCGTATAGAATCTATTATAAAATCAGAGTAATAGAATTAGAAAGTAGAAGAAAATTATACTTTTTTTCTTTAACAATGTTAAGAATAAAACAAAATTAAAACAACATGTAATAGTAAACATGTAACAATAAGATTCATTTAACCCAAATAAAGAAGTATCCAACAACCATGGATAAAAGTATCTTGATTTATACTTTCACGAAAGCCTTTCTTACCCAACCTAGGTAATCCCTTAATCTGAAGATCAGTATCTATTTTTCTATCCCTGCAAGCCCTCGATTTAGATGTAAATAAAAACCACATTCTTTCAAGACCCAGAAGCCCATGATCATCACGATCAAAATCTATACGAGGCAAGTCTAAACAAGTTGTTCATGCCTAAACAAGTTGTTCATGACATCCTCACAAAGCACTGAGAGTTGTATGAGCCTCTCTCATTAGAAATCACTTCACGTATTTTTCAAATTCATCAAGTTCATCCACTCTCTACATTGTAGTCAAAGTCCATTGATCATTCAAATATACTTGTATTAATAAGAAAATATTCCAAATGGTCTACTCCTCTCAAATGGTTATATTTTTCCTTAAATTTCGGAGTGACCTAGACACGTGTCAAACTTACAACGGTTTGTTTGTATCAGATTGTACGACATCATTTCAAATAATAGAAATGATTTTATGTTGAAGATAACTATTATGTATATGAAAACATGGAATCTGATAACATTGGAATGATATAATAAACAACTCTTCCATTATCAAGAAAATAGATTCTAAAGGGAATGTAAATTGTATTGAGAAACCAGTATCACATATAATGTGGAATCAGTATCATAAAGGCAGTATCACATATACACTGTAATCAAAATCGTAAAGACGACATCATATATACACCGAAATTTGTATCGTAAAGACGACATCATATATACAACATAATCAGCATTGTAAAGATGATATATTGTATTCACCGAAATCGGTATGACAAAGAAGGTAATGATAAATCTGTAAGTATAACAGAATGGAAAATCGTAATGAATGATTTGTACGTATAATAGAATGGCATGTTCGGATCTTAAGAGAAAAATACTTAATAAAATAAACAGATCTTAAAAGAAATTGTTTTTCATTTTCAAAACATAAGACCTTAAGGAATGGAGATGTCATAAGATAACCTTATTGACTCAACATTATCCCCCTTCTTGGAAAGTGCAAACAACTTTGTTAAATTAGAATATATTGACATAAATAAAAAACTTATCTCCCCCTTTGAAAATAATTTCTGATGAATATGACTAAATCCCATGTTAGGTTATGTTTCCCAAGGATCATATTCAAGAGCATTATCATCATGTTTTACTTCTTAAGAAAACATACCACCCTTAGATATAAGTCTCTTCATAAAATAAAACTCCCCCTTACTTGGACATTTTCCTCTCTTTCCTTACTCTCCCTTAATAGATTCTCCTTCTCAGAGATCTTCAATAAATTATTTTGTAAGGTATATTCTCCCCCCTTGAGATTTTCAAAAAGTGGGATAAAAAATAGAGAAGTATAAGATGTACCTGTAAGGATATGAAAGAAAATATTCGAAAAAATAAAGATATTCAAGAAGATTCTTAATGAAAAATTTGGAAATATGTTCTAGATTACAACAAAACATCAGAATGTAAGGAAAAAATCAACCATCCTTCTTTTTCTCAGCCAACAACTTCTTTCTCAAGGCTTTGAGTTTCTTCACTTCCTTATTATCTTATTGAAACTTTTTTAGCAATATCTCTTTATAATGATTCTTATTTTCAAAGTATAATATCCTTTCTTCATGAGTAACCACATTTTTCTTTAATTCTTCTCTGACTTCCTTCTCACTGCTAACAGATCGGGCAATAGAATTTAGTTGACTATCTTTCTCAGAGTTTGATACCTTAATCATGTTGAACTCGATTTCACTAGTGTTGAAATCTCCATTTTTTGAATCCATGAAGTCACTGAACTGTATAATCTATTCATTTATGGTTTTGGTGTGGTTAAAGACTTTCTTACATGTGACCATCTAAGCTTTATATCTATCAAAACATTACTAAAGTCTGCATCTTTCTTAACCACCATGCCCATAAGAATTTGGGTGGATTTCATCTTTTGATTCCGGATTTCTTATATCAGTTGACTCTAGGCATCTATATTTGAAAGAATGGTAATGGTGCTGACCAACATTCTTAAAGATAACTTGAAAAAGTCATGTTCAACTGAAGAAGATGATTCAGAACCTGAAGCATTTCCCCTTCTCAGCTCCTCTTGGATTTATGGAATGCGGCTATTCTATTCTCCTAGAAGACTTTTGAGGGGATTCTTTTTTAGATGACACAACTAAAATTGTTTTTCCTTTGAAAAAATATTGAGTATGATATATTTCATCTAAAACATTGTTAACATTTAGATTTCACTATTCATCTTCTTCCTCTTGAAACTCTTATTCTTCACCACCTTGATTATCAACCTCTTCTTGCACTTTTTCTTCCACTTCAATTACTTCTTATTCTTCTTATTCAAATTCTACTTCTTCCTCAACTTCTTCTTATTTCACATCATTTTCTTCAAGTTGTTCTTCTGAAACATATTTATAGACTGAACTCAAAGGAATTCCAATGTATTCTTCCAATTCCTTTAAAACATCATCACAGTATTCTTGAACTATATGATCTTATATTTCTTGAATAGGATCTCATAAAGCTAGTACATTGTTATCTTTATGAATTTCTGGAGTGTAAAACTATTTCTTATGAACAAAATCAGATTCATGTACTTGTTGAGACATCATTTCTATAGATTTCATAAGATACTGACACACATGAGGTTTCAAAGATTAATTTTTCTAGATCTTCTCCTTCATTTCTTTCTCAATATTTTCATATTGCCGATGTTTTAGGGCCTTATACTTTGCATGGTTTTGTCCAAAATACGGACCTCCTTCCTTTCTAGTAGCAACCATATCTTTCCAATTTTCAACTGTCGCATCAAAATAGGATTTTGGTTTCTTTGTAGGAGGTGCTGATACAGAGACATTAGAATCCGGTACTAGAATTCTAGTTTATTCTTGTTTCCTTTTCTTAGGTACCATTTTCGAAGAATCCGGAATATCAGATTTGTTCTGGATAACTATTTCTTCAAAACACTTGGATTCTTGTTACAATTATACCTTCATCCTCCTTAGAGTGTCATCACTAAGCAACAAAATCCTGAAAGGATTTTAAATAGATCCACCTAGAACATTCAACTCTTACAGGAACATGATAATTATCCTTGAGATTATTATCAAATACATTTGTATTTGAGATCTGATGGATCCTCCTTTTATTCCGAGATAGTGAGAAAGATGAACTTCAAACAGTTGATCTTTCTTAAGTTGACGAGAAACTCTAACAGAAAAACATAACATATCTTTAGAGAGTCCATATCTTCTTATCATGGAATAAAAAATACTTGCATCCAAAGAGCTACCATTTTGTGATTTGTTGAATGATTTGTAATCTTCATATTCGTAACATACTTGAGACCAAGATAATAAAGCACCTTGGATTTTTTCAAAAGAACCTCCCTTCTTGGGATGTTTTTGAGAGCGGAGAATTGATTCCCCTTCATACGGAATGTTAATAACATTTGTTGCCTTCTTATCGGGGACTTTTTATGTCTTATTATAACTTTTAAACGTAAATAGATCATTATCATCCTTTTGGAATAAAGTAACAGATTCATAGAACTGAATAACAAGATCAGGATAAACCGGATCCTGACTTTTCTCATTAGCCACACAAACATTTTCCCATCCATTAGTTCTAATCACCTTAGAGATAAGGGAGTAATACTTTGCAATGATGTTAGGGAAATCTAACCTCTCCCGAAATATTGACCAATTTTTTATCTCCATTATAGTTGGCATCTAATCTATTGGGGATTTAGAAGTCAATCTAGAAGAAAGAGACAATGAAATCGGAGGAGAACATTGATGGAAAAAGAGCTTCATCATAGAGATCAGTAAGATTGTGCGGTACTAATAGATGAGGCTATGACCTTTCAACTTCCATATGATAATCAAACGGCTGAGAATAATCTGATTTGATCTGACGGTTGAGAATAATAATGAAAATTTGAATTCGGATCTTTTGTAGTAAGGTAAACCAAAAGTTAAAATTTCAAAAATTCAACAAATAAAAAACATAAGGAAAGAAAATCAAGAGTACAAAAGTGTACCTTCTGGAATACTCTAAAGAATTTACCAGCATTATAGGAATTATAATTAATGTTTTAAAATATGGGATTTCAAAACGGAATTGTTAATAACAAATGTTTTCAAAAACAAAGTTTTCAATACAGATATCTTCAATACCAAAATTTTCTATACTGAAAATTTCCAAAAAAATCAGAGAATGATAAATTCCTAGGGACAGATTAAGAACAAGATATCATATGTACTCTCCCTGAAATAATGAGTAGTTTATTATTAATAGATTATTTAAACAAAAAGTAGATATGACTGATTACCTTGAGAGATCATTCCTATATTTTGTTTAATGTTTTCCAATCTATCGAAAGAAAATGGATTTGTAAAAATATCAGCTAGTTGTTCTTGAATTCTGACGAATTGAAGAATAATATCTCTTTTAAGTGTGTTATCCCTAAGAATGTGTTGTCTAATATCTATGTGTTTTTCACGAGAGTGATGTGCACAGTTATTACTAAGATAAATGGAACTTGTGTTATCAAATATTATTTGAGTTTTGGAAAAACTCATACCATAAACTGTGAGTGATCGTTGTATCTACAATTCTTGAGCACAACAACTTCCAGCTGATACATATTCAGCTTCAGCAGTGGAAAGAGCTACAAAATGTTTCTTTTTCCATGACCAAGAAACTAATGAATCTCTGATGAAATGAAACATTACAGATGTACTTTTCTATCCATTCTACATCCACCAAAGTTTGCATTATAGAAAATATTTAAGAAAAAATCATTTCTAGAAGAATAAAAGAGTCTTAAATCCATGGTTCCCATGAAGTAGTGAAAAAACTTTTCAATTCCATTAAATGGGATTCCTTAGGATTGGACTGATATTTTTCACATAATCATACTGAAAACATTATGTCTAGATGACCAGCTGTCAAGTATAGTAAACTTCTTATCATACCTATAAATGAAGTTTGATCTACTGGTTTCTCAGCTTCATCAAGATCAAGTTAATTTGATGTACTGATGGGAGTACTTATAATTTTATTGTTGTCATATCCATAATTTTTAAAAATATTGTTAATATACTAATGTTGGGATATATAGATTCCTTTTGGATTAAGAGAAATTTGAAAACCTAGGAAAAATGTTAACTCACCCATCAAACTTATTTAAAACTCAGATTTAATTAGATCTACAAACAAATCAGTTAAAGATTGCTGAGTTGAAATGAATATAATGTCATCAGCATAAATTTTAACAATAAAAACATTTTCCTTATATTTATAAATAAAAAGAGTTGGATCTACATTTCCCTTAACATTATTGTTTTGATGAAAAAATATTTTATGTCTATCATACTAGGAAATATGGGCTTGTTTAAGACAATATAATTCTTTGGTAAGTTTTAAAACATGTTTAGGATGTGTTGAATCTTCAAATCTAGGAGGTTTCTCAACAAATACTTCCTCTTGAACATATTTGTTAAGGAAAATACATTTCAAAACCATTTCAAAATATTTGAAGTTAAAGAATGTTGTAAAGGTATATAGAATACAGATAGATTCATGTCTAACTACCGGAGCCTAGGTTTCTTCATAGTATATTCCATATTTTTTATTATATCCTTAATCAACTAATCTAGATTTATTTCTCAAAATGATTCCATTTTCATCACACTTGATTCTTGAAGACCCATTTTACACCAATAACAGAAGTTTCCTTAGGTCTTTCTACCAAGGTACAGACTTTATTCCTTTAGAATTCACTTAGATCATCTTGTATAACATTAAAATTGTAATTCATTAGATGTTTAGACATCACTGATTGGATTAAAACTAGATTTATGTTTCTTTCCATATTGACAAGGATCATAAAAATTTGAATAACCAAATATAATCTTTGGAATATCCTTAACTAGTCATTAATTTTAGCATTTTCATAGGTTCCTATGGTTACAATGTCAAAACCTTCTATGCCATAACAAAGATTGATCTACCATTACACTAAGTAAAGGTAGATCTTGGCTCCTATGGTCTTCTATATTATGTGTGTATACATTCTCTTAACTATGGGAAGAGATAATAAACTCATCCATGGAACTTTTTACTAAGAACTTGTCATTCCTAAAATTCAAATGGTATCCTGCACCACATAATTGACTTATGGTGATGAGGTTTTTCTTAAGACCTTTAAAAAATAAAAAATTTGAAATCTATGTTTTTTCGAGAAGAATAATGTTACCTATACCAACAATTTCTCTTTGAGAGTTATCTCCAATGGTTACTTTTCCACCTTTAGTCACTAAAATAGTTTTTAAATAGTCTTTGTTACTAGTCATGTGGAAGGAACAACCACTATCCACATACCATATGTTGTTTGTATTTCCATCATTAACCATAAAAATAAAAAGTTAGGTTTTTGGAATCCAAACATATTTTGATCCGAAATTGATGAATAATAAAATTTTTATTCTCCATATTTGTTTATAAAATTAGCTTTATGAATAACTAAATAATGGGTCTTATTTAAGGAAAATTTTTTTTCACAGTGTCCACCATAGTGACACTTTGTGCAGAAAGGAGTAATTTGAGGAAAAAAATAGTTATTACTGAATTTTTTTTAGATTTGTTAAATCCAAAACTAGAAGGATGTAGGATCAAAATAATGATGTATATGATCAATATACAAGAGGGGGGGTGAATTGTATACTTTAAAAATTCCATTGGAACGTTTAAAGTTGGTTATGTTTAACAAGGTTAAACTAAGTAAATTCACAAAACCTCTATGTTATACAAACTTGATAGGTTCTGGAAATATGTATATGGAATTCAACCTTAAGGAAAGTTTCCAAGTAAAATATTCTACCTTAAAGCGTATAAAATCTTACTAAATTAGAGTTTACAAGTATAAGAAAGTATAATATGATTATACTTTCCTTAACATACAAAATGCAGCGGAAAACTTGAAACATACAACTAACAAGAATGAATTATTTTAACTCAATGAGAAGGGTATCCAACAACCTTGGATGAATGTCCCTTGATTTTTACTTTCAAGAAAGTCTATCTTACCCAATCCAGTGTAATCCCTTGATATGAAGATCGGTATCTGTCTTGAAATCCCTACAAGCCCTCAATTTCAAGGTAGTTGGAACCTATGTCTTCCTATCCCTGGACGTCCTCAAATGTACTCAGAAACATTTGGAGTCACATGAAGTGAATTTTCATGAAGAAATGTTTGAACAAGCCATTCAAACATTCTGCATGAATCCTAAGAGTTTATAAGATCCTCTCTCTCTCTAAAAATCTCTTCAACAGCATGTTAGCACAGTTGTCAAAGTTCAGTATGGAGCTTTTCAAATGTGATCCTATTTATAGGCATGACTTCAATGGTTGGATTCTTCTTCCAACGGTCATATTTTTCCTTAAATCTCAGAGGGATCTATACACGTGTCACTTAAACAAAGGTTTGATAGAAACAAAATAGACGACATCATTTTATAATAAAGAATGTGTAACTGAAAGCACGACATCATTTTAGTTAAAACATAGAAATAATTTTCCGTAATGTAAGGAAAAATTAATGTTTGGAATCTAAAAAAATATTCTGAGTCTATAAAAACATGGAAATTCTTGTTCTGTTTTTAATAGAATTCATAATCAGAATTCTCTATGAGAATTCATAATGAGAATTCGAAATAAGAATATATAACCATAATTTGTAATGAGAATTCGTAATCAAAATTCATCACTGGAATTTGCAATGGGAATTCGTAATCATAATTCATCACTAGATTTCATAATGGAAATTCATAATCAGAATTCATCATTAGAATTTGTAATGGGAATTTGTAATCAGAATTCATCATCAGAATTCGTAATGAGAATTGGTAATCAGAATTCATCATCAGAATTCGTAATGAGATTTCATTTTTAGAATTCAACATCAGAATTCATAATGGGAATTCGTAATCATAATTCATCATCAGAATTCACAATGAGAATTTTTAATCAGAATTCATCACTGGAATTAGTAATGGGAATTCGTAATCATAATTCATCATTAGAATTCATAATAGAACTTCATAAAAGTTCGTGCACATAATTCGTAGTAGAACTTCATTAAAATTCATAACTATAATTTGGAGTGGAACCTTTTAAATGTTGTATCCAGAATTCCAATCCTAAAATAGAATACTTCATATCTATGTATTATATGATTATGAGGTTTTGGTTTCAAACAAAATGTTTCACATAGAAAAATTATGATATGAGCAATGAAAACAAGATAGGGGTAAATTTTATTAGGGAAGGAAAATTTTCCTTACAGATGTAAAACAAGGGTTAAATGAAATTTCCTTAAGATACGGTGTTTTTTATTTTCAAAACAAGAATAAAAGGTGATGTCATAAGGAAACATTATTGACTCAAAAATCTCCTCTTTTTGGAAAGGACAAATATCCTTACGAAAAAAGGACATTGAGAACATTTTTATAGACTTTGAAATAAAAGATTATCTCCCTTTTTACATTGGAAAAGATGAATATGACTAACTCCCCCTTAGGCTTTGGAACTGTAAGGATCATATTCTTATATTTTCATAATGAAAATTATCATTATCATGAGTATGGAAATCTTTGTAATGAGAACTCCCCCTTAGATAAACACCCCCTTACTTAGGGTTATTTTTTTCTCCCCCTTTAACTTTAAAGTTTCTTTTCCCTTCACCCCATTTTTGATTTTAAAAAAGATTATGGGGGAATGGAAAAGAATATAGTACCAGAAATATTAGTACATACAACCAAAAAAAAACAAGAAACCCCAAATTCATTATGATAGAGAAATTTTTTACAAGGATTACAATAAAAGATCAGTTTTGAACAAAGATTATCCTTCCTTTTCCATCGGAATTAACTTATTTAAAAAAGTCTTACACTTTTTTAGCTCTTGGGGATCTTCCTCTATTTTCTTTTCCAATGCTTTGATCCTATCATCATGAGATTTCAAAGCTTCAGCTTGAAATTTCAGCAACACCTCTTTCTTAGTCATATTTTCTCTAATATCAATATGCGAATCTGTCTCCCACCTCCAGCTTTGTGTAGTAGAATTGATATTTCCATTCCGATATTTTACTTCTTGAATCCATGTATTCTGATCAATAGATAACTTTTCTTCAAAAATGGCTGTATGTTCCTTGATCTTGCTATCTTCTAAATAATTGTTTTTATTATTTTGAAAAACATCAAGCTCTCTCAAATCATCATCAATACCCTTTGACCAACTGACCATTTTCTTGCAAGATTTTCTATGAGCTTTATAATTGATCAATAAGTTCTTGTAATAAGCTTCAAAATTTATGAATCTATCCATTACCACGGATACAGAATCCTACATCTGATTCAAAAAAATGCTGAAGCATCTGACATCTAGATTCAATGATTGGAAGGAATAAAATTTTATCAACTTGCTTCTTCAAAGATTGGATGACAAAATCATGACCCAAGGCTGATGATTCCGAATCTAACACCTTGGATGGAGAATTATCTTCATTTATCTCGACTAACTTCCTCTTTGAATTTCCACCCGATTTTTTCTTCTAAGAAAGAGTTTTAGAAGTACTGTCAACCACAATCACCTTTTTCCCTTTATATGATTTTAGAATGGCTTCCTCATAGGTAGATTCTTGATCCCTATCAGATACATGAACTATTTTATCCTCATCAACAACTTATTTCTCTGTTCTTTCCATGGATTCTTCAGGATGTATAAAAGCTTGATTTTAACTTTCCTCCGACAGATTATTAACTTATCCATCTTTCTTCCCTTCATCCTTCCCTTCATCCATCTATGGAGTAAGTAATTTTGAAAATTCATCTTGGGCTGTTCGAATTGAAAACTTTTTAGAAGGGGATCCCTTATCCTACAAATCTTCTACATTCTTTATTAAATCAGCTATATCATCACTACCTTCTTCTTCTTCTTATTCTTCTTCTTTCTCCTCCACTTCTTCAACAACTTCTTCAATGACTTTTTCAATAACTTTTTCTTTGAATTTTACGGAGTGAAATATTTCTTCCTCAGTGTCTCAAATAATCCTTCTATCATGAAGTATTGCGGCATTAGAATTTTCTCAGAAGCTATTTCAGTTCCCTTCAACAAATATTGAACAATTTTAGCTTCTGAAATCTTCTTCTTAAGCCTTTTCTCCTTAGCATTCATCTCAATCTCTACAGCAGTTGTTTCATTCAAATCAATAGCCTCAGTATGATCCAAAACAAACTTTGGATCCCCTACTTTCTTACTAGCCTTATCTTCCTTCTACTTGTCTACGACTTCATCAATATTGGTTTTCTGTTTCTTAGGTTTATGAGGTTTGGATTGAACTTCCTTATACTAGGGGGTTTTCCTTCAACTTCAACTTCCTTTAACTTCCTCTTCTTTCCAGCTTTCTAGGACAGTTCAGATTCTTCAACAACTATTGGAACCTTCTCTACCTCCTCAACTAGAATATAATAAAAGTATCTTGTTTCGTTAGAAAATCGAATAAGAATCTTCTTGAGGGTATTTTCACTAACATGAGTAACCTTACAATTTTTAGGCTGTGAGGCACAAGGAAACTTGAAAGATTCAAGACACTGAACAATAATCTTGTATAGGACTACAGGGTACATAATAATCTGAGCTCTTAAATTTCTATTCTTGATATTCTCTATTGTAATAAGAATATGCTTCATCAAGTTGATCTTTCTTAGATTTTCCAAAAAATCCAAGAAGTAGGTATCACACTACTTTAGATTATCCTTGTATCCTCTTCTCATAATGAGGAAACCCTGAACACATAACTAAAGAATTAGATTATTTGGATACATGTGAGCTACCTTCAGAGTCATGACATCTGAGAGTCCAAGAATTTCTAGATCTTTCACTTTAGTGGAACTTACTATGCTCTCGAAAATCTTGTGAGAACAAAATATGGTTTCTCCTTCATAAGGTAACTCAACCAAGATGGAATAATTGGTGAAAGAAAGTTTATAATTATTTCCATAAGACATGAAAGAAAACTTCTTCATACCTTCTTCGTCGAAGAAACACAATAATTCAAATAAATCTATAAGAAAATATGGATACACTGGATCCTGATTCTCTAGCTTTGAAACACATACACTTTTCCATGTATTTAGACTAATGTTCATGGAAACAATAGAATCATACTTATAGAAATTAGGATATAGAAACCCTTCCCTGCAAACTTGACTATCCGAAATTGGCTTGATTGAAGACATTTCTTGAGAAAGAGCATCTCTGGACATTCATAATGGAACACTTCTGAAGAAATCAGAACGAGATTTTGAAGAGAGGCAGAGCTTTGAGACACATGAGATTTGAAAACCCGATGTGGGACGTCCATCGGTGGTCCCCTTTATATAGACGATGGATGTGATGATTTAACTCCCAAAACCCATCCAATGGTTGAGAATATTTTTGATCAAATATGACAGTTGAAATCAAAGCCGCAAGGAAATTTTGATAGGATCTGATCATTTGAGGGTTTTGAAGGAAAACATTCGGAATTGAAATAGTGAATATGAAAATTTTAAAACTAAAGAAAAATAACCGCAATAAAAATATGAATATGAAAACTTAAGTAAAGAAATCATTCCTTTCAGATTTTCATGAAGATTATTCGTAATGGGTAACATTCTTTTTGAAGAACGAAAAAAATCATTATGAAAAATTAGATGACGAAAAAATTTCATTATGAATATCTCAAGTACAATAAATTTTCATTAGGATTATTATGAGTGCGAAAAATATTTCCTTATGAAAATTTTGAAAATTTCACCATGAAATTTTTGAAAAACATTACTATAAGAATTTTGAAAACATCAATACAATAATTTTGAAAAAATATCTATGAATTTTTTTGAAAACTTCACTATGAAAATGTTGAAAACATCTCTATGAAAAGCTTTAAAATCATAACTACACAAATTTAGAAAAACATCACTAAGAAAATTTTAAAAAACTACACTAGAAACATTTTGAAAACTAAAAATCAAATTTACCCCCCCCCCTATAAAAAAGATTTTATTACTATAATGAGATTGATATGAATAGAAAGTTAATATGGAAGATTTCCTTATGGTTATAATTACTAACTTCTGTTTAATGTGTTCAAATCTATTGATAGGTAATGATTTTGTGAAAATATGAGAAAGTTTATCTTGCATTCCGATGAATTGAAGAATGATATCTCATTTTTGTGTGTGATCTCTAAGAAAGTGATGCCTAATATCTATGCGTTTTTCACAAGAGTGATGTGCATGGTTTTTACTAATGGAAATGGAACTAGTATTATTAAATAGAATTTTTGTTTTGGTAAAAGTCATGCCATAGTCTATGAGTGTGTGTTGCATCCACAACACTTGAGCACAATAACTTCCAGCAACTACATATTCAGCTTCAGCAGTGGAAAGTGATACAGAATGGTGCTTCTTGCATGACCAAGAAACTAATGAATCTCCTAAAAAATGACAAGTTCTAGATATACTTTTTTCTATCCATTTTACATCCACCAAAGTCAACATCTGAAAAAAATTTTAAAATAAAATCATTTCTAGAAGAATAAAATTGTCCTAAATCCATGGTTCCCTTTAAGTAACGAATTATCCTTTTCACTGCCTTTAAATGAGATTCCATAAGATTAGATTGATATCTTGAACATAAGAATACTAAAAATATCATGTCTGCAAGGCTAGTTGTCAAGTATAGTAAGCTTCCTATCATCCCTCTAAATATTGTTTGATCCAATGGTTTCCCAGCTTCATCAAGATCATGATTATTTGAGGTACCAATGGGTGTACTTATACTCTTAGTGTTTTCATATCTATACTTTTTGAGAAGATCATTAATATAATTATGATTAGATATATAGGATCCTTATGGTTTTTGAGAAATTTTAAAACCAAGGAAAAATGATAACTCACCCATCATACTCATTTCTAACTCAGATTTCATTAGATCCTCAAACGAAGTAGTTAATGATTTCTGAGTTGAACCAAATATAATTTCATCAACATTGATTTGAACAACCAAAATATTATTATTATCTTTATTTATAAAAAGGTTTGGATCTGCATTTCACTTAACATAATTATTTTGAATCATAAATCCCGTTAGTCTATCATACCATTCTCTGGGTGCTTTTTTAAGGCCATATAAAGCTTTGGTAAGTCTATATACATGATTAAGATGTTTTGAATCTTCGAAGCGATGAGGTTTTTTCAAAAAATAAAACATCTTCTTGAATGTATCCTTTAAGGAAAGCATATTTCACATCCATTTGAAAAATATTGAAATTAAAGAATCCCACAAAGGAAAGTTAGATATGAATAGAATCATGTCCAGCTAATGGAGCATAGGTTTCTTCATAGTCTCTTCCCTCTTGTTGATTATTGAATTTAGAGTCTAACCAAGCTTTAGTCATCAAAATTAATCCATTTTCATCACATTTATTTCTAAAGACCCATTTTACACAAATAAAAGAAGTTTCCATAGGTCTTTTAACCATGTTCTAGACTTTATTCCTCTCAAATTCATTTAGCTCATCTTGCATGGATTTAATCCAATCATCATCACCTAAAGCTTCATCGGTGATTTTTCTTCTTATTGGGAAAGAAACGCTAGATGTTATATTTCTTTCCTAAATAACTTCTAGTCCTTACATGTTGATTTACATCACCAATTATGTTATCACTGGGATGATTCCTTAGAAACGGCTGATTTGGGTTTTGTAAAACCTGTTCATCAAAATAGTGTAGAGAAGTCTTCTGGGCTAAATGTCTCAGAAATATTTTCTTGAACATTTTCCTTATTAGAAGGATTTTCTATCAAGGGTTTAAAATCTGTTTTTGGAAACACATCCAAGGATGTAGGTTGGGGTTGTTTGAATACAAAGGGATTAGTTTCATCAAATTTAACATGTAATGTTTCTTCAATAGCACATGTGTTTTTATTAAAAACTCTATAAGACTTAGAATTCCAGGAGTAGCCTAATAAAATTCCTTAATCATATTTTGGTGCGAATTTGTAAAGATTATCTTTAGTGTTTAGAATGAATACATTCCAACAAAAAACAATGAATTAATAAAGTCTATGATTTCTACCATTCTATAACTCATAAGTAGTTTTATTAAGAAAAGTTCTAACTAGAACTCGATTTATAGAATAACAAGAAGTACTAATAGTTTTATCCTAGAAGTGTTTGGCTATCGTATATTCACTCAACATGGTTCTTGTTATCTTTTGAAAATTATATTTCTTCTTTTAACAACACCATTTTATTGAGAAGTTCTTGGAGATGAGAAGTTATGAGTAATTCCTTTTCTAAAAAAAAAGTTTCAAAATCAGAATTTTGAAATTATCCTCCATGATCACTATGAATAGTTATCAGAGGAGTGTTTTTATCATTTTTAACTTGGGCTCTAAAAATTTTTAAATAATAAAAATCTTTAGACTTCTTGGATAGAAAATATACCCACATGAATGTAGTGTAATCATCAACTAATACAAATACATAATACTTTCCACCAATGCTTCCAGTATGTATGGGACCAAAGAGATTCAGTGCACAAGATGTAATGCATTAGTAGTTGAGACTTCACCGATTGAATTAAAACTAGATTTATATTGCATTCCATATTGACAAGGATCACAAACTTTTGAAGAATCAAATCTATGATCTATTAGATCTTTAACTAGTATCTTCTTAGAGAATTTACATAGGTTCATGAGGTTACAGTTCCCTAGACTTCTATGCAAAATCCACGAGTGATCTTCCATTTCACTATGAAAAGGTAGTTCATGGCTACTAGGGGATTCTATGTTTAATGTGTATAGATACTATTTCCTATGGACTGAGAGTATAAACTCATCCTTGGAATTGTGTACTAAGCACTTATCATTCCTAAAATTCAATGGTATCCTTTGTCACCTAATTGGATTATGGTGATGAGGTTGTGATTAAGACCTCTAAAATATAAACCATTTGAAATCAAATATTATCAAAGAAGAACAATGCTACCTATAGCAATAATATCTCCCTGAGCATTATCTCCGAAAGTTACTTTCCCTCCTTTCGCCTTCATAATCTTTTCAAAATAGTTTTTTTTACCAGTCATATGCCGGGAAAATCCACTATCCATGTACCATGTATTGTGGTTGGTACTTTCTCTATTTTCTTGAAAAATAATATAGAGTTAGGTTTTCAGAATACAGACTTTCTTGGATCCAAAAATATCAAAAAGAAAACTTTTGGGCACCCACTTTTTCTTAGAAAAGTAGGCTTTATGAAATTCATGGGACTGATTTTTTTAAAGAACAATTTCTTTCCTAGTTCCCACCACACTAACACTTGGTGCAGAATGGAGCAGTTTGTGGAACAAAATATTTTTTGCTAAAAATTGGTTAAGAACTAGTATAACCAAAAATAGATTTATTCCTTAGAGGTAAAATTTTAGAATACATATTATCAAAATTTTCTTTACCATTTTTTAAAGATATATAAACACTTCCTCAAGGAAAAAATTTCATATTTATGTTTAAAAACCAATTTCTTGTCTTCTAAAACATTTTATTTTGAGCAAAGGTTATGCTCGAAAATAATTTTCTTTGAAATTACATTTTCTTGATCTTTAGAATGTTTATCCTTATAAGAATTTAATTCCTTCAAGAATTTTTGAAATATTTTCAAAATCAATATTTTTCTTATCAAGATCTTTAGAATGATCTAATATTTCCTTAGTAAGAATAGTATTCCTTGAGTTTTTTTACCCAGCTTTTTCATGAGTTTTGAATTCTCAATCTCAAGGAGTTCAGAAAACCTAGAAACTTATTCATTGTTAGGTAGAGTATTTTCTCCATCAGAAGAGAATTATTCATTAGAAGTGTTATAATATTTACTATAATTAGAATTTGAAGAAACATTGGTCAATGATTCCGCATTGTCTACCTTAGCCATAATGTAATTACTTTCAATAGATAGTCTGGCTATTAGACCAATATTATTCTGTCCGGAAGATTCATAATCTGATGATTCATCAGAAGAGTCACCAACACTGGCACTCCAGGTGTCACTATATTTCCAAACATTATTAGGTTTATCATTGTAACTTGTCTGTCCTGAAGATTCACATTGATGTTAACTTGTCTGTCAGAGAAACTCATTAGGATTAAACCATTTTGAGTGATTAAAAAATACATATATTCAGTTCTGTGAGTATTATTTATACTCTAAAATGGATGTTACACCACTCTAACTTAAAACTGAATGCACTATAACATCTTAAACCACACTAATCCTTTTATAAATAGGATTTTTTAGTGGAAATAGTGTGTCTGGGTTATTAAAGTTAGATGATGCTATTAGACATGAAAAACATATAGATGCTAATATGAACAAAAACACAAGGTATGTAATTGATTTAACTGTCTCATAAGGTTTAAAATTTATCGCTTCTTTTACAGAAAAACATGTTTTGGAACACTGTTCAATATAGAAACACATACATGACGTAATTATTTTCATTCATTATTTATTATTTTCTAATGTTATACTAATACTTCTTAATAAAGGAAGTAAAAATAATTATTTTAAATAATGTTTTCATAAACGAAACATTACATATATAGTTTTATTTAAAAAATAGATATCATGTGAGACCTTAAGCCAATACAACTAAACTATATTTCCTTTTAGTGTCTAATAACATTAGTTGTATGTTATTACTTTACCTAGTCATTCTATGAAATAATTATTTTATGATATTGTTAGTTCCATTTTAGAAGATTCAATATCATGTTTAAAATTCGTGTATTGTCCTCTCTATTGATTTTTTTTGGAATATAACAAGAATTTTTGATATAATAGTATAATATTCCTTGGTTTTTTCATTTTTTATTACCTCTATCATGGTTTAAAGCATCCACGTTGTATTATATTCATAATGTATTTTACTAATTTTTTAATAAATGTATTCAATGTCATTTTCTTACATTCATATTGGAATTTATTTCTAGTTGTGATGAAAATATATATTGTTTTATTATATTAATTATGATGTTTCTTTATTATAGAAGAAAATCATTTCAATATTTTATAAAAAATGTTTGTTGATATATCTAGTAATGTTTTATAGAGTATGGAAACACATTTGTTTTTAATCGGTATCCTAGATGTGGTATACTGTTGTTTTTAACCTAACAATGTTCCCAGATACTGAAAAACATTTGAGAGGTATGAAATGGTCTCATAATGCCTGGAATTGTTATACATGTTCCCATCTTTCTAAAAGTATCGGAAAAAATATTACCCATAATCATGTATACATGACTCTCTATACCCTAATGGACTTGGCCTCTAGATCAAAATATTATCATGCCTATATATATATATATATGGTTATATATATATAGTTAATTTCCATGTTTTTTCACTACCTCTCACAGTGGATAAAAGTGATAAACTGATTCAAATTCATTACTAGTCCCAAATATGGTTGTAAAATAAAAATCTTCCTAATATATGGATTTACAATATATTGTTTTTATTTTATATCGATTTACATAAATTTTTTGTTTCTATATTCTAATTATATTCAATAAATTTATTTTGTTTAATATATGTCAATATGTATGAAATTTTAATCATACACCTGTTATTTAATTATTAGGTTGATAGCCCATTTTTTCTTTAGTAATCTGTACTTAAGCTCACACCGTGCATGGATTTCTAGGTGGAAATACAGATTCACTTGGAATATTTTAGGAATATATTGGTATGGAGTTTATTTGTGAGTTATTCGGCCATTCAATCCTACACCCCATGAGGTGGGTTAGACAATAGGATTGTGATGGAGTTATTAGTGTTCTAGTAAATGGTTATCATGTTTGGGATATGACCAGTCTTATTTCTTTTTTTAATGTCATATTCTATATTAGACATTAAAAAATATTGTGTCATAGGTGGTATGTGGTGGTCTATATATAGATAGGCCTTTAATGAATTTATTTTGAGTTTTATGTTTCTCTTATACTCTAAATCACTCTTGTGTGACCTATTATTTTAGATTTTTTTAGTAGAACATATGTCTTATTAAAGGGTCTTAATATATAATCATTATAATACTAACAAAAATTATTATTATAACACATTAAGATAAATATTTCCCTAATAATATATTGACACACATTACCATATTCTTAAGAATTGTTGGATTGTGGTGTACTCCTAGTGTAATGGATCCTCGAATTGATAAAAAATTATTTATTATGTCAAGGTTTTTGTAAATATCACCAATTCGTTACTGGGTTTTTTAATATTATTTCTATTATTATATTGGGGAAATAAAAATCAATACATAAGAATTAACCCATAAAAATTAATTGGAAAACCCATTATATTTGTGTCTAATGTTACCCCATAATATTCAAGTAATAAATAATAAATATAGTTTATGGTGTGGATTGTTATTTTCTTCTTAAAGATTATTTGGATTGAACAGAATAAGTGATCATTATTATTATTAAATTAAAATAATGGTAGGGTGGATTATACCAATCTATGGTCTATCCTTATGTGCGCAATTATATATTTTGAGGAATGTAACCATGATGATAATATATATTAGAATAATAATGTATGATAAATCTAATTTGAACCACTATATTACATATAATATTTAAAAGTCTCTTTTAAAAATAATATTATGATGATTATAACTATTCTAAATCCATAATGTAATTATTTAATCATTAAATAAGACATAAAATATTTATATTATCTTTTAAAAAGTTTATTGAAATGGTTTTTAATAGCTCATGGATCATGGAAATGAAAAGGAACCTTATAGTCTCTTTTGATGTCTAATATATTGAGACTCTTGTTTTATGATAATATTTGAATTTGGATTCTGTAAAGAACATGTGAAACTCTCTAGATGGTTTTCTCTCCAACTCCAACTGAAGTCCCACCATTAATAATGTTTCTATATACTTGGTTTTGAAGATGGTCACATTGAAAAAATAGGTTATTACAATGATCATTAGATATATCCTAATAAAGGAATCATTTGTATTGTTTTATGTAATCTTTATCAAATTATTGTGAGTAGATTCAATAGGATGGAAGAACTATCATACGGTAGGTCATTATTGTTTTATATTTATATTCATTAAAAGTGTATAGATTTATATATAACTTAATATTTTTTATAATGGGTTATCCACTATCATTATTATGATATGAATCCTTACAATGAAATTTAGTGGTATTATATATATATATATCACTGTATGTTTTAAAATTTAAATAATGATGATATAAGAAAATGGGATTCCCATGTTCAAGGTAGAGTCATTTCTAAAGTTGGTTTTTATGTTCATGATTTAGAGATTCAACAACTTATTATGAAGCTAAAAATACTATTAATTTCTTTATTTTAATTGGATATGAAATAACATTTCAAGAAAATTGTAACTATTAATATTTATTTTTATTTATGAAATATATAGAACTTTAGTTAAATTCACTATGATATTAAATAAGTGCAGGGCCAGTTATTTATGAAGCATGATAAATGGGAAAAAACAACTTTTCAAAAATAAAAGACTATATTATTATTTTTAATGGCTATTAGAGGGTTGGAGAAGAACATAGATGGATTTATAGTGGTATTACCAAGGCTAATATCATATTAATGGAGTTAAGATATTGTTGTAATATATTGATCCATGATTTAAGTCTACTAAATTTTTATAGAAATTATAATAGAACATGTATGGACTCCACACTAGAGAAGAAATGTCTTATATTGATATTTTTATAGTGACACATATTTGATATTTATATTTCAGGGGAGATTTTTTTAATTGATAGAAGAGAGGAATCCAAACCTACTAAATAATAAATGAATATTTTATTTAATCCTCATTAAAAAACGAGCTACATTAATTAGGATTATTCTTGGAATACACGTTAAGTGGAGATGAAATTCAAATTAAATACTAAAAAATGAAATTTCATTTTTTAACGAAAATTCTTCTTCATGGAAAAAAAATTATACATGGATACATTTTATGTTCATTAGAAATCAATGTTATAACTAAAAAATCTTCCTATTCAGATGAATTTGAGATAATATCAAGGATAATAATGGATAAAATAATGTATAAAATTTTGATTGATATATAAAATTGAACAGAAAATATGATAGAACTATATTTCATGAAGAAAAATATTATGGTTTTGTTGAAATATGTATTGAGGGAGTATAAGAAAAGAAAATATTGACCTAGTGAAACATTATAGGTCTTAAATAAATGAGTTTAACGTCCACCAATAGATTCTCAAAAGAAATAGAATTTATAAATAATATTGATGTTGACATATATATACTAACATTGATATATTAGAAGGTACTACATGTCTATATATAGTTTGATAAAAGATCATCATTTTTGGTGTACTAACATCCCTTTGTAGATTACAATATACATTAAAACAATGAAAGAATAAGAGAACAAGAAGGATCTGGAGATTGTTAATTTAGTATAAAGTACCCATGACATAAATCATATTTTAGTGTGTTTTTACTTTTATATTATGGAAACCAGACATATGTAATAGGGTGGAAGAGTATTTAGGATGATACCGTTACACCCATTCTAATAGAATATTGGATTACAATAGAGAATCTGTGACCAAACTAGAGTGGGAGAGACAAGGAGTTGATTTCATAAATCAGGGATACTAATTCTATTTTTACTTTTGTGTCTAAAATTGATTTAATTTAGAAGTGGGGTAAAATAAAAATTTATCCATTTACATCTGAATAGTTGAAACAGTTAGAAAATAACGGTTATTTACGTTTAAGATGAAAAGTTGGTTTTTTGTAAAAATAGTTAATCACCTGACTCACCCCCTACTGTGTCTATACCAAAAATTTGGAAATTTATTTTTCATTAATTTATTTGTAAAAAAATATTCAAATATATAATGTTTCATATTTTTAATCATTATGAATTCTAAAGTTTATAGTGAAAAAATTCATCAAAATTTTAATATCTTTTTCTAAGCAGTTAAACGCTATGTAAGATAATGGATTTAGTTTTATTTTATCATTAATATGTCTTGTACTAGGTTATGACAATTAATTATGATGTTTATAAGAGTTTAATACATTTTGGTTGTTTAAATAATTATGAAATATAAATCTATATTGAGTAATGTGCACCATGATATAGAAACATTATATTTGACTACTCACTAGCACGATGATATATGCCTCGTCTAGAAATGAATAGGCTGGATAGTTATTCCCCAATTCATACACATATAAGATTTTGTTATTAAATATTACTATAATTCAATACATGAATGATTTTAATATACCATATTCTTGAGATGCATTTGGATATATACCAAGTGTAAGATTCCACCCAATGAAAACACTTATCCAAAATATGCTCATTTAACATGTTTGTTTATCCTAAATTAATTTCCCCAATATCATATTCATTAAGGTAAGAATGTAATCGATTTAACTAATAGTGTTATGTTTATATTCTTGGAATTTTATATTGGTTACATTTAACCAGGGAAAATAGTAGGATTATTTTATCAATGGAATTGAATTTCTTTTATGTTTAACATGGGTTTGGAAAAAATTCATTCCTAACTATCCATGAATTATATATGACTCAATTATGATGATTCCCTACAAAAATATATATGTTATTAGAGAAATGATATTGAGACATAGATCTTAGTAATGTATTGAAATTTTATAACTAATGGATATGCTGTATTTTAAATAGGGTCATTATTTACGTGGGATACCACTTGATAAACGTAAATATTAAATAAATATAAAACATTATACCCACATGGTAGTAACATTGGTTGTAGATATTAATCGATCCATCATTTGCTAAAATTTATTTTAGATCAATAAAAAATAATGGAAAATCATAATATCTGAACATTCTGTGACTCCTATAAGTACATAAAAAAATTATAAGAAAGTTTTAACATTTTATGTGTTAACACAATAAAAACCTAATATGCCAACTATTATTTTTGTTTAACAAACATGTTTATATTTAGGGATATGAATTGAATTATTAACATAAGTATTCTAGGGAATTAGATGAAAAATAACCTAACTAAAATTTTTTCCACTCACTTATTCAGTATGATTGAGTTTTTTGATGTCTTTTTGAGAATGAAGGATTCTTCTCAGGCTTCACCTTGTTATGAAATTCACTCAATCACTATTTTGGAAATCATATACCATTTTTAATGAGTTCATAAATGGTTCACCATATTTTAAAAAATTATTGATAATAAATGAATAAGATATTTTGGTATCCTAACTATTTCGTATATATAGTGAGAGTTGGTAAATGTTTATAGTAGGGGAAGTTACGTTACCAGGAATATAAAATAACTACACTTCGATTAGCTAATTATGGTCAATGAAACAAAAAATGTAGAGTCCATATGGAATGAACAGATTTTCATATGATGTAATTTTTTAGAATACATGGTGGATATTGGAAACTCTATAATTTTCATTTCATGTTCCAATGAAATAGAACAAAATTCATTGATATTGAAAGGTAGATTATGCCAAATGTATAACTTAATAATATTTTAAATATAAAATATTTGAAATAGCGGAATTAATTAATTATTTTTTATTCAAATAACGCTGTAAATGAGAGAAAATTAATGTATTTATATATAAATAAATCTGTTATTCTATAGTAAATGAAAATAAAGATTTTGAATAGTTCTCTCATACAAACTATTCCAAAAGAGAAGTTTCAAATTATCAGTTGTTTGATATGAAAAAAATTATAATATTATTTAAATACACATCATTAATGATAAATTATATTCTATAACATGATTTAGTTGATGTCAAGGATAAAATTTTAATGTGCTTGATAATAGATTTTATCCATATGTTTGTAATAATGTGATTGAGGATGCCCTATGACCATTAATATTATATAGTAAGGAAAGTTATATTACATTCAATAACTACTATAAAAACATAAAATACCATATTAATTTTTTTTATAAGAGTTTATTTTGTTAAATAACCCCCTAAATATATGTAAATTTTATTTTCTCACAAAAAGGTGTTATTGTGTCTTAGTGTGGTATTTTGAAGATGTTATAGTGTATAAGAGTCCAGTGGGGGTATGATGGAACATAATGTATTATAAATTAAAACAATAAAGTGGATTTAAATTTAATTTAATTATAATATAATATTTAGGGTATATTCATAAAAATAAATGATATAATTTTTATATACAAATACCATTACATTGTTAAAAACACTTTATATCCTAAAGGATTATAGGTTTTCTAAAAAAAATAATGAATGGTTCTATCTTTATTATCAATATTAACCAATGTAAAATGTATAATGGAACAGTTCTAAGGGTAGTGATGATAATTAACATATAAGGAATTCTATATATAAAACATATGTCATTTACTTTGTAAATATGAGGTATTGGAGTAAAAGTGGTTGAAAACATGTTCAAATATTGAAAATATAGAATATAATTCCTAATTATCTACATTATTTATAATAAATTTATTCATATATTTAGTAATTTATTTATTTTAGTGGGATAGTTTTATTACATGTCCATATCTAGATGTGGTTGTAACTATATTTACATAGAATTTGTTAAAAACCTAGGAATTACAGAAAACAGAAGGCTAATATCATAGTTTATCATATATGATATTTTTATATGTAAAATGAGGTATGTATTTGTTAAGTATTATTAAAATATTAATTTAATATAAAATTTACCTTATTAGATTAAAGGAAAACACTTTGTTAACATTATTTCATGTTTTCAATATAGATTTCTTGAATTGAAATGATAATTGACCAATCAATTATTGATTTTTCCTTAACAGGTGTACATCTTGTATTCTTATTGGTTATGATAAAATTTTAAGATTATCATGTTTATTATTATTTTATAATGATAAAAAATATTTTAAATATGCATACATTTAGTTTCATTTGATTGATTACCAGATATGTATATACTATAGGGAGTCTTATAAATTTTGAATTTGGTATACTATTGGTTCATGTAACATAATTATATTTCCTTATTCATGATGGTGGATATATAAATAGCATGATAAACATTATATATTGATAATTTTCTTACACTAGCCTCGAGGAATAGCTAATCGAGTGGTGGGGGGTATGTTGTTGATCATGTGACTACTTATAGATTATCCAATATGGGATTTCTCCAGTCGTATGAGGAATATGAGATATGGGATTTAGATTAAGATAGATTGGGATAATTCTTATCATACCATTATATTATATTAAATTCCATTTTCTATCTAATTAATAGAAATGTGATGAGATAATACACTATGTGTAATGAGACCTACTCTATTTCTTGACCCGCTAAGTCTATAATCTGAGAATCAAGGTAGTAGGAGTATAAATATGGGCTTGAAGTACTCTGTTTCCCATAAATAATATATATATCAGACAATTAGATCATATGAAATGGAATTCATTCATAAGACACAACTATTTGGTAAATTTATAGAGATACATGTGTGTGGATGAGTTCATTCTATATCACTTTATAGATTGTATAACATTTATTATTTTCATGGTGATTTTATTTTATAACATTTATGAATTTAGGAGTTAATATATGTTTTCAATGTAGAAATGTACTATGGGGTTACACAATATTGTGACGAAAATGGGGATCATGTTTATACAACATTTAGTGCTACCCCAAGATTTTTTTATAGGATAAACATAAGATGTTCTGGGGGGATTTCAAAAATTTGTTATATTTGAAGTAATATCGTTGTAAAAATCTTAATAAATGTTTCAAAAAGAATTTTAGAATATAACAAAAAGGTGTTTTCTATCTATATTGACATGTTGTTACATGTAATGTTACATAACATGGAAGTGTGTTATGAATATGAGGATTTTATTGTATGTGGGATATTTAAGGTTTTATCAAAACATTCTAATGATAATATGGAGTTTTAGACCATGTACTAGATTATCCTTTTATGTTCGGCATAATAGTGTGATTTAGTATACCCTAGTGGTTGTATATGTTATTTTATTTTTGTGTAATATTGCTCATTTTGAATTAAATATTCCACATCAATGATAAAAAATTTATTATAATCATTATATGATAATAATAATAAGAGGCATGAACATCCCATGAAATTGTTTAATATTTAAATAATGAATGAATAATTTATGAGCTCTTATATAGAATTTATTTAAATGTTCAATCTAATATGATAAAAATTTATAAAATGTAATGAAATCTTATATTCCCATTTTTTAATTTTACATTTATGGAGGTCATTTGTTATGATAATGGGTACCATGTGAAAATATCAAGAAACTACAAAAGTAACAATACTATGATTCTATAACACCCTAGACTTTTAATGAGTTAAATAGATAAATGGTATGGATCATGTCAACAAAGAACACATTTATTTTTATTCTCCAACCTAATTATAACTCCAATGTTATGTGTGCATGGACTAGAGTACTGATCATGATGGGTGATGTATTGGGATATTTCCAGGGGTGTGTGAGAGTGGGTACAAATACCACTAATGGATCATGTTTTTTTTATTTGGGGATAGTCATTAGTCTGATGATTTATTCTAGTATGTGGGTGGGCTATAGAAATGGGACCATATGTTGGTGGGGTAGTTGGTGTTTCCCTTTGGGCCATTAATATTTGCTCATTTAATATCTAGGTTTTTTTTACTATGATTAGGTCACATTTTTTACATTAGTAGCAGAGGAGGAACCCATTTTGAAGTGAGGTGGCATTGCTTGTGATGACATATAATTTCAACAATGAGGAAGTTGTGTTGTATGTTTTGGGATGTAAATGTGACTCCCTTTAATTTTAAAGGAACAAAAGGTTAAATGATATGAATAATATCAATAATTGTCACATTTCCCTTTAGAGGCCTACATTTTCATAGCAGTAATGATAAGTGTATTTGGCCTGATGTAGTTGTAGGATGAATGATCATTTGGTAAGAAACCTAGGGTGTTTGTGAGTGAATAAATGTAACACTAAATATAAGTTCATGACTAGAAAACATTAAATAATTTTCAATTATTTCAATAATTTTAATTTATTTCAGATTTAAAATCATTTTATGTTTGTGGTTTTAGATAATTAGGCCATAACACATACATAAAAAACCAAAAATACAAAATATAAACTTCTTTATAGTATCAATTTTTCTAATAATATAAACCATTTCAAATAATGTATAATAGGTTGTATGTAAACTCTTCATGAAATTCAACATGAATTCTTCCAATCCCTTAATCATCATAATGCCGTGTGAATAGAATTAAAAAATAAGGGATGAGCATAAAAATATTTGTGAGGGGCATAAAATAATGAAACTGTTAGTCCTTTCAAAACATTAAAACTCATAAAAAATGTTGTAATATATTAAAAACTTTCACTATTAAGAATTATTAAATACTTTCATTTAAAAATAATCTCAATAAAAAAAATTTGGAATTAGAAATATTACCATAAACCCATAGCAATAATAGAAAATACATAAAGTGATATTGGGACATCATTATACCTATTACTCTTGTTAATGTAATAACAATATGGTTAACATCCAAATTTTTCCCTTATACAAATGGATTATTCATACAACCAACCTTTATACACAATGCATTACAGGGCGATCATTGACCCACCTGTCCTTGGATTTGCACTGAACAACCCATCATTGGTATATTACGTAACCACCAATAAAATTTAGAGGTACCATTATATACTAATAACATACAAATGATTGAAAATTTCAAAATTTCACAAATAAAATTTCATTTTCATTAACAAGAAATCATTTTTGAATTCTAAAAAAATCAATCAATTTTCAAAACCCATTTTCAATAATAAAATTCCCTAAAAATAGAGAGAGGGATTACTTTTTTAAGAAAAATATTTGTTTTAATGGAATAAAAATAATAAAATAGACATAAATATTTCTTTATAATACTTTTATACTAGTATAAATAATTTTCAAAATAATATCAAAATTAATGAAACAGAGGATATGATTAAATCTATAATCACTTAAAGCGCCTCATACCAATTTGGCCATTTAAATAATATGCTACATGAAATAAGATAATATAAAAAAAACAATAAATAACAAGTGTATAAATATAATGTGGATATTTAATGTAAAAGGGGATATAAATACACTTTATAAAAGAATAATGGTTCATATAATCATGAAATTTACCAATGAAAGTACATTAAGACAAAATCCCAATCCATTACTGAGACATGTCATGTGGGTCTTTATCATCCTGAATAATAATATTATGTTAAATATTTCCATTATTCAGAAACATTTTATGTTTTTCAGTACATTTATTTCACATATTACAACTATGTAATCAACTACTCAAAAAAATTATTTAATGTCATCTGTTTTTACCATATCCGATTTAGTTTTCCAAAAAGACCATGGTATCTCAACTATGTTGAAAGGGGTCATTATATGAAGATATAAAGGATATTAATCTTGACATAATTATAATACTTATACATAAATTACATGTTCTTACCCAATAATGATTGATGGTTATGAAAAAATAACCAATGTTACAATCATAGAGATGATAGGTAGTACATACACATTAATATTGTTCCCTTTTTCCAATGATTATTATAGAAACTTTTACATAACATTTACCTTTAAATAATGGTTTCTATATAATGTATAATTTTATTATTCATATATATATAAATATATAATTAATTTACTTTAAATTTATCTCATAGAATTGATGGGGTGGTATTCCATACTTCCATAAATAAAGTTATAACTTTTTCAGTGTGTGAAAGGGTAATAAAGAAACTGATATATTTTATTTATAAAAAATAAATCATTTAATTAAAATTATGTTTATGTTATTTATTTGTCATATTTCTAATTAAACCACATCCATAATACATTCCATGGAGTGTTTTAATGTATCACATCGCTTTGAGGAGGTGGTACTCTACTCATCTAGGAACAATGGTATCATACTTACACAAACCGAAATGCATGAATATGTGTGTATATAAAAAGTCCACAAGTAAGAGTAAATAGAAAATAGAAAATATTTATATATATGTGATATAAAAATATCTTTTCCATCATAATTCCCTTATATGATATGCGGTAATGGAAAAAATGAACAACATCATTTCATGAGTTGGTCGTTTGTTGTACACATTAACGGTATGTTTGTTACCCATTAGATTTAATTGTGTATAAGGGAAGTTATAAAATTTAACATAATAAAACCCAGTATATTAATGATATTAAGGTTTTAATACAGTCATGTAATAATAATAATAATAGTTGATTGTTTTTGAGAAGGAATTAAAACATAAATTGATGTTGAAGAATGTTACCTCCTTTTTGGGTAAATCATTTTGGATTGCACCAGAGGACTTCTTGGATGGATTTATTCTTTAGGTGAGGCATATTGGGTTTGGGGAGTGATGTTTATATATTATTTGGGAAGGTATGGGACGAGTAAATAGTCATGAGATATGTGAATAAATTGTATGGTTGAGATCCTTTTTATTGTGGAGGGGGAATGGCGTTCTAGTAAATATAAAAAGGTAAACAGTATTGGGAGGTCTCCCTTACATAGTGTGTCACAAATTACTATACAATTTAGATCCTATAGTTCACATAGTATAATAATTAATGTAAAATTTGGTTTATTCATGTTTATATGTCATTCGTAGTCATACGATTAATGGTTTACCACAAACTATACAAAATTTTAAATTAATTATTATAAATAATTTTAATCATATTCACTAATGTTTTTTGGTCAAGGAAAATGTTTAACATATTAGACTTTATAATTAATTCTTATTTAAATATGGAATACGATTTTCCATATTTACAACACATAATTATAAAAATTAATGGAAAAATTATCTCATAGATAAGATGTGACAATAAGTTTTTAATGTGAATATGTTCACAATATTGACAAATTTGTATATTTAATTTCAATGTGAAATTGATTAATATGGCCTAAATTGGATTCAAATATATGATATAAATCTAATTTTTCTTCACAAAAATTTAGAAACATTATTTACATATATAAATATATTGTAAAAAATTTACGTTTGAACTAAAATTCAGTATTATTCACAATTCATAAAACTATGAATGTTCTCAGAAAAATACCATAAATTAAAAAAATATATATATCTCAATATAAAAAATGTTTATTTATAAATATAAAAATTTTAAAATTTTTAAAAATTATTTTTAAAATTTGATCCACATTAAAAGGTGGTAAAACTTCCTTATGCTACCTTTTAAAAATATAGAGTTTTAAGGTATAAAATTTGATATATTCTTATTTTTAGCCCATAAAAGTAATTGGATGAATGTAAAAACATTAAGTAATAATGTGTCAAAAATAGTACAAGTTTTCTTATTCATTATCACAAATACAACTGCTCAGTGATTACTACCACTTAAAATAATAATATTAATAATATATTATTTTTCGGTATTACTCAGTCCTTCAAGTAACATAAGTTTCTGAGAAACTCATTGTTGAGTGTTAGGTACTCTATCAAAAATATTGTTTTTTTAATAAAAATTACCATCTAATTAATAAATATTAGTAAATATAATATTAAATAATTACATCATTACCTATGGTTATACATCCTTCCCCATTTGAAAATTAAATTCTCACAATTTTATTCATTTACCAAATAAGTGAGGGTATTTTTACCTCATAGAATTTTTATACTACCATGTTGAGTATTTCGCCATATTTTTTTATATAACCATAAATTGAAGAATTTAATTTTTACACAACACTTGCTATCTGTAGTTAAGAATCTGTACTGGTTTCTACGTGAGGGAAATATTCTCTTCCAGCTGAACTACTTCCAATCTCAAAAAATGAGATGAATCTGGTACATACATCGTTAACATTGAAAAATTAAATACGTTGTGTACCTAGGATAAAATCATATAAAAACCCAGTCATTATTAAACTTATCCAACTCCATCCATTATTTTATATGGTCTAATGAACCATGGACCCAACTTCCCCTTCAACACACAACACATCGCACATTTCCAAAGAGAAACTTTTAAAAAATCATTACCACCTACATAAATTCAAATATCATTTATTTTGTTCTAAATTAATATTTTATAAATAATATAATTTGTAATCATGTGTCATTGAATCAAAAAATGTTTCTCTACCATTCTCTCTACCAACTACGGTCCCATTAACCTCCTTTTTTCTAGATAATCAAAAAAATTCAATATTTAACACCGCTTTAAATATATTTATCCAATACGTTTCATCTATATACTGTAATGGAAAATATAATTTTAAGATGACTAAACTATAGAATTATGTTTATCCTAGATTCATAGGAAATACATTAAGAAATAATGAAGGATATATTTTTGGGTCTGAATCATCCTCTCTGACTATCCACCATATTGGGGATGAAAATTTGTACCAAAATAAAATTCAGCACTCAATGACTTTTGAAGTCCATTATACAAATTTTATTTGATCCTAGGATCACATTATGATAAAATTAAGATATGTTCCCCATTTAACATGACAATATATTTTAGATAATGTCTATAAATATGATAAATATACATTGGATCATGAATGAGAAGAAAATTTTCATATTTACTTAATCAATAAACAATGACATAAATCCCGTTATCACATTTACATGTATTTTTCAATCATAGATCTAAAACCATTGATATATTATCCAATTTACACTAAGGCACGGGGAATGGTTACAACATACCTTTTGGTATTTTTATCTATTATTTAACCAATTCACAATTCCAACACTTCATGTTAAATTCAGAAAACCCATTTTCATTATATCCCATAAGCAATACTCCCAAAGGTCTATGTACAACTAAGTGTTTCCCAGATAAATAGAAAATGAGGAACTATGATCAGTTCAAAACACCTTCCATGGATTTTACTCACAACACACACCCCATGTTTTTATAATCATAAAACACCTTCTTCATCAATATTAGATTCAAGAAACTTATAATTCTAAATTTATTGTACCATTTCTATAAAATATTGATCAACCTTCAGATCCATCTAAATTATTTCATACATAGTAGAATCTACTAAAACATAAAAAAAATTGAAGATTTCCCCACATCCACAAAATCATGGAAAACAATCATCAAATAATTAACCAAAGGGTCATGTTTCAAATGTAAAATGATTAACATAGGGTTAATTTATCGAATCAAGCATCAACCACCTTGTTTTATTTTCTTGGATGATAATGAATGATGAAATCATAATAAATAAATATTTCCAACCATACACTTTGTATCTTATTAAACTATTTTTGAGTGAATATATATGTGAATGGAATATATTTCACACTAAACTCCATAAAAATGATGCCTCAAAATTTATTAATGAGAAAACAATATAATATTATTCCAAATAACTTTGAAAGTTAATTTAAATCATTAGTTTTAAACTACTGTGAAACATATTCATTTACATAGTCATTTTTTATCTAAATAAATCATATCCTTTTAAGGAAGCATAATTATAAATGAAGAAATCAAAAATATTATAAGCCAAGGACAAAACAAGAGAATTGAAAATTATTCATTTCATTTCTTGAAAAAAAATTACACTATTATGTTTAGATGAACTAAAATCCATTTTGTGTTAAGTTAGATATTGGACTAGATAAAAGATAAAATTTTTCAACAAACCGTTTGAATTGACCATATAATCAAAGAAAAAATTGAATATGAGTGACATTGGTAGGTCTGGTCCACCATTTAACAACATTTGATTTCACAGGCTCAACAGTTAAACTATATTTTCAAACCATATTTATATAGAATGATATTTTATGAAACAAAAATTCACTATTACTAAACATTCCATATATTTTCTTGTCTTTAAAATATTGAGAAACAATCCTTCATTGTTTCATGATCTAGATGGTTTTTAAAATATTCTAAAATATAATATATAAACACAACAAAAAACTAATACAAAAATTTTATATGACTATATTAATAAGATTAATAAATATATAAGGTTTATTAGATAACCTAAATGGAATAATTAAAAAATTATAATGATCGTATCTCATCCAAAATGTTGTCATTAGAATGTCTTCCTCCTCCACCTTTAGCTAATGGAACCAAGAACATAGATCAATCTTTGAAAAACACTAAGATCCTTGGAGGTAACCATATAAATAATAGATACGAGTCAAATAAAACATGATCTTAATGGAAATATTATTATGGGATAAATAATAAATACAAAGTCTGAAAAAAACCAATTTCATTATCACAAATAATATATAGGAACCCCATGTTGATTTGGTATGTTGAATGAAACCTTTACCAAGAAATTATTATCACTAGTTATTAAATTCCCCAAGTTCTACTTGATATATTCTATAAGGGTGTTTTGAGATAGGATTACCTAAGGGACTTAATCAATATTAAATTCATTTTTCAGATCGGAAAAACACCATGATAATTATTAATAAAAACATCTGTAAACCCATTTACAAATGTAATGTCACTAATCATAAATGTTTCTTTATTTTAAAAAACAAAATCTATATAAAATTTATAATCATATCTAATTAATTTCATAAGTTCTTTGTATGTTATTAATGGTATTAAATCATTGAATAAAACATTTTTGGATTTTCAATCAATTTTACTATGATAAACCAAAATCCAATCCCCGCTCAAAAAGATATCAAAATCTACATCAGAAAATTCAACAAGATTTTTAAGAAAGACCATCCCACTATGGAAAATATGAATATTCATATAAATCATTGTTTCTTTAAAACTATCACATATAGTTTTAAGACAAAAATTGATCTCTCATTCATGAGGAGATATTCCCAATTTCAAGAAAATATCTCATAAGTAAAAGGATGTGAAGATGTAGAGTCAAAAATAGTATACTAATAATTTAAATAGATCAATAACAGACTTTTCACCACATCATTTGATGGTCAACATCCACAATAGTTATAGAAAACGATTTTACACACTATTTTTTGTGATCTAGGTTTCTTCCCATGGAAATCATCATTGCACACACATTGGCATTATGACATAACTCATTTACACTAAAACATAATAACATTGACTTTTTTATTTCATTAAATATCGTCATCTATGCATTCATGAGCCATACGATCCATTTTATAATATTGTTATATCTTACCAAGCATTGAAAGACATTATCCATGATTATTTTTACCACACATCTCATTATATAGGAGTTTTTTTTCTTACATCAATGCTTCATTGAAAAATTATTTCTTATTTCCTTCCAAATGGGAATTTCATTTTCTTATTGTCATGGGACATATGACCAATGGAAAAAACATTCTTACCTTCTCAATGCATCGAAAAAATTTCTAGAATAACTTGCACAAATTATAATCCAATGGCCTACAATGATTTTGTTTCAATCCTAGGTAAATCCAATTTATATTTTATCAATATATTAGATATAATTTCGTATGTACCTTCCCAATCATGTAATGTTTTCTTCTTATGAAAAAACATAATCTTTCTCCTTTTGACTCAAATCCTTGAATTGTTTTCTATATTATGTCAAATAGCCACTAGGAAACAATTCTCAATGAAAATATTCAAAAATTCATCCCATTCCGAGAATCATTTCTCTTTACATTCACTATTATTCTTAACCAATGATCACCACTGGTCGGATTCACCTTTGAAAAGTTAAATTTGAATGGTTACCATTTGGTGATCTGATAACCCAATTGCATAGAATTTAATTTCAATTCAATTAATCCATTTTTAGGCTACCGTGGGGTCATATGATTCTATGAATTATGGTGATGTTGTCTCATAAAATTCTCCACAATAATCATTTTCCTCATTGGTAGAAATAATTTATCTCTTGCACGGACACCACCAAAATTTTAATCTTGTTTCAATTAATCCATCACATTTAAAATCTACTCAATTCCAAATCCAACAAGCTCGGTATGATTTTTTGGAAGTATATTTTCCACATGGGACCTTCATACCAAAACTCACTTTTTCCTCAATTGAAACCCATTCTATCAAATAAATATTAGATTAAAAAACATAGTAATATTTAAATTCCATTACATTTTAACATGACCATAATGTAATATATTCTATGGGGTTACTATTAACACTGCCCTAACAACTATATTTATATAAATATAACATTTATACCAAAAATAAATTCCCAACCTTCATGAATTATATAATATTTAGTGAAGTAAATAATTTTACTCTAATTCACGTTGAGGATATTTTCATGTTTAGAGCATTAGATAATTAGTCAATAATTAGTAAATAAAAACTCTATAAAATAAAATATAGACACATAAAAATAGTATCCATTGTTAAAAATTATAAACATATTCATATAAATAAATATCACTTTTATGAAAAATCATCAGGGTATTTTACATGACTTCTTCTAATAACTTACTCATCCTTACGTTTTTTTAATAGAATGAAAAATGTTTGATGATTATAAAAATGTTCTGTAAGAGATATAAAATAATAAAACAGTTAGTCCATTTGACAAATAGTAGAACTCTTGATAACTGTTATCATAATGTAATAATTTTTACAATTTGGAAAATACATTCCATTGAAAATTATATCATTTCATACCTTTTGGAATTGAAAGATTACAGCAAAACCCATAGAAAGCATAGAAAATACATAAAGGTGTTTTAGGGAATCATTATACTTATCACTATTATAAATTTAATAACAATATGGTAATATTCCATAAATGTCACTCTTACCAAAGAAATATCCAAACATGTGACTTTCATAACTATTACATTGGATAGATATTATAGACATGATCTTCTATAGTTTACCACAGAACCACCAATCATTAGTTTATTATGGAACCATACATCAAATGTCCAACCATCATTATATAATCATTACCCAAAAAACATTGAAATTTTAAACATTTCACACATAATATTTCATTTTCAATGCCACTAAATTGTTTTAATAAACATAGTTAATCAATCCATTATCGAAACCCATTTTCAATAACAAAACTCTCTAAAAAGGAAAGTGAGGTTTCATTTAAATTAAAAAAATATTAAGGCTTGTAGAGGAATCAAAATACCGAAATAGTCAAAACATTTCATATATAATACTTTTATGTCCATATATATAAATATATAAAATTATATCAAGAATTATGAAATGTAGGTGGTGATTAAATATTTTAACATTCAAATTCAGCTACACCACTTTGAACATTTAAATAATAAACCACATAAAAGAATAATTTTTTTAAAAAAAAATTAGATGAACTAAGAATAAATATAATATGAATATGGAATGAAAATGAGGATATCTATACACTTTATAAAATAATAAAGGGTCATTTCATCAAGAAATCCATCAATGAAATTAGATTGAAAGGAAATCCCTAACCTCAGGTATGACATGTTTTGTGGGAATTTATCTTCCTGAATAAAAATATATTTTCAATTATTTAATTTAATTATAATATTTTTTAGTCTTATCAATAAATTTATTTAAATCCTTACAATTTTCTAAAAAAAAGATTAAATAACTGTGTTTATATTGAGTGTGTTGACTATATTTGGTCTGTCTTTCAAAAATGACCTTGGTAAGTCAAATATAGTCAAATGGGTCATTATACAAACATCACCAGAATAGTAATCATGACATATTTATAATTTTTATAAAAAATTATATTCTCGAATCAATTCACTAATTATGGTTATTAAAAATGAACCAATTTTATAATTATGTAGACAGTAGGGCATACATACGCATGAGTAACATTCCCATTTTCCAATGATCATTATGGAATGAATGTAAGTCAAATTTGTCTTCCCAGAATGATAATTATATCAGATAAAGAATATTATTCAGTCATATATATACTTATATATATATACATTGTGATGTAAAAGGAATCACATCAGTTTTAATAGGTGGTAGTCCATACTTCCACAAACTACGTTACAACTTTTTCATTGTGTGAAATGGCAATAAATAAATGATATATTGTTTTTATAGAAAGGTAATTATTTCATTAATATCATATGGATGTTATATATGTAAAAAAATTTAATGAAACTCAAATTTATTACATTCAATATATTGTGTGGACCTATCATATTGCTTTGCGGAGTATTTAGTCAACTTTTCCACATATGACGTTATCATAAACACAATAAATGGAAACCCTAAATGTGTGAGTGTATAAAAATTATAGATGCATGAGTAAAAAATAAATATTATATATAATCAAAATAATTTCAGTTTCCATCATAAATACCATACTTGAGAGGTGGAAATTAAAAAATTAACAACATCATTTCATGGGTCGGTAATTCAAAGTACCAAAGAACGGTAAGATCATTACCCATTAGATGGAAGTGTGGGTTACTGCAGGTTTAACCCTTATCAGAAAAACATTCCATTACATTGATGATAATGGTGTAATTATATATTCATTGAATAATAATAAATGAAGGTAGTTGTGACAGAAAAAAATACATAAATGTGAATTACATAATGTTATATCTTTTTCAGGGAACTCCATTTAGTTCAAACCAAATGACTTATTGGAAGGAATTATCCAGAAGTATATGAAACTAGGCTAATCAGTGGGATGTTGGTAGATTATTTGGTTTGGGGTTGAATAAGGATAATGGAATCATAGTGGTGAATAAATAGTAAGGGTGAGTGGATTTTTTTAGTGAATGCGGAGTGGTATTATTGTAAATATAAAAAGGTAAACGTAATTGAGAGGTGTTCCATACATTATGTGACTCCATTAGTTGTAAATATTATATATGAGATGTGATATGGTAGAATATTGTCCTTAAAATTGGTTTTAGAGAAGTTTATTATTCATTTGGGATATTATGATTTATTTCTATCCACTAAATAGACACAATTTTTCATTAATTGATGTGATTAAATTTAATCACATTAAGTAATATTTATTGTCAAAAACTATGTTTACCTTATTAGAAATTTTAATTCATTATGATTCCAAATATGGAATCCATTATTCCAAAATCCAATCATATAAGTGGAAGAAATTAATTTAAAATTATTCCCACAAACAGGATGTGAGTGTGGGGTTTTAAATTTAAATTGTTCAAATGTTTTACTATGTTATTATATATAAATAAAATGTTAAATTATTTAAAATCACCTACATTGTATTAACTAATATAAAAACGGTCTACTTATAATTTAATAAATTAAATTAAATTGAACTATAAAAATAAATTGGATAAAAATTTAGTTTTGAATTAAAATTTTATTATTATTATCTATTCATCAAAATATGAATCTTTATAGAAAAATACAATAAAATCGCCCAAAGTAAATTTGGATATTTTATTTCAAAGATGCAGTTTGTTTTGAAATAAAACATTATAAAATTGAAAAAATTATATTTAAAATTAGTTCTCCATTAAGATAGGGTAAAAGTATCTGTAAAAAATATATATCATATTATACTTAAAATTTGATTTAGTCTTATATTATGCCTATCAAATTACTGGTATGAATGTAATATTTTTTAATAGACATATGTAATATTAATATAGTTTTTCTTATTAATTCCCACTTATAAAATGGTTCATCGATAACCACCACTTAAAATAATAATATTAACAATATATTATATTCATGTACAACTCAGTCTCGCATGCAATGTATGTTTTAGAGAAACTCATTGTTGTGTGTTTGGTATGCTATTAGACATAGTTTCCCTTTTAAGGTAAAATTACTATATAATTAATAAATATTAAAAATTATTTAAAATGTTTATTCTATCATTACATGGGATGTTAAACTAAAATAAGAAGTGTTGGCATAGGGGAAATTCATTAGTATGACGATCCGTTCAGGACTACGAATGGGCCCTAGGGAGGGGACCATGTGTCTGTATGAAAACTAGTGGAACCTGTTAGGATTGTACCCAATGGAAATGTTATAGTGGGGTGTATGTGTTATCGGTGTGGTCCATTTTTATTGTTCACCTTAGATCACTCTTCTTTATAAAAAATAATGTTCTAGTAGGCCACAATGTTAAAATAATCCTAGGTCGAGCATTGTGTTATTACTAAAGTCCATGGATAACACTATATGAAGTATTATTTTGGATACATTTCAGTTATCATAAAGAATTTCATTTGACATAATTCAATAGGTATGATCGATGAGAGGAAGCTTTATGGACATGTTAAGGTGTGGTGTCAGTGCTATCAAGAAGGCCTAGTTGTTACAATTCCACCTAGATATTTATTCATTATAAAAAATAAACAATGTACTTTTATGCCTTTATATTGAGACATGACCTGCCCAGGAATTAAGATATTTGCAAAATCCATGGATACCACTAGAGGAAGTAGTACTTTGGATACCATTTAGTGATCTAGCTGAATTTATTTTCATGTAATTAAATTGGTTATATTGATGAGAGGATGGTGAAATATTTTTTATTATTTATATGAATTCAGTACATATAGATATATTATGCGGTTAATGGGGTTTTAGAGTAGTTCCATTATAGAATTTAGGATCGTTGAAATACCTCTTCAGACCTACAACAAGTGTGTATTGGTCATGATAAGTTTTTGACATCTATAATGGTCAATTCTCTATGATTATATGTTTATAGGTGGGAATTTTAGGTTAACCAGACATGTCATGTGGTTTCTTACGTTTTTTTATATTATAGTTTGAATTAATGAGAGTAGTTTAATCATTGAATAACCAATAATATATAAATAACATTTTCTTATAAATATATATATACATATATATATATATATAATTATGGTGACTAGGTAAAAATGAATCAATATTTAATTCAATTGGTTGAGATATATTTGTCCATTAATCTTGATAACTATTATTTCATGTATAATTTTCATTATTAAGAATGTTATTTATATTTTACTTCCACTCTATTTTTGGGAATAACCATTTTATATTATTTTTATCTTTTAATAATGATTCTCAAAAATAAATATTTTTTTATATAATGTGACTTGTTTTATTTTTTTCTAATATTTACCTACCAATAGATACAATGGATTATTATTTTTTAGTATCTTTCATGAATTCTCCTTATATTTTTGAGTTTATTAAAACAATAAACATGTCTATTTTTGACCTTGTAAAAAAATTAATTTGGAGCTATCTTTTAATCCTCCATATAGTGATGAACTAAAATATTTATTCTAGAAATACCTATACAAACATACTAGAATTGATTAGTTTGGTTATTTTAAAATTGACTTTTAGCTACTGAGTGTGAGTAATCATATGCATTCAATTAGTTCTTTCAAAAAATTAAATTTCTTTTTTACTTTATGTTATAATATATTGGGTGAAATATTTGATTTAAATGGTCTTTTCATGTTTTTTGAATAAGGTGATTTAGTTTCTTTAAAAATATTTTTTCATTTGGTACTGTAAAAAAAAATGATTTAATAATATAATTATAGTTGTTTATTATAAAATAGAATGTTTTTTGTTAGATTTTACTATTACCTTTTATTTAAATGTGAAAATGGTTTCAAAATATATATGATTATTTTGAAATGAAATTTAGGGGTTAATTTAAAATTTATTTTAGGTTTTTTTATATCATATAGAAAAACATTTCTTAGGGTTTGATAATTTACCATTTTAAAATGTGTAGGTTTTTAAAATGAAATAATTACAGGTTTTATAAAACTACAATTCTATAAATGGTTGACTTTGTACAATTTATATATTTGTAAAATTTATCTATATATATGTTTTAAAGTGTGGAATAATTTTTTATAACACTTTAAATAATTAAATCATTTGATAAATTTGATTTCACTAATAGGTTTGGTATAAGTTTACCAACGTTAAATACTATAGTGAGGAATAAATTGCTTTATATCTGAATATTCTTGTGGATAATGGTACACCATTTTGTGATTATTTATTATTATGTATTGGTGAAATAATTTTGGTTTATGAGTGATAACATGAATTTTTGGCTAGTTTATTCCATTTTCAGGAGTGTGGTGGTTGTGATTACTTTAATTTCCATTATTTAAAATTTTAAACCAAATTTGGGAGTTATGAATTAAATGTGGGATATCTATTTTGACACTTTTTTAATAGTCTATAATTGGTTGTGTATTTTTTATATGATAATGGATTAAGAATTTGGAATTAATAATTGGTTTTCCATATTTCATGGAGGAAGATACAGATATATGGATTCTAATTTTTTTAAATTTCATTGTAATAATATCAGACAGATAGGGGTGGATTCTGGGGTAATATTCCTTTATGGATTTTTTAGAATGAGAATTAATATTATGGATATGTTTTAACAACCAACATCATTATAAGATTAATTGAATTATAATTTATGTATAAAGTGGGAACCCTTGGTGGTTATAAATTTTTTTCATATGGATTTGTTTTTCAATTGAGGGGTATTTTTTTAATCATACTAGAACTTCAGTGGTTAATGATAAATTCTTTGGTGCATGTTAATATAATTTTAGGATACATTGGTGGGTTAAATATTTATGTGTAGTTAAAATATGAGACCACATGGAATTTTAAACTATACGGGTAATTGGTACCTAGTTATGGGTATTGTATACCTAGTATGATGGTAATAATCCCAATTCGCTTGGGTGTTCCCCTGTGTAATTGGTGGTACCTAACTATGTACTATATAACATCTAGTTTTTTTGTTATTGTGATAATTATTGTTTATTTTCCTTTATCACCACAATTTATTCTTTATCCTCCAACCTTTAAACTCTTTTACCTACATCCATAATAATTTTCTCCTAGTAATCCATTTGGTCTCAATTCTCTTTAATCAGTATCAAATTTATTGAAGGGGGATTCATGATTAATAGACTAAGAAAAATTAGGGTATTCCTTCCACCACACCTCACCTACTCTGTTTAATTATCACTTATTTTATTTATAGAATTAGAAATTATGGATTTGAGATTAATTCCATTATACCATAGTGGTATAATTCTAAATCCAATTTACTTCATCCTCTTATTCTTTTAAGAGTCTTGTGTTGGTTATTTGAATACCAATATTTATTATACTTATAGAAGGATTGTGATAAATAATTTATTAATTTGTTTCCAAATTTGAAGCTTAATTTTATTGGAAATATATTAGAGTTTTTACATGGTTTATTTTGATTAAGTATTGGTTTTATTTTATGATTTAATCATGATATAATTATCTTATATGTCGTTAATCTTTTTATACGGAAATTATGTCTATAGATTCATTTTGCAATGAATTTTTGTTTTGTGAATCCATAGTTCATGTGAATACCTATATGTATTGGTATCACATCACAATTTAATTAGTAGAAGATCATAATAGTTTTAGTGATTATATTATTATTCATATAACTTACCTTCCTTATATAATAAAAAATAATTTATAAAACATAACTTATATTTTATTATATTATGATTTCTGGGTTTAAAATAAATTTTTGTATAAAAATCTATTTCATCCAATGATATTATGGGTTATTATGGTGATAAAATCATTCCCCATTATATATTATAAGATCCATGATACACAATGTTATATTTAATTAACCCCTTTTAAGTCATTACCTTTATTATTCGGGGTTTTATTGAAATATGTGTCATTTAACACATTTTTTTATTATATATAACCCCATTACCTCATAGTACTAATCACATTCTAAAATACTAATCACAGGTTAAAATCAGAACTGTTAGTCTGTCATTTGTGTCAATAAATAATGAGTAAAACTAGTGACTTTGGGGTTTTCTTTGGGACAAATTCATCATCGTTTATTCAAATATATATAAAATTATTTTCCAAGAAGATTATTTTTATTCAAAATATTGGAACTGAGGTGGTTCATTCATATAAAATAAATTTGGTTTGTTTTTTCTATAAATATACACTAGATTGATCAATAAGAATTGGAGTATCGTGAGTTCACGAAGGGTTGATAGAGATCTTTGTTAAATTGTCAAATCTCAAGGGATCTTTATGAATTGAGGATTGGTGTGAATAATTTTTTCAATGATATAAAAAATGTACAAGACGTTGTTGAGCTGTAACGACCAAAAATTCAATTATTGGAAATCCCTCTTGATCTAATTAAATGTCTCTTTATATAAAATGTTTATATAAAATGTCAACTTCTTTGGTTTTATGTTATGAATTGTTACTATTTCTAATATAGCCGTTGAATAGTGATAACATGATTAGTATAAATATAGGGCTTTAACAAATCCAATTTACTCAGACAAAGGAAGTGATGACCTCATCCAGTAGAATTGCTCTATATGAAGCCCATTTGTTATATCTTGGAAAAGAGGTGGCATCATTGGGATTTTCTCTTGACCAATCCCAAGCTGAGCTACATCATTTTAAGCTTTAATGGGACCCTCTATGGGAAAAGTGGAAGTTGATTGAGATTACCCCTTGAGCGATGTTATCCAAGCCACCACAAGAGTCTCCCACCATCGCACACCTTACCCTTAGGTATTATGTGGCTATTTTAAGGGGTTATGGAACAAATCTCTAGTACTATGTTCATGTACAATATTTTTGTATATAATAATTAATATACTCTCTTGTCCTTATTGATACACTGTAAATAGTTTTTAAAGTACAAATAGCATTTTTAGTTAATATTTAATTATTAAAATATTTTGATAAATTATTGGATTTTGGAATTAAATAATATTTTAATTAAATAATGTTATTTTTATTTTTATTAAACAAATTTTTATTAAATATAAATGATCATATAATTTTATGAATATAATTGTAATTTTTATTAGGGTTTGAAGGCCATTCTTTTCAAACCCGTGAATTTTTGATAAATATCAGTTTTTATTTTAAAAGTAAAAATTAACATATTTATAAAATTATTCAGATAAAATAAATATTATTTCTGGAATCCGGATGTTGAAATTATCCAATGGTGAATTTTTCATAATTTTCCGAGACAGTTAAATTTTGGGTAAAAATTAAATACCGTTTCAATATACAATGTGTTTTATGGTATCATAATGACCCAATAGTGATGCACTAAAATAATATAAGCTCTATGTTCAGGAAATATATGTTTTACCATTAATATAATGTGATTTTGGGTTTGTTTGACTTATTTTACAAAGTATTAATGGACCCTTCAAGACATACTAAACATCTTGTCTTTTTAAATTGTTTTCCATCGGAGTGTGACTCACCTCCACATAAGCAACCCCAATATTTTAACAAGTTCAGACATTGGCCTTATAAGATATTGTATTCCTATCCCCTTTTCCAAAGTCCATGGTCAAAAAACGTGGGCTTGTTTGGGGTTTGGATTCGTTTAATGTAAGGGCTCCCAAACCAAAATAATAAAGAATTCTCTCACCTTTCTTATATAAACCCACCCAACTCCAACTTTCTCCTCACTCAAAGCCATTGGAGTTCGTCCAACATGTTTCCTCCTCTCTCTAAAATCCTCCCAAGGTGCCCCAAGCTCCCATGAAGCCTCTCTCAAGACTTTATCAAGCCTTTGGAAGCACACTTCCAAGTAAGGGTTTTTCTTTCTTTCTCATTTTTTTACAATTTTCTTTAAGTTGTTATGACCTTTTAATTTAAATTATAAATGTTGGGATATGGTTTCTATCTTCCCCTATACATTCGTAAATATGTTTGAATGATTTGATACCCCTTTATCTCTCATTAATTTAATCCCATGTACACCCATTACTATGCTGAAATTCGGAAAGGAATTTCCCTCTGATCATTTACATTTAAGAAATTCTTTTGTATCATGAATATAAATTCAATTAAATTTGTTGGGACATGTATATATATGACCCTCTTACTGTCCAAGTAATTTAAATATGATGAGACACCCCTTTCTCTCTCATCAACCATTTTTTTGAGTTCTTATGTGTAGATACATTTACTTGACAAACATGGACATTACATTACTTTTTTGTAATACTTAATACATAACAAAAAAACACCGAAGGATCGTAATAGTTTAGTGTCTTTGCAAACTCGAAATATTTTCTTCTAATCATGTTAAAAGATCTTAAACATCCCCCATAAAGATATTCCCCGTTTATTTTCTTTCCTAAAACCATTATTTATATCCTGGGGAAAATAAAACATAAAAAGGTGAGCTCAAATGCTCAGTAAGGTTAAACATGGAGAACATAAAACAATCCATAAACTTTTGAACGTAAAAACATGAACATGACGTAAATCTTAGCATTATATAAGGTATATATCATAAAGTAACATCAATAATGATAAAATATAATGGGTATAAAACATTTAATTATGGATAACCATTAAGCACATGATATTATTTCCATAGTAGCCGAGGTATTGATGTCAAGACTATCTTAGTGGAAAAAGTCCCTTTCTGAATCGAGTTTAATCCTCGTTCCAGTCTTGTATCACTGAACTAGATTAACTTTACATTCCTATCATGTCTATCTCATGAGATATAAATCTTTACCTAATTCATTTGAGAGAGATATAGGTCCCACCCATCTCATAATTAAATCATTCTTACTCGTGACACAAAATAAACACACATCATTCATAATAACCCAATGAATAAAATGGCTTTCATAAACATCATCCCATTATCACATAATCCATATAAAAGAAAAGGATATCATTTAATCATATGAAAAATAAAACCATGTAAATAATAGAGACATTATAATTGAAACATAATCCTACTTAACGATGTCATCTAAGATGGAAAATAGTTTTCACAAAACACTTGAAATGAATTCTTGAGGAAAATATCTTTTCTTTTTTAAAATCATTTTTAATTCACAAAATACAAATCAATTTTAAAATAAAAATATTTTATTGAAAATAACCATGAAGACTTGTAGAGTATTATTTATTGAAATAAGTCGTTTTGAAACCGTAAAAATCCATTCACACCATATGCGTAAAAAAAATTCTCCTCGTACTTTTGCTAAAAAATTCAAAAAGTTCCTTGTATGGTAACCAAAAGAAGGATTCCTTCCATAACACAATGTAAAAGAAAAATTGGGGTAAAAATGAATTTAAAAATATAGGGACAAATATTATACACTTTATGGAAAACATTTTATTTAGATGGATGAAAAATATAACCCCAGTAAATACTTACGAATAAACAATCACGGATAAGAATGAGATTGGAATAATTATCCCTTACCTTTGGTCTAATATGCTTCATATGTATCTGAACCTATTTTATAATTATTTAAATAATTTCATTTACTTATTAAAGAATCATATTCATTGTTATGATATCATATATGGTTCACTTATGACTTTATACTACATGTTCTTTTGTAAATTCCATTTTAATGTATCGTTTTGGGTAAAATCATTTATTTATCATACATGTTTGGGTTTGTTGTTTTTGATATTATTATTACTTATATCATGATTTAATTACTTCCAAAATGTAAATCATGATTTATATATCATATATATTTATTATAGAGATATATATAATAGATAGATGAATGATATGAAATACACCGTTCATGGGGACGATAGGCCGTATGTACGCATTAACGCCGTTTTCCTTTACTTATTGACGTGAATGGAAGTAGATGACATATATATATATATATATAAATCCATTATATTTATTATTTCATATATTTAATTATTATTAATTATATATAATTTATAATCATTCATGAATGGTTAACATGGATAATGAATCTCATCACGTCGTGGAGACGGTAATCCGTACGTACGCACGAGCGATGATATCATTACCATAATTATTGAATGGAATTGGAGTGGATGATATAATATATCATAATAATTATGATGTTATAATATCCATATATAGTTATTATTTACACCATTATACCATCAATGTAAGGTGCTGGTGGAAAAACAGATTACAACACTGCGTGGAGACGGTATTCCGTACGTACACAGGTGCAATGATTTCGATTTCCATAGGATTTATAGGAGATGAAATGGGGTTGTTTCATATTTATAATAAAATATAATTATATTATTGATACTTATGTTATTACTTTATAATGAAGCTACTAGATAAGAAGAAGTTGATGAAGAAACAAACTTGAGAGGATCAGTAGAAGCGATTACCTCTTCTTCGACTTACCTCTTTTAAGCTTCCTCTTAAGGAACTAGAGTTGGTCTTTTGAGGAGACCAGAAAATCTATAATGTTTCTAGGTATATTGATAAGGGAAACGGGCAGGGTTTTTTCCGATGTTGAAGGCTCAAAATTGTTTAAAGAGAAGAGGGAGAAGGTTCCCTTTTATAACGGAGGAGAGGGGCACCATAGGAAAAACTTAAAATATTATTTTATAATAAAGTCATATTATATTTATAATAGCTCCAAATTGATTTATTTCGAATATAAAGATGGGATGGGTCGAAATCCTCTCAAAAAATAGGTTTTAGATAAGTTTAGGTTACTATTTTATCATTATCATTTAGATTGCACTCTAAGTTAAATAATTTAACCTTTACCATGTCTTCTTGTTTTTTTATGCTATATGGTTAATAAACTTACTATAACAAGCAAAACGAAACCCAACTGGTTCATTATTAATATATATAACCTTATATAAGTCATTTGACCAAACCTTAGTTTTTTAGGAATAGAATATCAATTAATAATATTATTTTTGTTTTAAAAACTATTTTTTGTCAATTTTGACCCTATTTGATAATTGATTTTTGTGAAAATCATAACAGCATGATTAGTTCAAAAAAAGTTAATTAAATAAATAATAATATGTCATATTAACCTATTAAATTTTTTGAATTCATAAAAAGTTTCAAATTTCATTTATTTGGGTATTTATAACATCAATTATGTTAATATTTCATTAATAAGGTAATTACTGCATCATTATTATGTCATAAATAAATTAAATTATTTAATGTCTATAAATTATAAATAAAATACCATTATGTATGAAATATTTATAAATTTCCAATGAATATTTATAGACTAATTTATCTTATGTATAACAATATATTAAAAATGTTTTTGTTATTAAACTTTGATTTTAACTCTTTTAACACTTATTTGAATTAAATAATAATAAATGTCCTAATCTAATCCAAGTGGACCTAAATGATAATATTATATTTCTATGGTTGTTTTTGGTCGAATTAAACTTATCAAATATAATTAGTACATATTTTAGGGTTAAAATAATATCATTTTTAACTTTAATTACCCTATTTACTTTTAACCATGGTAAATAAAAGTTAAAAGTTACTATTCACCAAAAATTATTTTCATCATATTGAACAAAATTTTACTTAATGATATAAATTTTGTCTCTAGGAATTTTGAAATTCAACTCACTAAAGTGTTAAAATTATGTTTAATTTAAATTTGCAATTGCTCCTAGGAGGTGGGTAAAAGAAGATAAAAAGTTCAATAAAATTATTATATACCTAAAATTATTATAAAATGACTCAAATGAATTACATTGAACTTATATATATTATGTATCTATTTTGGCCTAAAATAAATTTAAATAAAATAAATAATTATTTAAATAAAAATTCAGTTTTTAAATAGCAACCGAGTGTTTTCACTATTCATCAAAAATTGAATGTTTTCAGAAAAATACAAAAAATTCACCCTAGGCTAATTTCTATATTTTGAATCCAAAAATGAAGTCCATTTTGAAAGATAAAATTTATAAAATTTCAAAAATTGGGTATAATATTCTTAACGGCTAGTTCATAAAAATATTATAATAATATCTGATTTAGTGAAACTCGGTATTGCGTATAACATATGTTATCGTGGAATATTGGTTCTAGCGTGAAACACAAGCCTAGAATAGTGTTTGCTTATACTGTATTATAATACGGTGTTGCGTATAGTTAAAGCTAATCTTGGTGTAGCGTACCACACAAGACATCAAATTAATTAAAATAATATTTCTCATAAAATCTCGGGGTGTTATATTCTACCCCCCTTAAAATGAATTTCACCCTCGAAATTTGTCGGGGTTATAAATGGTTTACTACTTGAAAGTTTCTTTCAAAGAAACCCACATCTTAAAAATAAATACCAAAAAATGACTTTACAAACTAGAGTATGAAATGTAATGGTTACCCAAATTAACTCGTCATTGGGTTTCCACATAGAAGAACATAGGTGAAAATATGGATATGGAAGAGAAATCTAACCATCAAGTTCTAATGAAGAGTGGTAGAGAACATGGCGATTAAAAATCCAACAATCACAAAGCCATAAATTTTTTATGATCTATGGTACCATCTGATTCATCAGATATGAGGGTACTAGGGCACATTTTTTTGGTTTTCAAGATCATTTCCCCAATGTTGAATAAATTTTTATATAAAATAAATACATACTTGATTTTGTTACAATCTCACTGTTATTTATTCCTTGAACAATATTCTCATCATCTCTTAAAGAAATGAATTTTAATAAGTCTTTCGTGAAGTGTTAGCAGATCATGCGATAGAATGATAGGTCATTCCATCTGTCTCAAAAATAAGGTTAGCAAACGTTATATACATAAGTCCATCTATGGTGAGATTAATCATATATGGTGGCTCAAATGGACATAAAATTCATCTATCACACCTCTTTATAAAATAAAACTAGTTTCTACTAACCAGGGACTTTTTGTTTTCCAATGATAAAGTCATGTCACACTTTGGTTGTGGATTATATTCCTGTAACCTTGTCTGGTGCGACGTGTTGTCGCCCATCCTACGGGTTGTCCTTATTCTAAAACAATACTATTATAATATAACAAAAAGTTCTATCCTTAAAAAATACTATTGGATGTCTAACAAAATCTATTCCAATCTTTAGGTTTATCCAAAATACTTCTGCCGAATCTCATAGTATAAATTAAATGATTACTAGAATGTTCATCTACCGAGCATTGAATACAATCATTTATCGCCCGCATACCATAAGATATGTATCTTTTTGGTCACACTCCAAACATGTGAATTCCATAATCATGTATTCTTTTGAAAAATAAATACCCATTGAACCTTAGTGAAAACATGAATGTTGTCAAAAGATAACTCGTTCCACATACCAAAATCCAAAAATTCATAATACTCAAATCATGATATCACTTTGTCTTATACCAATCATGAGCTCATTAATACTATTAAACATCTCATTATCTCCTTATCCTTTCATTATGCACCAATAATCTACCTTCCAAAAATAATTTAAAAACCTTTCATGGATACCAGTACCATTCATCGTATACTTTCCAAAACTCAAGGAAAAACAACAGTGTAATAATCCTTAGATTATTCTTTATTCCATGGTACCATACATTATTCTTGATAAACATACAATCATTACACTACCTTATTAAACCATTGACGGAGCTTCATCATTTCCTTCATCTCATATATAATTTATAGTCTCTTCATCATCATCCACAAAAATAATACCCATATGACCATGCTGATTCTCTTCATGAGATTTTTCATTAGGGCATTGGTTTGCATAATGCTTGTACATTCCACATTTAAAAAATTTAATCATTTTTGATGTCTTAGAAATCCAATTATCTTTGTCCATGGTGTTAACCGAACCTTTTCCATTACAATTACTGGCTTTGTGTCCTTCTATTCGACAACCAAAGCATCTTCAGTTCCTTTGAAACATTATCTCTGATGCCTCTTCCCACATGATTTACTTGATAGAAATTGAACTTTATTTCCTCTATTATCATCATGAACCTCCATCTTTATCTTATTAGTTGAGTTGGGAAACTTACCCAAGTTGAGATTATTGATCATATTTTGAGATTACTGATTAGGCATAATAAGAATATATGGACTTCCAGATCCAATTTCATTTGGTTTCTCATGAGTAATATCATTCCCTTGTCCATTATATCCTCCATTTTCGTGAATATTCATGTTTCCATCCATTTTCTAAAACCCCAAAAGAACAGTGTGAGTAGAAAAAATCATAATCAAGGGGGATTACCTTCAATATCTAACATCTTATGTAAAATTATATGATTGTTACCATAATTCTAGGGCTATAAACTATACTTATACGTAACCTCATGGATATTCCTATACATACCTTAGAAAAATCTCTAGGGATCTCACTAATTTTTTTTGCATCCTAGTCTCCAAAGGTTAACTAAACCTTTCCTCTACTACCAAATATAGAGACTCGTACATGACGTACATGGACATTACATTAATTTTGTGGAATACTTAATACATAACAAAAACAAACACTGAAGGACCGTAATAGTTTACTGACTTTGGAAACTAGGAATATAATATTATAATCATGGTGAAAGATCTTCAACATATCCCATAAAGATATTCCCCTTTTGTTTTCTTACCTAAATCAATCATTATATCCTTGGGAAAAGAAAACATAAAAAGGGTGAGCTCAAATTGTTAGTAAGGGTAAACATGGAGAACATAAAACAACCTATAAACATTTGAATATAAAAACATGAAAATAATATAAATCATAGCAGTACATAACGCATAGATCATAAAGGAACATCAATAATGATAAAATAACATGGGAGTAAATCATGTAATTATGGAAAACCATTATGTAGAAGATTTGATTTCCATAGTAGCCAAGGCATTGCTGCCAAGACCATCTTAGTGGAAAAAGTCTCTTTCTAAATCGAGTTCACTCCCCGTTCCAGTCCTGTATCACTAAACTGGATTAATTTACCATTCCATCCATTTATATATCATGAGATATAAATCATTACCCAATTCATTAGAGTGAGATATAGTTCCCACCCATCTCATAATGAAATCATTCATACTTATTCCACAAAATAAACATACATCATTCATAAAAACCCAATGAATAAAATGGGTTTCATAAACATCATCCCATCATCCCCTAACCATATAAAAGAAATGGATATCATTTCATCATAAGAAAAATAAATCCATTTAAATAATATAGACATTATAATTGAATCATAATCAAACATAATAATGTCATCTTAGATGAAAAATAGTTTTGACAAAACACCTGAAATGAATTCTTGAAAAAAATATTGTTTCTTCTTTAAAATAATTTTCATTTCACAAAATACCATGCAATTTTAAAAGAAAAGGATTTTATTAAAAATAATCACGAAAACTTATAGAGTATTCTTAATCGAAATAAGTTGTTATGAATCCATAAAAATCCATTCATGCCATATAATTTAAAAAACATTCTCCTCGCACTGTTTCCAGAAAAGTCAAAAAGTTCCTCAAATGGTAAACAAAAGAATGAATCCTTCCATAATACAATGTAAAAGAAAAAGAGGGGTAAAAATGAATTTAAAAATACATGGAAGAATATTAAACACTTTATGGAAAACATTTTATGGACATGGATGAAACATATAACCCTAGAAAATACTTACGAATAAATAACCTCGGATTAGAATGTGATTGGAATAATTATTCCTTACCTTAGGTCTGATATGCTTCGTACTTATATGAACCTCCTGTATAATGATTTAAATAATTCCATTTAATTATTAAATAATCATATTCATTGTTAGGATATCATATATGGTTCACTTATGACTTTATATTACCCATTCTTTTGTAAATTCCATGTTAAAGCAGCGTTTTGGGTAAAATCGTTTTATTTATCATACAAGCTTGGGCTTATTGTTCTTGATATTATTTTTACTTATATCATTATTTAATTACATTCAAAATGTAAATCATGATTTACGTATCAAACATATTCAGTATATATATATACACGTATAATATATAGATGGATGAAATGAAATACACCGTTCATGGAGACGGTTGGTCGTACGTATGCATGGACGTTGTTTTCCATTCCTTATTGACTTGAATGGAAGTAAGTAGATGACATATATATATATATATATAAATAAATCCAGTAGCTTTATTATTTCATATATTTCATTATTATTGATTATGTATACTTTATAATCATTCTTGAATGGTCAACATGGAGAATGAATCTCATCGCGTTGTGGAGACGGTAATCTGTACGTACGCATGAGCGATTATATAGTTCCAATTATTTTTTAATGGAATTGGATTGGATGATATAATATCTCAGAATAATTGTGATGTTAAGATAACCATATATATTTATTCTTTACACTATTATACCCATCCAAGTAAGGTGGTGGTGGAAAAACTGATTACACCACGGCATAGAGACGGTATTCCGTACGTACGCACACGCGGTGATTTCATTTTCCGTAGGATGGATAGAAGGTGAAATGTGGTTGTTTAAAAATTATAATAACATAAAAGTATAATATTGATACTGATTTTATTACTTTATAATTAGACAACAAAATAAGAATAAGTTTAAGAAGAAAAAAACTTGAAAGAATTGGTAGAAGAGATTACCTCTTCTTCGACGTACCTCTTTTAAGCTTCCTCTTAAGGCACTAGAGTTTGACTTTTGAGGAGAACAGAACCTCTATAGGGTTTCTATGTAAGTTTATAAGGGAAATTGGGAGGGGTTTTTCGAGCATGAATGCTCAAAATTGTGTAAAGAGAAGAGGGAGGAGGTTCCCTTTTATAAGTGAGGAGAGGGGAACCTTAGAAAAAACTTAAAATAATATTTTAAAATAAAGTCATATTCAGTTTATAATAGCTCAAAATTAATTTATTTCAAAGATAATGTGGTTCTGGGTCTTAATCCTTTCAACCAATAGGTTTTAGACATGTTTAGGTTACTATTTTAACCTTATCATTTAGATTTAACTCTAAGTTAAATAATTTAACCTTTATCATGTCTTCTTGTTCTCTTGCACTATATGGTTAATAAACATACTATAACAAGAAATAAGAACACCAAGTGGTTCATTATTAATATATATAACCTTAACGAAGTCATTTGGCTGATCCTTAGATATTTAGTAATATAATATAAATTAATAATATAATATTGGTTTTAAAAACTATTTTTTGTAAATTTTGACACTATTTGGTAATTGATTTTTGTGAAAATAATAACAGAATGATTAGTTTAAAAAAAGTTAAATAAATCAATAATAATACGTCATATTAACCTATAAAATTATTTTAATTCATAAAAAGTCTTAAATTACATTTATTTGGGTATTTATAACATCAATTATGTTAATATTTCATTAATAAGGTAATTACTTAATCATTATTGTGTCATAAATAAATTAAAATATTTAATATATAAAATTAATAAATAAAATAAAATTATTTAGGAAATCATTTCAGCTTTATAATGAATATTTATAGTCGAATTTATCTTATGTATAACCCTATATTTAAAATGTTTTAGTTATTAAACTTGGATTTTATTTCTTCTAACTTTTCATTGAATTAAAAAATAATAAATGTCCTAGTCTAATACAAGTGGACCTAAATGATAATATTATATTCTAAGGTTCTTTTTGGTCAAATTACACTTTTATAATAGAATTATGACATGTGTTAGGTTAAAAATAATATCATTTTTACCATTAATTACCTTATTTACTTTTAATGTGGTAAATAAAAGTTAAAAGTTACTATTCGCCAAAAATTATTTTCATCTCATTGAACAAATTTTACTTACTGATATCAACTGTGTCTCTTGGATTTTTGAAAATCAACTCAGATATTTGCTAAAATTATGTTTTATGTAAATTTGCAATTGATCCAAGGAGGTGGGTAAAAGACGGTAAAAAGTTCAACAAAATTTTTGTATACCTAAAATTATTATAAAATGACACCAATGAATTACATTGAAAATATAAATATATTATGTATCTATTTGGACCTAAAATAAATTTAAATAAATAAATAATTATTTAAATAAAAATTCGGTTTTTAAATAGTATCCCAGTGTTTTCAATATTTATCAATAATTGAATGTTTTCAGAAAAATACAAAAAAATCACCCAAGGCTAATTTTGATATTCCGAATCCAAAAATAAAGTCTATTTTAACAGATAAAATTTATAAAATTTCAAAAGGTGGGTATTACTATTCATAACGTCTAGTTCAGAATAATATTTTAATAATATCTCGTTTAGTGAAACTCGGTATTACGTATAACACACTCTATCGAGGAAGGTTGCTTCTAGCATTCAACAGAAGCCTATAATAGTGTTTGTGTATAATGTATGATAATAAGGTGTTGCGTATAGCGCAATCTAATCTTGGTGTAGCGTACAACAAAATAAATCAAAGTAATTAAAATAATATTTCTCATAAAATCTCGGGGTGTTACATTTTGTCACGTCGTTATGCTTCAGAAATTGCACCACGATTTTCCAAGCCAAAGTCATTGTGTAGTAAATAAAATTCCCATTTATCTATCAAGGGTATTCACATTAATGGATATTTACTTATTGTTTAAAGAGTTTAATATATCTATTCCACATTCCATTCTCTTGGAATAAATGATTATGTCAAATGACTCAATGTTTTATGATCCATGTGGAAAACTTATGCATGAAATGAAATGTTTAAGATGGGTGAGACCTTATAGTGATCCAATGAATTGGTTAATGTATTGTATCATGATACTTCATGTGAAATGGGTGTTGACTCATTATTATTCAATTGCAACGTGAAATTCCCAGTTAGGATCCAAATATCACTGAGAGGGGGAGGGGGTGAATCAGTGATATCTTTTTCTTTTTATGTTTCCTTCGAATTGAAACATCCTTCGCCTCCTATTAAATATTTTCATCTCTACAGAACACACAAAATCACAAGAACACAAGATTTACAAGTTTCACTACTCAACAAGAGTAGCTACATCCTAGGTATGGTACAGAAATAATCTAGTAACACACAATCCACTAGAAAACAATCCATTGATGTGGAATACAACGAGTAGGATATACCCTTACACTCATGTAGAACTTGGAAAACAATCCACAAGTGCGTGTGAACCCTTTTAGAAAAAATAGGGAATTACAGTATTTCAGTGCTTCTTTACAATTGAACAGATGTATGCTATGATGTTCAGATCTTCACTTTCCTACCCAGAAGCTGGTAATAACTTCTGCACGCACAAATGAATATGTGCGAAGACCCCAATTTTTTCACGTAGCCTTTAGGATATCTTCTGCGCAATTCTAGTGTCTTGTGCGTAAAAATTCTGTTTTGGTGCAAAAAACTTTTACGCGCAACTTTCCTTTTTCGCGCAACTTTTTCTCCTTTCGCGCAACTTCTCAATTTTTCATGCAGCTATCGTCTTTTCGCGCAAACTTCTTTCTTTTTGCGAAACAAACTTAGCGTAAAATTTATGTGCACCAATGCTCGGTATTTCTTCTTAAGTGTCAAGAATTAACAAATGAGAAGGGTTAGCCTCATATTAAGAGGCATTTTTGACCCCGCGCGAAAAACACTAATCCGCGCATAAAACCTCCTTCATGTGTGTAAAAACTCTTTTATGAAACTTCATATTTCGCGCCATGCTTCAATATTTCGCACAACTCATGCCTTTGCCATTGTTCATACTTCTAATCATGAAGCACCAATTACACTCAAAATTCCACACCATGTTCCATATTGCGTGCAAATACAACATTTCGCGCGACATCATATTTCACAAAATGATCCAATATTTCACGCATTCTGCTACTATTTTACACGGCCTTCATTTTTCCACGCATCACACTGAAATTTCATGCCTCCCGAAAATATTGCGCGCTCCACTTTATTTTTGTGCGTAACTTGCCTAAATTTCTGCGCACTCCATGCCTTTGTCATTTTTCGATGTTCTGACCTTCAATCATTCCTTGCATGAAATGATCTAAACCATATTCAATATTGCACACTCCAACCCTTGCAAAAAACACATCTTTATCTCTCTATTTTCAGGCCCTAAAATTTGGAAAACACTGGAAAACAGTGCCACCTTAAACTGTGCTTTTGTGCCGCCCCTATATTTCCCATTACTTTGTTATTTCTCTCTTCACTGCTTCCCTTAACCATTCTTCAGCTTTTATCACGAGTTCCACTATCATGATATGTATCCTTTGATAGATCATCTTTTGCATCATCAGAGTTGCAATGGGAAGTACTGAAACATCCCATCTTCCCACAACATCATTCCTTCCAATCAAAACTGTATATGATTGGCATCATCATTTCTCCCCCTTTCCTTTATAAGGATTGTATCACAAGTTCTAATAACTTATGATATATGTGAAATACAAATCAACAAATCATCGTCTGATTTTTGGTCCTTCTACAATGTGAATTGATTTATCTTCTTTGACAACAAAATATAACACTCTGCAAAGGCTAACTCTTCAGACTTCCTTCTCCACTCAACTTGGTCCCAACACAATGAGGGTTTACTCATGCTTCATGTGAAATAAGGATTTACTCATACTCTATGTGCAATGAGCCCTGCCTCATGTTAATTCCATGTTAAGTGTTGCTGCCACATTTCCATGGTATGATTATCATGCTTTATCATGCCTTTATGTTTATGCTTCTCTGGTGCTCTGTTGATATGCCTATTTTCTAACATGTATTGTATTCCTCTAATTATTCCATTATTATTCACCTACTAGGATTTATAGCTCACCCTTTTCTTATGCATGTCCTCGGGTTTATCCCATGCAATGCTATGTACGAAGGAATGTAGTGGTCATGTAAATGAAGTTTTCAATAAAGATGTTGTATTTGATGTTTTATGTGGTTATGTAATGTCCTAATATCCAAATACACTAGACCTCTTGATCTTCCATGTTGTAACAAGTGAATAGTTTATGTAATAAATCACGTTTATGTTTCTAATAAATGCGTGGTTATCATAGTTGGTATCAGAGGATAGGTTTAGTTATTTTTTGTATTTGGATTAGAAAACCTAGTAAAGACATATATACATGAATAAGTACAATAAAAACATCCATAAGTTTTGGTGAGTATTGAGTAAGTGTTTTATCAAGAAAATACATCCCTGCCTGGATACAAGCAGGTAGAGGCGGCTCTGGCACAGATGTACCCAGGGGTGAAAACCCCAACAAGGAGTTTCAGGATTGACCCAGGGTATCCTGGTACCCAAAAACAGGCCTTGCTGCACTCTTGGTTAAGAAACTCCTGGGGGATATGCTTTGGTAAATTCAAAATCATATTATGAACCATTATTAAGGGAATTTAAAAAATATCCCAAAGAATATATGTTAGAAAGTAGGTCATGGATAACATAGATTAAAGCCTATTGATTCATATGTTAAGGAAATAATATTTATTTATAAGTCATCGGTTTTTATCTTTGGATTACCCTTTACTATTTACCCCTATAATTCCTTTTATTCTATCCAATGGCTGGTAATAGAAGAACTCGGGAAAATGACCGATGTGAAGATCAATGTGATGATTGTACTAATGAGATGCCCAATCCAAAGGGAGCGGGAATCACAAACATTGTCACTCTTCCCTCTCAGCTAACTAAAGCTTTGAATAGAATCATGGGTCAAGAGGAACGTTTAACCCCCACCCCTATGAAATAACAAGTCACTATCGAGAGCTTCATGAGACAAAAGCCTCCTACATTTAATGGATCATCTGATCCCCTAATCATTGAACAATAGATCAACTCCATTGAATAGATCTTCTCCATAATTCAATGTTCTGAACAAGAAACTGTTCTCTTGGCTGCCTATTATATGGAGGCTGAAGATGATCAACGGTGGACGTTGATAAAAAATACGAAGCCTTAGGATGAGATTGAGGCGTTGGAATGGAAGGATTTCCAGAATATGTTTTTCTATAAATATTTTTGCGCACCCTCCATCTTAATATGGAAAGGGAAATCCTTTCCCTCAAGAAAAAATATAAAGAAATTGTTGGGGAGTATGAGGAATACTTCACAAGGCTTGCACGATACGCTTCCGGCTTTGTCGTTACCCCTGAATGCAAGGTTGACCGCTTCTTGGTTGGGCTGAAGCCTAGCCTGTAGAAAGCATTAGTGATCCAAGAATTCGATAGATATGATAAAATTGACTGATTTTCCCTCAAGGTCAAAATGGATATCAATGAATCATAGGGGTATCATGGGGATAAGAAGAAAAAGGTGGACTTCAATGCTGGCGGTCTGATGGATAAACCCAACGGTGCTAAGAATATCCATCATCCCACTTGCCAAAGGTGCATAAAGAAGCACCAAGTAAATTTTCTTAAGGGGACGAAGAAATTGTTTAGTTTTGGAAGAGAAGGACACCGAGCTATTAACTGACCCGCAGTTGCATAAGAGGAGAGGAATACTCTGTTAGAACCTCAATGCGTGGTTAATTGCTAAAACTGCAAAGAACCAGGGCATCTTGCAAATCAGTGCCCTAAGACAAGGGTTTTCGGAAGAAACCAGAAACCTCTAAGGTAGTAAGGGTGATATTTTTCCATCACTACTGCCAAAGTGAACCCCGACAACAAAGGGGTGACAGGCACGCTAGTAATACATTCACGAAAAGTGAACGTATTTTTTGATTCTGTTTCTACAATTTCTTTTATACCATAAAAGTTTAGTATAACAATCCAAGAACCACCACAAATCATGGAAGTGAAGATGTTGGTGAGTACAGAAAATTGGGCAATCATTGCATCCTATGAATATCACTCCACCCTATCATAATCTGTGGATTAAATTTCCCGGCGAACCTCATCAAACACCCTCTGGTAGAATTTGATGCAATTCTTGGCATGGATTGGATTTCCTTATATAGATCCATCATAAATTTCCATGAGATGGAAATCACTCTCTATAGAGATAATCGACCCCTGATTATTTACAAGTGAAAGCAAGAAGATGAATCTTATTTTGCTCCATCATCTCAATCATGGATATTACTTCCCTATGAGAATTCATATCTTTCTCAGATGATTGAGTCCAAGGAATCAACCATCCTTAAAGACATGCCTTTGTGATGGAATTCACTGAAGTGTTTCCTGATGAATTTCCTGGTCTTCCACATAGAAGAGATGTTGAATTCTCAATTGATCATATACCTAGGGCTTTTCCGATATCCAAGACTCCGTATAGAATGGTTGTTGTGGTGCTTGAGGTGCTAAAGAAACAACTACTGGAGAATCTAGATAAAAGGTTTATACACACAAGTGCTTCACCATGGGGTGCACATTTCCTCTTTGTGAAGAAGAAGGATGGGTCAATGTGCCTTTGCATCAATTGTCATGAGATCAACAAAATAACGATAAAGAACAAGTATCCTATCCTATGAATTGATGAATTGATTGATTAGCAGTGTGGAACACAATACATCTCCAATGTAGATTTGTGGTTGGGATATTATCAAGTAAGGGTAATGAAGGAAGATATCACCAAGACTACTTTTTGTACACGATACGAGAAATGTGAAAACATAGTAATGACTTTCGGACTCACCAATGCTCCATCAATCATCGTGGACTTGATGAATAGAGTCTTTAGATATTACTTAGACATATTTTTGTTAGTATTTATAGATGATATTCTATTATACTCCAAAACCAAGGAGGATCATGAGGAGCATTTAAGAACTATACTATAGACATTGCACAAGGAGAAGCTCTATGAAATGTACACCAAGTGTGAGTTTCTGTTAAAGGAGGTCTCATTCTTGGGACATATCATCAAAAGCCATTAGATATATATGGATCCCTCCAAAAATATGCATTTTATGGATTGTAGAAGCCAACATCGGTAACAGATATTCGTAGCTTCTTGGGGTAAGCTGGATATTATCGACGATTTGTGAGAAATTTCCCACAATTTCCCAACCCTCTTACCAAGCTAACTCACAAGGTAGTAATGTTTTCTTGGAGTGATGAATGAGAAGAAAGCTTGAAGGAGTTGAAAAGGAGGCTTATCATTGGGCTTGTTCTCACTTTACCCACAACTGGTGAACATTTTGTGGTATTTAGTGATGTGTTGAAGAAGGGATTAGGTTGTGTGATGATGAAAAATGATAAAGTGATATGCTATTCCTCAAGGAAGTTGAAAATTCTGAGAAAAACTATCCAACGCATGATCTGGAGTTGGCTGTTGTGATATTTGCCTTGAAAATCAGGCGGAATTATCTCTATGGGGAGAAATGTGAGATATATACTGACCACAAGAGTCTCAAATATATATTCATACAGAAAGAGATTCATATTTTCAAAAAACGAAGGATAGAGATCATCAAGGATTATGAATGTTTAATACATTACCACACTGGGAAAGCGAACAAGGTTGCAGATGCACTAAGTAGAAAGGACCCAACGATTATATCACTAATGAGAATTGAAAAGGATCCAATCTTCTTAGACATTATGAAGATGGACATGGGAATCATAAAGAAGGGAACAACATCAATCTTTTCAAAAAGTATTGCTCAAAAGTATCTTTTGGAAAGGTTAAAGGATGATCCAAAGGATTATGTGGGAATTCAAGAAAAAGTGGAAGCTATTGGAAAAGGTAAATCCTTAGTGTGTAATGTTAATTAAGAAGGAATTGTGAGATTTGGGAAAAGAAAATGCGTTCCATAAAGTTCGGAGATGAATAAGGAACTTTTGGATGATGCACATAGTTTAAATTTCTCTATTAACCCAGGGAGCACAAAGATTTATCGAGATGTCCATGAAAACTTTTGGTGGGATAATATGAAGAAGGATGTCATTGAATATACATCAAAGTTCCAGGTGTGTCAGCAAGTTAAGGCAGTGAGGCAGAAGTATAAGGGGATGATGCAACCATTGCCCATACCAGAATGGATAATGGAGAACATCACCATGGACTTTGTCAGCGGAATTCCAGGGACATCCAAAGGAAACAATGCAATCTGGGTTGTTGTGGATCGTCTTACAAGTACTACACACTTTATTTATATTCGGAATTATTTCTCATTTGATCAACTAGCATGGATATATATCCAAGAAGTGGTAATTCTGCATGGAGTACCACTATATATTGTGTTCGACTGAGATCCAAGACTCAGCTCTATGTTTGGGAAGATTCTTCAACATGATCTAAATACTGAACCAAAATTCAGTACAGCATATCATCCTCAAACTAATGGCCAATCCCAGCGGACTATCCAAACACTTGAGGACATATTGAGAGCATGATCAATGCACATTAAAAGAGGATGGTATCAACATATTTTTCTGGTCGAGTTCCCTTATATTAACAGTTTCCAATCGAGCATCCAAATGGAACCATATAAAGACCTTTATGGGAAAAGGTGCAGAACACCGACCTGTTGGGATGAGGTTGGTGAACGTAAGATGCATGGACCAGAAATGGTCATAGAAATGGTGGATAAGGTGAAAACCATTCAACAGCATATCAAGGCAGACTAGAGTCAACAGAAGATTTATCCAGTTAACCGTCGATGAGACCTTGAGTTTAAAGATTGAGTCATGGTTTTTCTACGCATATCTTTATTGAGGATGTTCATGAGGATTGAAAGAATATGAAGTTATGTACAAGGTACATCATCCCCTTCGAGATTCTTGATCGTGTTGGGGATATGGCCTATCGACTAGCACTTACACCTACCATGGAAAAAGTACATGATGTATTTCATGTATACCTCTTAAGGAAGTACATACCAGACCCTTCATATGTACTCTCTTCAGAGGTGGTACAGTTGGAGGCTGATATATCTTTTGAGGAACAACCAGTGGAGATCTTAGATCTTAGAGAAAAAGATCTACGAAATACGATAATGCACTTTGTCAAGGTGTTGTTGTGAAACCACATGTTTGAAGAAGTGACGTGGGAATTAGAGGAAGTGATAAAGTAGAGTTACCAAAATATGTTTTTGTGTGGTAAAAGGAAATTTTGAGGGTGAAATTTATTAAGGGGGGAAGATTTTAATGACAAAAACATTCATTAATGGAAATCCCTCTTGATCTAATTAAATGACTCATTATGTAAAATTATTATATAAAATCTCAACATCATTGGTTTTATGTTAAGAATTGTGACTGTTGCTAATATAAGCGTTGAATACTGATCACTTGATTAGTATAAATATAGGGCTTTAACAAATCCAATTTACTCAGAAAATTGAAGTGATGAACTTATCCAGAAGAATTCCTCCATACAAAGACAATTTCTCAGAGCTCAGAATATCGGTGGCGTCTTTAAGATTCGCACTTGACTAATCCCAAGATGAGATTCATCTTGTCAAGCTCGAACGGGACTGTATATGGGAAATGTGGAAGTTGATAGAGATTACCACTTGAGCGATGTTATCCAAGCCACCCCAAGAGTCTTTCACATTCGCACACCATACCCTAAAGTCATATGTGGCTGTTTTGAGGGGTAATGTAAAACATCACTAGTACTATGTTCATGTACATTATTTTTTATATAATAATTATTATACTTTCTTGTCATTATTGATAAATTGTAAATAGTTTTAAACGTACAAATAGTATTTTTATTTATTATTTAATTAAGATATAAATTTTAATAAATTAATGGATTTTTTTATTAAATAATATATTAATAAAATATTATTATTATTATTAAACTAATTTTTCTTAAATATAAATGATCATAGAATTTTATGAATACAATTGTAAATTTTATTACGGTTTGAAGGCCATTTTTGTCAAATTTCGTGAATTTTTTATAAATGTCGGTTATTATTTTAAAACTGAAAATTAACATATTTAGAAATTTGTTTAGATAAAATAAATATTATTTCTGGAATCATGACATTGAAATTATCCAATGGTGAATTTTTCATAATTTTCTGAGATAGCCAATGTTTTGGGTAAAAATTAAATACCGTTTAAATATATAATGTGTTTAATGACATCATAATGACCCAATAGTGATGTTATAGAATACTAGAAGCTTTATGTTCAGACAATATATGTTTTACCATTAATATAATGTGATTTTGGGTTTGTTTGAAATATTTTAAAAAGCATTAATGGACCCTTCAAGACTTATTAAACATCTTGTCTTTTTAAATTGTTTTCCATGGGTGTGTGGCTCACCTCCACATAAGCAACACAATTATTTTAAGAAGTTAGAACTTTGGACATATAGAATATTTTATTCCTATTCCCTTTGCATAAAACCATGGTTAAAATCAATGGGCTGGTTTGTGGTTTGGATTAGTTTAACGTAAGTGTTCCCAAACCTAAATAATAAATAATTCCCTCACCTTTCTTATATAAACCCCCAATGCTCCCACTTACTCCTCACTCAAATACTTTGGAGTTATTCCAACCTCTACCCTCCTCTCTCTAGAATCTTCTCAAGGTGATCCAATCTCGAAAAACCCTCTCTCAAGCCTTTGGAAGCACACCTCCAATTAAGGGTTTTTCATTATTTCACATTTTTGTACAATTTTCTTTAAGTTTTTATTCCCTTTTAATTTAAATTATAAATGTTGGGGTATGGTTTCTCACCTCCCCCATACTTCCTTATTTATGTTTGAATGACTTGATACCCCTTTCTCTCTCATTAAATGCCTCCCATGTACACCCGTTACTATTCCAAAATTCCGAAAAGAATTTCCCCTACTCATTTATATTTAAGCAATTATTTTGTATCATGAATCTAAATTCCATAAAATTTGTTGGGATATGTATATATATGACCCTCTTACTTTACGTGTCATGAAAATATGATGATACACCACTTTATCTCTCATTAACCATTTTTATGTGTTCTTATGTCACACTGTTATGCTGCAGAAATTGAACTGCGATTTTCCAAGCCAAAGTCATTATGTAGTGAATACCATGACCATTACCCTATCAATGGAATTAACTATTATTCGCATTTACATATGGTTTAAATAGGTTCATGTATTTATTCCACATTCTGTTATCATGAAATAAATTAATATATTAAATGATTCAATGTTTTATGATCCATGTGGCGCACTTATGCATGAAATGAAATGTTTAAGAAGGGCGCACCCTTATAGTGCTCCAATGCATTGGGTAAGGTATAGTATCCTGATACATCATGTGAAATGGGTGTTTAATCATTCTAATTCAAGGGAAACTATGGTTTACTTGTGCTTCATGTGAAATGAGTATTTATTCATGCTCCATGAGTAATGAGCCTTGGCTCATGCTAATTCCATGTTAAGTGTTGTTTACACATTTCCATGTTATGATTATCATGATTTATCATGCCTTTATGTTTTTTCTTCTCTTGTGATCTGTTGATATGAATATTTTCTAACATTTATTGTATTCCTCATGTTATTCCATTTTTATTCCTTTACTGGACTTTATACCTCACCCTTTTCTTATGCATGTCCTCAGGTTATCCCATACAACACTAATTATGAGGGAATGTAGTGGTCATGTAAAGGAAGTTATCAATAAAGATGTTGTATTTCATGTTTTATGTTGTTATGTAACGATCCTATGACCCAAAGACACTATACCTCTCGGTCTTCCATGTTTTATCAAGTGAATAGTTTATGTAACAAATCAGGTTTATGTTTTTAATAAAAGAAGGGTTGTTATATGAGCATAAAAATGGTTGATCCTATAAATATACTACAAACCCCACTTCACTAAAAGCGGAAAATAAATGAGGAAATCCAATATCACTCTGATTCTGCAAAAGAGATTCGTTAATCTAGATTTAATTGTGAGCTTTATCATTACGAGAAAATAAATTAGTCTTGACCGATGCTAATGATTCTAATTATAGAGTGCATCAAGATTATGGGGTTTTCCTTATCAGGTTAGTGAACATCCCAAAGTAAGTATGATCTGTGAATGAAGGTTTCTTCATGAAGGAGGGATCTCTGTGAATGAGCATTATGAAACATAGTTTGGATCATCTATTTATTAGTGGTTAGTACATTCAATGTGAATAAATTCTGGTAAATATAATAGAAGAGTGTCATGCTAGTCAGGGCCAATGAATATAATTCTAATCTATGAATGTGTCCTTCAAGGCAATAAAATTAGTAATAGTTCACCTACTACATTGATAAATAAGGAGTTGGTGGAAGTGATCTGAGGGATGTAATGTCATATCCCAAAAATATTATAAAGGTAGTGTGCTTAGAATAGAGTAATTGTATCTAAATATTTGTATTCCATAACTAATTAAGAATAGTGAATTTTGGAAGGACCATAAAACTATCGAAGTATAAACCTTGTACAAGTTATTATTAGTGAACCAATTATAATTAATGTAATGTCTCTCTACCTGTGAATTACTAAATTACTCCTCATTACTATTAGAGGGGTTGAACAGGTTTCTAATTATGTGGGAACAAGATCTATCACTTTTGAAGAAATATTTGAGACCCTGATTCACCACTCATATTTTAGGTTGTTATAGGGACCTTCATATGGTATCAGAGCCTACATGTTACTTGTGTTAAATATATCTGTATTTTCTATCATGAATAATTCAATGAAGGTAACAGGAGTCACCCAGTATGAAGGAATAACCACCTTTATTTTGATGAAAATTATGAGATATTATCTATGATCTCTTGAAATAGAAAATTTTTTTCTACTACACGATGGATTCATGTCACTGATGTAATTGGACTATATATGATTGAAATAAATATAAAATTTAGTGCTGTATATAAAAAGTCATATAATTCCCTTACTACATCTCTATATAATAAAATATATTTGAATGTGATGAGTTTCACTTCATCCAAGTCAACTTGGAACAATACATGAAAATATATATATGAAGGGGATGACAATTTGAAAGAGGCATAAATCCATTTTATGCACAATAGTACTGATTATCTAAAAATTCTTCATAATGAAAATCTATATAAATTTTATAATCGAATCACTAAAATTGTAGGAGTAAAATGAGGACTGGATGAAGAAACTATTCACATTGAAATTGTGAATAAAATATTGAGAAACCATCCACCTATATACAATCCAAAAGTGTCAGCCCTTGAGGAAAGTGATCTTTAAACCATTAATTATATAATTTTTGGTTTAGTCTTTGGGAATAAGAAAGGACAGTAAAAAATGAGGATTTAATAGGTTAATAAGAAAGGATATTTCTTTCAATTCCATAAAAAAACATATGATTTTGACAAAAAAATTTAATAATCATTATGATTAAGATGAACAAAATTCTCTATTTGATAATAAATAAAATGGAGGAAAGGAATATTTTATGTCATTCAACCTATGGAATATTTCTGTTGTGGTATAGTTGGGATCATTGCCTCCCGATGTTCATGTATGTTCGATGAAAAATAAATTGATGATGAAAACATATAGTGGCCTAAAAAATGTTCTCCAAAATGTGAGACTACAAATATGGAAACAAATTATTGAGAAATCGTTTTTTATGTAAATAATAAATTTTAATAATGTATTATTTGAGTACGAGGAACAAATTTACTAATTAGGAATGGAAACATCCATGATGGATAAAATTGGAATGTTAGAACCATCAAAAGATAAAGTTGTAGACAATCAATTTGTTGTTGAAACCGATGTCATGTTAGATCATGATGATGCACTTTTTATGCTTGAAAATTAATTATATGGAAACAAAATGTGGAGAGAAGTTATATAATATTTATCAAAATATTTTGTTCATCTTGAATGTAAATTTGATAGATAAGAAGAAGTTGTAAAATAACATCCAAAAACTATTAAAATCTTAGAAGATATAGTAGTTTCGGAGCTCATTGTTGAAGAACTGGAAGATGAAATCAATGAACATACATCAAGACAAGAGGACACGTCCAATAGAGGTAATGGTCTTCAAGAAGATATTATTACTATAATGAGAAAATTAGAATGTGAATCGAACACAAATGAAACAAATAAGAAAATATAGCTTAGAATATTCTCTTGTTTTGAGTTGTGAAATAGATCAATGTGTGGATATAAAGAAGTATAGAAGGATTTGAATGAAAAAAGATCCAAATCCATGGTAAAAAGTTGAATTTTTTGTGATTATGAAACATAAAATTATAGGAGTGGTGTGGGGAAAAATAAATGTAATATTAAAGATGGACATATCACAAAGTCACCTAAAGTCCTAAAAAAGAAAGCCTCAAATTAAACTAAATGATAATTTAAAAACACTTCATAAGTATCCTTAAATTACTACAAATCAATCTCTTTTATAATGGAAGGGGACTTGAGGAGTAGAAGAAGTAACAATACATTTCCTCTTATGAAATTTCATTTATGTGGCTATCTAAACCATACCATGTTATACAGTGAAGAGGAACAAAGCTATTTTAATGGAAAGAGTTAGGAAGTCAAAAAATTATAATGAACTCATATTCTATATCATATAGATAAAATAGATTATGCATAAATTATATTCACAACAATAACTATGGACACAAGAATATTCATTTCAACCTATATATAGGCGATAACAATACTTTAAGAACATATAGACAAGTCAATACCCAACATCAAAGTGGAGTTTCTCTGAAAAATATATATTCATTGCAGGAAAAATAATAAGAGTTTGAAGAAACAGTTCATAAGTAAAATATTTCAGAAAGACCATCATTATGAACCACTAAAAAAATTCATTGAGATAAAAGAAGAAAATTGAACAATCCAACCTTCTTGAAGTAGCTCTCAAAGCCAAAAAGAATAATTACACCATGATTCTTGATAACAGGTGCTAATCTCGTATAATAGAAAATGTGAACATATTGAATAATGTTATGAAATGTTTTGAAGGAATAGTATGGTTTGTCAAGGATGGTTCTTTGAAGATCAAATGTAGAGGGAGTATGAAACTAGAAAATGGAGAGCTGAGGAAAAATGATGTACTCTATGTGGATTGTCTATTTCACATTATTCTAAGTGTGAATCAACTTTTTAACTCAGAAATAGTAGTTTCATTAAAAAAAATGGGTGAGGTGTAAATGGAAAGTCATCAAATCCTCTCATGAAAGGATTCATATCATATGGAAATTTGTTCCCAGTTGACAGTAAATAGATCTTTTGTTACATTCTATTGATGAAGAAAACAACATGTGGCACTAGAGTTTGAGTCACATTAATAAACAATACTTGGAAAAATATCAAAGATAATGTTATTAATAGATATACCCAATATGAATGATGAATAAAAAAACACTTGTGATACTTTCATAAGTGGAAGGTCTGTGTGCGGTTTATATTATCCAAAGAAGAAATGGTCATAAAATCTTCTTAATCTCATCACATATATGTATGTTGTCCTATCAATGTTGTTGGGACCTATGGAAAATGTTAGCTAATTATTTTAAAAAAATTTTATAGTAGAATTACTTCTATTAAAGGTATACATAGGAATCAATAAGTTCATGATTGTATGAAATGTTATCAAAAAATATCCATGAATAATAATTGTTGTAGAATCAAAGTTATACAATCTGACAATGGAGGGGAATATACATCCATTAAATTTCAAAATTAACTAAACAATGTGTAATATGACATGAGGTTGTTGCAATCATCACTCCACAATGAATTTAGTTTTTGGACATATAAATAAATAGGTAAACAATATGGCAAGAACTATGGTGATTAAGAGACACATCTCACTAAAATTGGAAAGTGATTATTCTAGACACATTGTGTACTCAAAATAAAATAGGTATTTATATGGGGTAAATGACTACACCATATGTGATATGGCATTGAAGGAAACCCTATTTGAATTATTTTCCAGTTTTCGAATGTAAATGGTTCATCTAAAACAAAGAAGGAAATCATGGAAAGTGTGGTGAAGTAATCGATGAGGGAATATTCCGTAGATATTAAATGGAGAGTAAAAACTAATAATGTTTCAATACTCAATATGGAATAATTTTGGAGAGTAGTTATGTTATAATCATTGAAGATAAATCCATAAATACCTTCTGGAATACTTATTCTATTATAATTGAATATGAGGATGAAATTAGACATTGAGTGGATTCAAATGAAGAAGTAGAAGAAGCTGTAAAAACCATTCATGGGTCACAAAACTATGACAATTTATAAGAATAATAAAAATAGGAAACGATGGATGAGGAAATATATTCAAGATTGAATAGGATAAATAGAATATTATAAATTGATCAATCCATTATCATTGAGGATTAGATTACAACCACCCATACACCACAATTGAGGAATATCATAGAGTCAGACTTCCTATCATTTATGGAACCAACCTCATTTCAAGAAGCTATAAGGATGAGTCATGAGATTAGACATGAATTATGAACTAGATATAATTGACAAGAAAAAGTTATGGGATGTTGTTAATGGACATGGAAATTTCAATGTTATAGGAACAAAATGGGAATTTAAAAAAATTCGACGAGCAATGAAATGTGATCAGAAACAAGGCACACCTAATGTGTTGTGGTTATGGACTAATTTAAGGAATTGATGTTGAGGAAACATTTTCTCCAATTTGAAAACATCGGTCTATCACAGTTTTTATTGATGTAGTAATTCGATGATCATATAACATTTATCATATGGATGCCAAAGCAACATTAATAAATGTAGTTCCTGAAGAAGATGTATATATTGAAAAAATAGGGGGGTTTGTAATTGGTAATTATGAAATGAAGGTTTTTAGATTGAAAAATTTCCTCTATGGTATGTTGTAGGATCCATGAGTATTGTATTATCATATGTATTCTTATATAATGAACCTATAATTTAATATTCAAGGTGTTTACCATAATATATATGAGAATAATTATAAGCAAGATCAATTTATAGTGGTGATGTGTGTCGATGATATTATATTTCACAGAATATGATATATATGTGTGTAAGAATTTTCAAATCATATTAAATAAGAATTTGAAATGACTATGATTTGTAAACTCACATTATTCTTGGTAATGCAGGTAATTCAGAAAAGGGGTTACAATTTCATTTCTCTAGAAAAGTACACATGAGAGATACTGCATAAATTCAATATTCATGATTCCAAACCAATTTCAACTCTGATTTTAGATGGGACAATTCAAGAAATAATGAGGATGTAAATTTAGTGGATACAACCATGTATGGGAGAATCATTAAAAGATTATTCTAACTATCTAAAACATGATCAGATATCATCTTTGCAACTTGTTTAGTGGTCATCTTTCAATGTAATCTTAAGGAAGAACATTTGGTTGTAGTCAAAAGAATCATGAGGTACATTCATTATGATAGCATTTATGGATTATTATTTGCTACCAGATATGATAATGAACTATTGGAATTTTTTGATTCTGACTGGGTTGGTTATGTGGATGATATAATTTCCATAGGTTTTGGATCATTATTTATTAGAATGAAATGTATGGGTCGGTTAAGTAAGAAACATGATAGAACTTATCCAATACTATTGATGTAGATTATATTTATGCTAAAAAGTATTGCACTCGACTAATATATATTAAGATACAACTTCCTGATATTTGTTATGAGGTGAAAAGACCAATTGTGATATATTGTGATAATAGGATCACAATTGATCTTACAAAGGCCATTATTCAGAATTTTTGTATGAAATACATTGAATAAAAATTTCACTTTGTCTAGAAAAATGTAGAATAAGGAATGATTAAAATGGATCATGTTGGAAACAATTATCAACATGTAGGAATAATGACCCATCCATTTTCAACACATGTGTTTGAGAAACATTAGTGGAACAATGGTGTCCAACCACCTCTTAGATCATGCGGAGGTTACTATTTTTCCTTCTCTCATATTTTTTTCAATTTTAATATATTTTTAGAAGTGATCCCTGATTTTGAGGAAGATATGATCCAATAGAGTGTGTTTTTTGTTCTATAAAGAATAATTATATGTTCTTTGGGTTTGTTTCTAAAATAAGAGTATTTTTAAATGAAATATTATAATGGGTTATAAATGGGAGGAGGAGAATTGAATGATTTTGCAGAAATTCAATTTGATCAAAGAATTGATGTGACAGGATGATTACACTTGTGATGAGGTAATATAAAGATCTTATCTTAGGCATATATGTTCTTTCTAAAAGCATGAGAAATAAATTCATTCATCCCATATTGTTTTCTACACTGAGCATTTCTCAAATAGACATATATTATTGGAAAAGTTGTTTCTTGTGTATGAGGTTTTGATTTTGGATGGTGCTTTATAAAATTTATCTTTAGATTCCCAAAAACCCCAAAGGCGTAGATTATGGTATCTAAGGATTTCCATTTCTATAAATTGAGTTTATTTTTTGTTTGTTGTCAATCCACATATGTTTGATCAAAGAGTCTGAAATATAAGTGATATTTCATTATTGGTTTACAATAGTGTTGAAGGTGATCTCATTTCCCAATGTTTTCAAAATTATTGGGCTCAAAATCCTGGGGAAGGGCCATAATAGTGAAGTTGTTTTTTCTAGAATAAACTCTTTATAAATATGGAAAAGGAATGGGTTTCAAAAATATTGGGATGATTTTCTCAAATATGATAATAATAAGAAATGGAGATGGTGTTATCTGTATTAATGAGAAGTGTGTCATCGAGAGAGTATGCTGGTATGTTGGAGAACTTCACGACTACGTTAAATATCAAGGGAGCTTAATGAATATAGGATCATAATGAATATTTTTGTGATATATTTGAAAAATGATCTAGTTTTAGTGGATCCTTATAAATGACCATGAATATGAATATAATTATACCCCATCATCATTACACATGAAAATTTTCTGTGAAAATCTAGAAGCACTATGATTTCATGAAGGATATTAATGAATCCTGTTATATAAGTGATATTGAGCATCATGAAAATACTACCATAGTCTTAATTGATTCATGTTATTCTATATATTGAGTGCACCTTGATGGTGTGGTCATACACATAGTCTACGTGGGATTCATGAAGGCAGTTTTTTTGGAAAATGTTGGTTTCTTTTCAAAGGATTATGCTTTATAAAGGTGCTTAATTAAAATATGTTGTGAATTTAAATTTGTTAATAGAAAATTTATTCAATGTTCATAAACACATTTACATGTTGTAGAATGTGTCTTGTGATGTTCAGGTATAAAGACATTAATTCCAATATACTAAAGTGACCTTTAAGTTAATAAACTAAGTAATACTTCATCCAAGGTATTGAGCAAGGGGGATTCAACAGAAGTATTATAACAGACACATTGTGTTATCTATATACTATTGTAATGATAGTGTTCCTATCACAATGTGATTTTTCCTAAACATATCTTTTGAAAAACTATAGAAGAATAATACATTTTTTATGGTTGGAACTTTTTCATCATATGCTCCATGGATTGGCCCATTGCGGGGAACCAAGTAAAATTAATGTTTTTTCATTTTACATGTGAATATTTAAATTACTGAAAATTACCATTAGAGAGGTTTAACATGTTCTTACTAACACCGAATCATGATCTGTTACATTAGAAGAAAAAATTCAACACCCTGATTCACTCTCCCCTATCGAGGTGTTTCAGGGTCCTTCACAAATAAAATCACCCCTATCACCTAATCCAAAATGAAAAATAATTCAATGAAAAACACATACAATTTTTGGTATGTGTGTTATTGGGTGTAGATGTGAATGTTAGTATAATCTGGTGAGAATGTGATAACAGATAAAATTAATTAAAATTTTAATATTATTATAGTTCCCTACTATATGATAAAAATAATGGTTTTATAAGGATTAATTAGAATGATACATTTGAAAAAAAAAATTCTTTAGAAACCATTCAATTTTGAAATTTCATTTTAATCCCAATTCATTCCTTTTTTCGTATTTTAAATATTCTGTTAAATAACCTCTTTAATGAAACTAAAATTATTTATTTTAAACCAACTTATTTCAAAAACTTATTTCAAATTATGTGTATAGTTTAAAACATTCATTAATATAGAGGGCCCTAAAATATATAAAATTTTGTATGTTTTTTTTCAGTAATATTATCATTTTTATAGTTTATTTATAAACCATATAGTTCCAAAAATACAACTTGTAGTATCTAGTTAATGAAAAAAATTTGTTTATACCATGAATACACCAATTATATTTCCCAATCTATTTACATGTTTTGTATTCTAAAAGAAAAATATTTCTTGAGTTTAGGTTATGTCACACCTTTGGATTTAAATTGAATTTACACTAGAATTATTGAAAGAATACCAACTATATTATTTTTTTATTTTGTTTTAATAATTTTTCTATGCTTGTAATTTTTTATGGTTACTTATATACATATAAATAAATAGAGTTATATATATTGTAAATATATGTTGTTTTATTATATTAAAAATTATGTTTTATTATTTTATAAAGAATATTATTTGTATATTATATTATGATGGTATTTGGATAAATTTATTAATGTTTCTTTTGACAGGGGTAATATTTTTTTAAATGATTAATATGAAAATGGGGGATTATTTCATTATATAAGCTCGACCTGGTACCCATTTTTGATGAAAATTAGGATATTATTAGGTTGGATCACAATTCCCAATCATGTTTAAATTAATCAATTATTTCTAATGATATTTTTTTTATGATTTCCCTAACTCAAGAATACACAATTCCATTCCCCCCAATGGGATGGGTTTTATTGGCTTGGAATATATCACATAGGATGAAACAGAATCACAGACACACATAAAATACACACATACAAGAATCATTATGTCTATATGTGTGGTGGATTTACTAGTGTCGAAATAGTCTCCAATAGGATTTAGAAATAATACATCATCTAAACATCTGGTTGTGGAATAATGGATCTATGTTGCATGTGCAACCATTATGAATTACGAGTTATTGGTTATAATTGTTTCTGGTAATTATCTTTCCAATCAATTTGAATCTTTATAATTCAATTAACAATATAAAATTATAAATAAATATATATATATATATATATATATTTATATTTGTGTGTGTGTGTGATTGGTTGTAATATTGATCTTATATACACCTGATCATTCACTTTTTTTATTGAGACACTATCAGTAGTTCCCATTCATGCATTTATTATCACACAGTACACATACACCTTGGTGAAAAAATAAATAAGTTTTTGTATTTCTGGTATTGTAATATATTTTAGTACCAATAGGGGTAAGTGGTTTCATCATAAAATATTTCATGGAGGGGGTTGACCAGATGACTTTGTTCGACCAATTATTGTGATAGTAGATCGTGATCATGATGGGAATATATCCTTTAACATTCCACTTTATTCATGAATTTTTCTCTATTTAACAAGAACATTTACTATATACTATTTTTTATGTGTTGAACTATATGTGGATGTGACTAGTTTTAATTCATTTTGAGATTTATGTTTCATTTTCAATAAAATTAACCATTGTGAGACTAGCATGGATTGTGAAATGTTTATTGATTATTTATCCTATCTATTGATCATGCCAGATTTGTGGAAGAATCTTATAATTTTATTTTAAATATTTACAAATTTGGTTAATTTTTCCAAACCATTTATTGAGAACCATGATATTGGTCATTATCAGTGAGAATCTAGGATGTGATTTGAGTTTATGGAACAAAGACTGCTATATCATTTGGTTATCTGATATAAGGTCTCTAAAATATCATTTTACTAAAATCCTTTAAGTTTAAAATTTTTATAATATTTTAAAAATCATAAATCAACACACATTAGTTAATTAGATTTTTATGTAAATAATATTACTATGATGTAGTCACAGGTTTTGAAAAAGTCGACTATATATCCCCATATTGAAGTATGTCTACCAAGTTTGTGATATTATTTGTTTTCATGGTGAAAATCTTATAGAGATTCAAATAGCAAGGTCAACATATATTATCTTCAATTTATATGTATAAAATTTAAAAAAAATAAGTTAATCGTAATTGATACAAATTAAGTATTTATCAAAAAATTTATTCGTAGTCCAACCATGAATAGATCATATCATTACAATTAAAATTTTAAAAATAAATTTTATAATAATAAATTGTATTTCATACAATTTAAACTAGAATAGAAAACCCACAAAACTAACTAATTTTGACTTCATTGAAATAATAACTCGAATTAGTTTTATTACATATTGTTTAAAAATTATAGTGTAATGTAAAATATATTCTAATTTGTTTTTTCAAAATCCTATTATGAAATTCATTTATAGAAAATAATTGATAAAAAATTAAAAATCAAAGCAACAAACAAGATAATAGAGACAGTTTTTAGTTATTTCACCTAAAAAATATAATTCTTAATATATGTATTTGATTCCAAATCCAAAAAGATATTATATCAATAAAAATTGAAAATATTATATCTATTCAGAATTATTTATCATCCTACTAAACATGGAATTCTTTCTCTATTCAATTATGTTAATTGGTATATGTATGTTTTTCATACATATAAAGTAATTTTTTTTAATGAACATGTAAACGTCCAATTTTAATTACTATAAAGGAAATGAAACTGCATCCAATAATGAGTTCTTTGAAAATAAATATATTTTTTTAGGTTTTTTAAACACTTTTTAAAAATAATTGAGAAAATGTGACCATTTGAACTAAAAATATGATATTTGATAATTCAAGAAATATTACTCATGAAACGTCACATAATCCACCTTATAAATGGCACTCCACACATACTATTATTTTTATTTTGGTGACTATTATAAATATATAGATTAATAATTTTTTTGAGAAGAAAGAAGGATAATATTAATGATGAATATCAGTAGCACTATATAAGCAGAGCCAAGTAGGTAAGTTTTCCAGCCATAGCTGGTTGACTTCGAAGGGGCCTAAGGCTGCTAGCTGATGGGTCGCATTATTTCCTTCCCTTTTGGTATAGGAGAAGGTGCAGCAAGAGAATCATTGACACATCAAGAGGATTCTCCTAACAATGAAGCCAAAAGCATAAAGTCCAGCGTCATTATGGTTAATGGCAATGATAACTGAAAGGCAGCCCGACTCGATGATGATATCAAGCCATCCAAATTCCACAACAAGCATCATCCCTACAATAATGAAAAAGGCCTCATCAACTACAGGTTCCCAGAAGTCATGATGTGGTTCATATTTTGCTGCAATGATCTGCCCTAGATTATTTCGGGCCATGAGGCTGAGAGCAACAGAACCATCCTTGGGGAGAGAAGCATCCACGTTGAGCTTGATACTCCCTTCTTTTGGGGGTGGGGGTACAATGAGGGGGGTAGGAGGGGGTAACGCCTAGAAAGAGGTGTCCATTATAGTCCTACCAACCCTCAATCCATGAATTGGCTCGTGCAATCCAGAATTCAGGGTGCTGATGGACATGGTGGAAAACAGAATCGTTGCGTTGAACCCAAATGATCCAGGCCAAGGTACAATGAGTGGTTGTATTAGCCGATGAAATAGAGGATCAAAAGTGCATCAGAAGATCAGGGAGGTCAAAGGTAATTTCTGGTGAGTCATCCGATGTCGAGCCCCATTTATTCCAAATTTCCTTGGCTCTCGGGCAGTGCATGATGGCGCGCCAAGGAGTTTCAAGAGCCAGTCTATACTCGAATCTCAAAAAAGGAGGCTCATGGTAGGAAGAGTTCTCCTGCATACATGCCTCCAAAATTGGCAAATTTTTGGGGGGAATTTGAGCTTCCAAAGAACTTTCCATGGTCCCTCAACACAGTCGCGAGAAGGAATTCCAAGAGCCAGTCTATACCCGAATCTCACCGTGTACTCACATGAAGAATCATTGGTCTAGAAAAGATGGTCAAGGCCTACATCAGGGACCCAGGGGATGCTCAGAATAATTCTTTGGCCTCTTTCATTAAAACATTCATGTATCTTTTCCACACACCATCCCGGGCCCTGGTCTGAAAAGAGGCAGTTGATTGTGGCGTCTTCCAGACCTGGTTAGGAAAGGGATGTGGCCCACACACCATCCTTATCAAAAAGCTAGGGATCTGTCCATATGTTGAAAGAAGAGACATTTCCAATCCTCTAGCCCAGTCCTTTTTCCAGGATAGTTCAGGCCCCCCCAAACACTTCACCAGAGGAAGCTAGGGCTGGGGCCGAGAGAGGAACCTCGGATGTCCGTGTGGGGAAAATACTTGGCCTGGAAAATTCATGAACATAAAGATGATGGAAATTTAATGAGGAACCATCCTTTCTTGTCCAACAGAGCATCATTGAACAGATGAAGATTCCGGAATCCCATCCCTCCCTCTGACTTGGGCTTTTAGAGCTTCTCCCAGGCCATCCAGTGGGGTCGATTTCTTCCATCAGTTTCCCCCCACCAGAAGTTGGTAGTATGTGAATGGATCAGGTTAACAATGGCCACTAGGAGCTTAAACATCATCATAATGTAGTTTGGGATAGACTGAATGACAGCTTTGATGAGGTTTCCCTTGCAAGCTTTGGAGAATCCTTTTGGGGTCCAGCCTTGAATTTTTTCCTCAATCCTGTCCACAAGTGCTGAAAAGATTTATTTTTTGGACCGACCAATCACCATAGGGAGGCCGAGATAATTTTTGGTATTTTTCCAAAAAATGGATTCCTGTAGATGCAAAAATCTCAGCTCTCTTGTCAGGAGGCACCCCTGTACTGAAGGAGATTTCCGATTTGCCGTGATTAACAGACTGTCCAGACGCCCTCTCATATTACCGGATTTCATGGTTGATCACCCAAAATTCATTAACAGTGGCTCTAGAGAAAAGGAGGTAGTCACCCCCGAAGAAGAGATGTGGCACTTGTCGGATCTCACAATAGACCTTTTCCCCATGGAGAGACTTAGGGGATGCATCCCTAGGAAATGAGGTTAGAGATAACATTAGACACCAAAATGAAGAGAAAAGGGGAGAGAGGAACTCCTTGGTGCAGGCCACGAGTTGGGGTGAATCTTATGGTAAGCTCCCCATTGACCTTGATTTTGAAGGAGATGGCCAAGATGTAGTGTATGACAATTTCTGTCCATTTAGTGCAGAATCCCATTCTCAGCATCACAGCTCTAAGGAACTGTCATTCCACTTTATCATAGGCTTTGGTCATATCCAATTTTCAGGCCATGGTTGCACTTTTTGCAGTAGAGGGTGTTTTCATAGAGTGTAACACTTCATGAGCCACAATTACAATATTAGTAATTAGCCTATTGGCCACGAAGGCGCTCTGGTTTTCGGTAATAATATCAGGAATCCAATGGCGCAGGCAATTGACAAGGATTTTTGAGAAGATATTATACGAGACATTACAGAGACTAATCGGTCTGAAATCAGGGATCGCCTGGGGTTTTTTGATTTTGGGGATGAGGACGAGGACCATTTCGTTGAGGGCGGACATCCTTGTATTCGATGTCTATATGTTTTTTATCATTTTGAAGATTTTTGGACCGATAATGTTATAGTATTGTTTAAAGAAAACAGTGTGAAAACCATCGGGTCCTGGGGCCTTAGTGGGATGGATATGTTTCAAATCCCGGTAAATCGAATCATTTGTCACATCTTTTTTGAGCTTCTGGTTGATCTCCTCGGTGATAACAGGTCATATTCCTTATTTTTTAAACAAAAACATATTTTTTCCAATTTTAATAAAAAATATTTGTAATAATTTTATGTAAATAATATGATGATAAATATGAATATAATTAATATTTCTTACTCTAAACTATTTTTCAAAATGAAAATATTTATTTTCCTACAACTTTAAATCCTATTTTATGTGAAGTGCCTCTTAAAATTCACACAATTTCCCTCCCAATCACATAAACACTAAATGATATATAATATTTATTTATAGTAAAGGTAGGTAATGGATATTCTGATTGTTTTGGGATGTGAACAAGTAATTAAATTTATGATAATATAATAGATTTTATAAATTATGTAAAAGGGGGGGTCTTGTAACCCCCCAATATTTTATGGAAAATATTTTTTGGATTAAATTTAATTTCTTAAATAGATTTCACTACTCACAATACCATGTTCTAACTAACTTCATTATAATATTTTTATTACCCTATAACATGGTCATTATGACCTAGCAATAAAACATTGAATTATACATAGTAATGATGAATTTTAAGTGTTATTTATAAAGATTTTTTATAAAAAACAAATTAAATTACATAATTTTCTATATTGCCTTTATATGTTTTAGAAGAGATATTTTGACAAAAAATGAATTTATATCTATTTGAAGAAAAGAATAATGTAATTTTTAAAACATTTGAATAATTAATTTTATAAATATTACAAATTATTTTGAATCAAAATTTCAAAATTATCTCAAAGTTATTTTTTGTAATTCTTTCTGACCAAATCATATTTTGATGACTTATTAATAATATTAGTTTTTATTATAAACACACTTTTTTAGAATAATATATTATGATGAATTTAGTTTAAAAAACTATTTATTGTAAAATTAATTAAATTAGATTATTATAAATCCAAAATAGGTAATTTCATGGAATATTTTATTGAATATTAATAAAAAAACATTTTAAACTTCTAAAACTTTTTTCTATAGAAACCCATTTCTTCGTCACATATATTGGTATAATTTAAAATGAATATTTTCCACTTAAATTCATGGAAGTTGAAAAAATAATAATTTTAAATTTTTATTAATCATATTAATTGTTATCTATTAAGTTCAAGAATATTGTTTTATCATAATGAATAGTACAAAATAGAAAAAACTATTACTGTGGTTAATGATAAAATTAGTATAATGGGTAGTTGAAAAAATAGGAGGGTTATAAATTACAAAAAACATGACTAATTTCTATTTTATGGTCATTTTTAGACATTATATCTAATATATTTAGATAATGGTAAATTTTGGAGATTTATTCATGAGAAAAACATGTGTGGAATTCATTCTTTTCAAAAATTCCAAGTCTGACCTCTCCCCCACTTATAGGAGGATAATAACTCTCCTATCTATTATAAACATCCCAAATCCAGTTTATTCCTCAATTAAAATACAAAATAAATTTCCATATACCCTTATCTATTTATATAATCTTTTTTGGGTCAATAATACAACAAACAACGGCTTTGGTGTAAATAAACAGATGTTTTTGAAATAAGATTTAAGGTCCTTGACCTAGTATTTCATATTATTTCTTCCCCCACCACCATTAAATATTATTAAATTATGTTCATATAATAATCTCAATATGATAACTAAATTATATATTTTATATTTTTTTATTGAGCTAGAAAAATCACCTCCACCCTGAAATGGAAAATGAAATTGTTGATCATATGTTCGGAGGACTACACCTCGGTAACCAACGAAATTAATTTTCCATCTAAACTTGTCACAGAAATATATAAGGATTTATATAATTTTTAAATATTATATTTATGAAACAATAATACTTATTGAATTATAATATAATATATACATTATTACATTATATTCTATAGATATTACGATAACTCCATCCATGTGTACGGCGGACTACATCCCGATGATGACGGGTGAATCGTTTTTCACAAATTCTTTCCATAGAATATAATAAGGATAAAATTAATAAAAATAAGTAATAGATATTAAAAAATATTCTATAATGGTAATATATTATTTACCCTTATTTCATTTCATCAGATAAAAAATGGAAACAACTTTTATGCACATGTAAGGCTGATCGTCTCCATGATCAATGTATTTATATATATATATATATATATAAGTAATGGATTACTAAAAATACATATATACTTAATAAAGATAATATTTATATCCTTTTTAAATTGTTGGAGATTAATTATCCTTGATCAATGTAATAATATCCAAAATACCAAACCAAAACCTACATGAAAAATAAAGTAGTTATTAACCCAAACAAGATTTTAAAAAGTAAATATTTATAAAAAGGTAAAATGTAGTCATAATTAAATTTCATCCAGTATCATAAATTTGTGTATGGTTCGGTATATACATATAAAATACATATTTTTAACATATAGTATGTACTAACATTTATGAATGAAATTGAAAATTATGGTAAGTATTTTTTGTAAAAAATTTCCTTCACTAGTATAGAATATATATTATACACCAATCTTATTTTATAAGGTGTATATAGATATAATATATATTTTATATCATTAATTTCATTATTTACTTGATATTTAATTTTTTATATTATTTTAATCATTAATGGTACCTATTATTCAAATTACACAAGAGTGGTAATGATATTTTTATTACATTCTCATCGATTATCAGGATTATTCATGAATACGATTCAGATAATGAAATGTTATTATCCATATATAAATATAACTAGAAAATTTATTATCATATTGTTATTTAATGGGTATAAATTTTTTTACCTTCATTATTTTCTCTTTATGTACTAAATATTACGAAGGAATCACTTTACAAAACATCATCTTTATTTATCTCTTAAGTTAAAAATGATTTATCATCTATATTTATGATTTAATGATTTTTTTAATGATTTTTTTTTCAAACCCCTAGTGTTTTTAAAATTATTTTCTAAAATAGTTTGAATTTTCAAAAAATTGTTGAAAATTCTTATTCTTTTAATCTTAATAATAATGTTCTTCTGACGTGTATAGAAAATTTGAAATAAATATTAGTTTTAATGTGTATGGAATTTAAAAATTATTTCACCATTATAAAAAATCAATGTTTTTAATCATCCATTATATGATTCAATTATTATTTAAAAAAAAGTTTTATATAATATCAGAGGTGTTTTTAGATTTCGAATTTGTGTTTTTCAATGAGGAATGGATATTTTCTTCTAGAATGCCATACTATTTTTTAGGGAATTTCAAATTTCAATAAAAATAAAAATTATGGTCACTATAATTTTACTAGGGATATGATCTAGTTGTAATATCCATATTCATTCATAGTATTATTTTAGATTACGATAAACATATTTTAAGAAACCAATTATTTTACTTTGGTATGGTATGCTGCAATGTATATGAATCCTATTTATTTTACATATGTTGTGGAATAATGTAATTCTTATGAAATACACTTCAATTCATGGGTTCTGATATGAAGATTCTTTTATGATAATGAGGAATTTTGCTTTATGATTTTCAATATTTTCCGGGTGGGACCTATATCTCCATTTAATGTGTTTGGTAAATGCTGATATCTCAGTAGAGAAACATGACTAGAATTGGGAGTGAACTTAGAACAGTAAGGTATTTTTTCCACTCTGGTGGAATTGGGAGAAAACCATGAATACTATGACGATTTGGAGAGTTAACTCATTCAATTATAATAGACATAGAAATGATGATAAACATATATTAAAATGAATTTTTATTATTATTTTTATGAAATAATTCCATTTATTATTCCATTGTTATACTCTCATAGATCGTATTATTTCATATCCATTCTATTAATGTGTTTTTAATTGCCAATGAATATTTCATGACACAATATCATGATCATTGATATGAATTTCATGGGTTTCCAATGATATGATCATGTTTCTATACACATGTTACTCTGATATGTTTACATAACTTCCTTTTTTATGCTCACTAAGTATATTATCTAAACCTATATTATGTCTCTTTTAACCTTGGTATAAATAAATGCATTATTTGTTATTTTTCTATAAAAGGCTCAATTTACAAAGAACACATTACAAAATAATTTAGTTCACAATTGATATGGGTTTTACAGCTCCATGATTCCAAGGGAACTGTAAATTTACAATCCTTGTGCGTTTTTTGGGTAAATCAAATAATATTCACAAAAAATTATTGAATATATATATATATATATTTATGAAATTCAGGGTTTGTTATAGTTGGTATCAGAGGATCAGTTTAGTCATCCTTTAGAATACATGATGAAAATAATTTAGTAAAAGCCCTATGGATGGTCCTATGTATAAGATATCATACAAATGATTTGGTAAGGAATATAATCATGCGATTACCTTGAAATACATCCCTTTCTAGATGTTAAAATTAGTTGTGTATCTTGAACAAATGTACCTAGGAAAAAAATCTAAAAAAATCATTGGTCTTAAATTGATCATTACTAGGCACACAGAAAAATGCCTTACTATGCACCAGGTTTGACGCTCACAGGGTATACACATCGATTAATTTAAATTTGTGCTTATGAGGATTCATGGATGATTTAAATTGAAGATGACTATGAATAACCTAGGTTACACCTTGGGAGACGTGGATATTTTTTTCTTGATTTAGACATCCATTAAATTATTTTTCATCACTATTGTTTTACTATTAATATTTTTTTTCTCGAAATTGGATTTTTTTGTCGATGACTGGAACCTAAAGAAACTATGTTAATTTTGATTATAGTATAAACTATAATAATTTTCCTCCTAGGAAACACAAATTTTGTTGGAGATGGACAATAAAATATTATTTCTATTCTCAAACAATAGTCTCTATAAATTAATCATTTAGAGCTTCAAAACAAGATTAAGGGGAAAAATATTATGTTGTGTCCTTCATGAGGCAATGTCCACTATATTTTAGTTCTTCCAAAAACCATTCAAGTAGTTCAGAAATTAATCCATACCATAAGAAGATTATTCCGTATTCTATAATGTTATGAACATGAAAATTTTATTCTAGATTTATATAGATTTTAAGGAAAAGATATTAAATGGTTGAATTTCATTAAGAATAATAGTAAAAAATATGAAATTGACTCATTGGAGTGATTTAAGTTTATTCACTTTTTTTTCTACATTTAATTCCCTCACATTCTTCTTATAAAAATAGATAATGAATTCTATGATCTAAATATGATGGATAATGAATATATAGTTACCTATTAGTTAAATGTTACAAGATATATTAGTTAAGCCTCTAGATTTATCATCTATCATTAATATAAGGTTGATCTATTAATTAATGTATTAAATCCATATATTAGAATAGAGTTATCCATAATGGACTTTAGGAACTATGATGTAATAATTCCATGTTCACTCATAGTGGAAGTGGATATTGGATTTACCCATCCATCACATGGTTTTTATAGGAATAGAAATATAGATTTTTAGGGAAACACTAAAAACCATGGAGAAAATAAGATCATATTTCCACGATGTTATATGTATTGTAGGAAAATGGAAGAAAATGTATTCATGGAAATCTAAATTTTTTATTTGTGTAAGGGAATATCATTGGGAAATTTAGTTTCGAATATATGGAAAGAAGTAAAATAATGATTCAAATAAATAGGATTCTCTACAGAATGAACTACCCACACTATAATGTTTCAAATATATAGAGTATTGGAATAATGAAAAACAGAGAAAAAATATGAAGTTTAAAGACAACGAATGATTTCAGTAACCTATTTAGATTTGGTTTAAGGGGAAATCTCATGAAATCACAGTTTTTTATAAGGGGTGAGATAAATACATAGTGAATGGTGCACATACCATATACTAATGATATTAAAATGTATTATTTAACTATAGATCTACCCATTCCTTTTTATCCGATGATTTTTATAAGGGTGTCAATATTCCACCAACGTAGTTAGTTTTATAATTTGTAGTGAAACCCACTCATGTCAAAATGATCACATATCTAGTATATGATTCCTATATTTTTAATTATTTGGGAATTTAATTCCTAAAACCCTTTTCATTAATCCTCATGTTAAATTTGATGTCATATTAGGCACAGATTGGATTTCTCTACATAAACAACATATCAATTGTGGAGGAAGAGAAGTCACATTTTTTTATTCAAAACCAACTTATGACCACCAATACGTGAGATTATAAATATGAACATACTATGTAAATAGTTTCCATTATTTGGGTTTTAACTCTTTTAAAAGGGTCATTTATATTAGATGGATGGGGAGATAACAACAACAATGATATGCCAATTCTATAGTGGCTTATTGATTTCATAATAGAATATTTACCTAGTTTTCCAAAAAAAACATGAAGTGGGTCTTTCCATAGAAATCATAACTTGTGAGATCACTTTTTCAAATACCCCTCATATAATATCCCTGATTATGTTACAATAATTAATGAATCAACTCCAATAGAATCTTAAAAGGGGGCTCATTTGGCCAGGTGAGTCACCTTAGGGTGCACTGGTTCCCTTTATTAAAAAATGGATGAATGATATAATATTTCCCTGGTTATTATGAGATAAAAAATATCAATACAAAGAATAATTATTACATTTTCCATATCAATTAATTTTCTTATCAACTAAACAATGTTAAACTCTATTAGAAGATTAATCACCATTATGGATATCATCAATTGGGGGTGACGAAGAAGTATATAACAATGAAATAATTTCATACAAGGTATGGACGGTATGATAATAAAGGAATGAAATTTGGTATTACAATTTCCACATAATTTTTGAGGATTTAATAAATATATTATAGAGATATTACCCCAATCAGTTTTTGTTAGTATTTATAGATAATATTCATATATATTCAAATAATAAGGAAAAGAATGAATGTCATTTAATAGTTTTACTCAAGGCCTTGAGGATGGAGAGTTTGAATAAAAAATATAATATTTGTAATTTTGGATATACAATTTTATTTATTCTGACATATAATCTCAAACTTGGTTATATCGGTGGATGCATCAGTGATGGAGAAAATTGAATGTTGGACCATAAAACCATAGTGATTGGGATCCATGTTTTTCATGGTTTGGATGGATATTATCAATGTTTTTGTGTAGAATTAATCTAGACTATCTAATACACACATCATGTTAACTAATTATAGAGCCATGTTTTCTTTGATAATTGATTTCATTGAAAATTTCAAGGAACTATAAAAAATATTTGTTAACACCCATATGTTGATAGAACCGTGTAGTGTAGAAGGGTTTATAATATTCAGTGATGTATCCAATATGGTAATGGGATATGCACTTATGTAAAATGAAATAGTTATATATTATTTCTCTTTATTGAGGATGTTCAATGAAAATAATAACCCAACTAGCTATTCAGAGTTATCTATGGTAATTTTAAGTGGATAATGGTTTGTAATATTTATCTATTTATCAAATATTGTAATGGGATATGTTCTTATGTAAAATGAATTTGTTATAGATTATTCCTCATTATAGTGGATGTTCTATGAAAAAATAACCCAACTCACGATTTTGTGTTAGCTATATTAATTGTTTTTTTAAAGATATATTATAATTATATGTACATAGAAAAATGTGATATGTATACAAATTATAAATTTTTAATAAAATATTCACATATAATTAGTTGAACATGACCTGTGAAAATTGGATATATCTTATTAAATATTATGAATGCTCAAAACATTACCACCATGGAAAATTGAACAAGGTGGTTGATGCTTTGAGTTAAAATGATTACACTACCTTATCTATATAGATGATCACAAAAGGACAAACATTTTTGTGTTTTAAAAGGATGAATATATAAATATTGATGGAAGGGGATAAATATTATGTTTCCCAAATTAATGTTCATATAAATATACATGTAATGTTTAAAGAGGTTAAAAAGGAAGATATAGATCAATATAAGAAGAAGATAAATGTTCTTATATTTAAAATTGATTATGATGTATTAATAATAGTTAGTAATTATGTATGTCTTCCAACCATACCATATTTGAAGAAGGATTTTCTAGTGGATTATCATAGTTCATTGTTATTTATTTGTTATAAAATTATGAATATCTATAATGATTTGGATGACTATTTAGGTTTGGATGGAATTAACCGAGATATCATAGAGTTTGTATATTGACTCTTGATATGTAATCATGTAAATCATGAGAGAAAAAATTCTATTGAGAAGTTAAATCCAATTAGAATACTAGAATGGAAATGGGAAGAAAAAAAATTGAGTTTTTCATCAGACTCCACAGATCATCTAAAGTGCCCAGTATTATTTTTGTAATAGTCAATTTCTATACAAATTTTGAACACATAATTTCTATCACACGATATTTATTTTTGTATTAAATTGATTGGATATACATTAAAGAAGTGTAAAGTTTTCATATAGTTCCATATTATATTGTTTCTAATCAATATATGAGGTCTACCTCAATGTTCTGTCAAAACATTCAGCAACCTCATAAAATAGAGTTGTTTTTCATCATAGCATATCATTATCAAAAAAGTAGTCAATATTATAGAATAATTAATAATCTATAGGATATTATGTGATATTATTCTACAGATTTCAATGGTGGTTAGGAATAATATAATCCTTTAGTTGTGTTCTCATAGGACGATAAAATTCACCCAAGTATTCAAATAGATTCTTACAAAGCCCTACAAATAAAGAATTGTATATCTCCAACATGATAGAATGATTGAAGAAACGTTTATAATAATAATCATTAAAAAATATGAAATTTAATTTTATGGATATAGAATTTATATGAATTTATCCATGAAAAAATTTATTCATATTAGGAATAAAAATAATCAAAGCATTAGGTTTTTCTATTCCATTGAAATTCATGATCCTATCAGGATGATATACTATTATCACGTCCTTCCACTGAATGTCTCTTAAGTCTATGATGTGTTCCATGTATCACTTGTGAGAATGTATATACCTTGCCCTTAAAATTTACTAAACATAGTGGTTGTTCGACTAAATCAGGATTTTTCATATCAGGAATAACTGGTAGAGATTATAGATCATATATAGAATCTTTGATGAAAAAATATCACTCACCTTGTTAAAGTTTTGTGGTGAAACCACCCATTTTAAGAAGACACATTGGGACGTGAGAATGTAAGGAGGTAGATGTATCATGATTTTTTTCCCCAAGTTTATTTAATTTTGAGGGAAATTTTATTTGTATGTGCATAACATTGTTACACTTTGAGCTTTCATGAAAAAATTGATTAAATATATTTTCTTTAAAATCTTTTTCTACATGCAACCCAATGATACAATGAACCAATATATAATATTTCTATTTCTATTTAACATTTGTGGTATAAAATAATCATCAGTAATTTTTTAATATATAATAAATACTATATTTCATTTTTTTGAATAAATTTTCTATATAAAAAATATAATCGATAAAAAATTACATAATTTTGGGTAAAGTGAATATATAATTCGAACATACAATTTAATCAAAAAAATCATTGCATAATTTTTTTAAAAAAATAGTAAAAATATTTCACTAACAATTAGAAAATTTATTTTGAAAAATAAAAAAATAATTATTGAATAAATATATCAAAATAATATAATGGTTAATTTTGGAAAATTTTCAGAAAATATTTATTTTTCGATGAACATTGAATATTGCATGGTTATATTGAAAGGTGAAATTTCTTTTAAAAAATTATTAATTTTATATATTCTTTTAAAATTTACTCAAAACAATAATTAGTCAAATTTTTTTTAATTAATATAATATAATTAATTTTAATGACATTTATATTTAATTTTTATATAAGGAACTATTTAAAAATTCGAATCTATTCTCCTTAGAAAGTTGCTTTCTCGTGACATCTACATGATATATTTTAAATTAAAATCTCCCAATTATGGGAATTGAATTTGATAAAATAAAATAAATATTTATAATTAGAATAATATATATTTTATAATAAGTTAAAATATTTATTGTCCATAATTAATAATAAAAATAATAAAAATAATTATCACGGCTAAGGTAAAAACGTGTTTAATGGGGGTGTTAACCTAGAAATATTAGAGCTAAGAATGAACGTAAAAATTTAAAAATCCTATTTTATAGTAATACATTGACCATATATTTTATGTTCTTCTTAAATGGTCTATTTTTATGCATTGGGAATTATAAACAATTGGCGCAATTAATAGCATTGAAAAATTACAAGTCAATTCATTCCACATTTTTAAAAGGCCACTACTATATTATCCTTTAAACACTTATAAAACATACTTATTCATCTATGTACTACCCAAATAACTTCCCTACTTCACTTCCCTCGTCTTATAATCCTTGTTTTGGCCATTAAAATATCCTAGTATGTCATTTCATGCAAAGCCACTTGAAATTTTCCTAAAAAAGGTAACATCCAGAATAGACCATTTTATTTTATTTCATCCTTTACCTAATTAAACGTTTATTATACCATGATGATATAAAAACCCCATTATCATAAATTTAATGATTTTTTATTGTAATTACATACAACCATATCCTCCCACATCATATAGGAAGTGATACCATTGATCTTCTGTACAGTAGAGTATCGCCTCATGAACCGATAAAAATATCCATCCATCATTTCCTCTCACAACTATATGTAAAGATGTATATAAAATTGTTATTTAAAATTTATTATATAATAATAATTATATAATTATTATATCTTATATTTCGTATAAAATACCATTACATAGATTGTACTATAACATTATTTGGGGGTATTGTGGACTATCACCTCGTGAAGCGATGCGGTACATTTTTCATTAATGCTTATAATGAATGGTAATAAGGATAACATTTACAAATATATGTGATATATATATGGTATAAAAATTATTCTGTTATGGTATTGTATTATTAACCTTCCACCAAATTGTGTATTACATTTTATATATATACCTTTTACTGATTAATATTAATAATAATATATTCTTAATATATATGATATGTATTTCATGATTAAAATTATATATATTATAGAATAATGATAAAATTAATATGATAAGAAATACCAAACCAAAAACACAACGAAATGATGTATTTATTACCGGAAACATTATTTTTTGAAGTAAATATTGTTAAAAATATAATAAAATATCATATATAAATAATAAATGATATCATACATATGATTTTGATTCAATATCAGATTTATAATGAACTTATATTTATTATACATGCGTTTTATTGTGTACAATGTAATTTGGGGCTTAGTTAATGGATTTTTGCCTCAAATTGACTTTTATGGGACAAATGATATGTTATGATCCTATTTTATTTAATGAGGTGTATATGCTAAACATTGACATTGTAGATCATTAATATCTTTAATTTCATGATATTTAATGGTTCATTGGATTTTAATAATTAATTGTGATTACGATTCAGAGGATACCTATATAGAAAATATTTTTTCTGTCACAATCTGATTGTTTATCAGGGTTTTTTATAATTATGTTTCTCATGATGAAATATTATGAACCAAATAAAAACGATACTCATGAATTTTCACATCGAATGGTTAATTCTTATGAATAAATGATTTCCCTTCTTTTTTTGTCTGTATGTGGTCAATAATTCAAAATAATGATATTCTGAAAAATCATCTTCATTTAATTCTTTGATAAAAGATGAATTTTCTTCCATATACATTTTTTCAAAAAAAATTAAAATATGTTATCTTAAAACCACTAATAATTTTAACATCATTTATAAGATAATGTACCATGTTAATAAATTTTTTAATAAATAATTTATTTTTATCTTTTGAACAATGTTCCTTCAACTTTTACTAAAAATAGGAATGTAATATTTTATAAAACTGTATGACAGTAACAGATTTAACACATTAATTAACAATATATTTTATAGGGCTTCATAACACAATTAAATTATTATTTTAAATTATAATTGTTTCATTAATATTTGGGATTGTTTTAGGTGTTGAATAAGTGTTTTAAAAATGGAAATAATATTTCCCTCAAAAATGTTTTAATTTTTTTGGGAATTTATAAAGATAAATGAAAACAAACATTGGTGTTTCTTATGATTTAATTGGTATATGATCAAATTGAAAAATAATTATTATTTGTTATTACAGTATATGATTATGGGGAGTATATGTTTATCAATCCATTTCTTTTCCATGGGCTATGTTATGATGAAATTTATTTGAAATCAATTACATTTCCATGAGATATTCTATTATGTAATTCTTATAAAACCAACATCATTTCATAGGTTATAATTTGAGAAATTTTTAATGAAGTTTGGAACATATTTTTTATATTTTCATTATGTTATTGGGGTGACTTATATATCCCTCAAATTAATTGGGTAATGATTAAAATATCAATATATAAAAACGTCCAGATTAGGGACAGAACCTATTATGTATGGATTTTTTTCCACTATGATAATATTGGCAGTGAACCTAGACTAATATTATGATTTTTGGAGTGAATATATTCCACTATGAGAGACATATAAATAATCATTTACTATATTGGAAATGATTTTCCATTCTTGTGTGTATGCCACACCTCCTCTTTCAATTAAATAGTAATTATATCATAATTTATAGTTGTTGATTCCATTTTTATTCTTATCTTATGAGATACCAATCTATATATCATTAACCAAAATTACTGTATTTGATATGAACTCAATGGTTTTAAAATGTTATGTTTATATTCCAATATCCTCATTCTAATTTTTTTATGTGTATCCCTTTTTTGAACCTTACTATGCATATAAAATCAACTAACCTTATGATTTAAACCCACGGTTATGATGAATTATATTCTTAATAATTTTTAATTAAGGGTACTTGTAATTAATAACATAGTAGGAATTTATTTAGTTCACATATAAACTAGTTTTGTATTATTCTATTTTTCCAAAGGAGATATACCTTTATGATAACCAAGAATGTGTTTATGTAATGTAAAGAATTTTCATAAAAAATATATGATATCTATATATCAAATTATTTATTCGTTATAGTTATCATAATGAATTTGGTTCAACCAAATAAATTCATCTATAATGATGAAATAAAATCTTGAACCCAAAATCATTAAAAAATAATTATTTTAAATTTAGATATCAAAATAATTGTATAAATCTCTCATGAATGTGAGGACATCAAGAAGATGTTGTCAATTTTTTATACAAATATCTAATGAGAGGATAAATAGATTGGATCTGTCACTAAAGGATTTTAATTAATATGGTTGAATTATATTCAATAAAAATATTTAAAATAATACAAAATGAAAAAAATTCATATCAATGAAATTTGAAACATTTGACCATAAATAATAAGATAATGGTCCCTAATAATGATTTAGAGATCCAAAATTGAGTTGATCACTTAGTTTCTCGCATAGAATGTTTGAAAAATAAATATAAAAACACTAAATATTACATCAATAACAATGAAAATAAGGAATATTTATATATATATTTTTAATAGAAAATGATAAAAAAATTGTTTGACAAATATATTTTCATTCAACTTATAAACGGTTCAGCTCGTCACAAGTACATTTATTCAATCGAACCCCCATCAAAAGTAAAAAATGTGACGAATATTTCATGAATAATTATTAATTTGACAAAATAATTATATAGTAAGAAATGAGCATGATGATGGTATTTCTTTTTTATTGAATTGAAAAGGTGTACTAATTTTTATTAGAATCTACAAATATCCAAATACACAGTTAACAAATTTATTAGGTGAATGATTATTAAACATAAACAAATATCAAAAATTAAAAAACATAACTAAATATATTGAAACCTAATTGAATATATGTATATATATATATATTTGTGTGTGTGTGAAATTGGGTTCCGCTCCCTAAAGGGTTGTGTTCATACAATATACTGCTTGGTAGTACTACAGGTCTTTGATGGTGTGAAGTTGGTTAGGGATTATATAATATAATTCACAACATCTCATTTTACCAGATGTCTATATACAAACAAATAGTTTAGACAGTCCCACAATAAAATTATAATATTAAAATACACAAATAGAAATAAAAATAAATGTAAGTAAGTGGATGGGAGGATGAAGGAAGTTGACTTCATTTTTGCTTTTTGTCCCCAATTTTTATGTTTTTGTGGTGGTTTAGGTTGTAATTACTTCACTAATGTTAACTCAGGTTCGTCAAAATTTAAATCCATATTAGTGTCCCCTTATTATTCAAATTTTCACCATATTCTCTTTAATGGGTTCTCAAAATTAATAATCCACGTCATTTTCATGAGATGGAAATGGAAAGTGATTTTATAAACCCTGAAAACAAATACAATTTGAAATAAATTAATGTACTAAATAATGAAATGAATTTAGATCTGATGAATATATTTCATATTTCTATGAATTTATTTTATAATCATTATCTACTTAAAGAATCAGCATAATATCTTATTTAAAATTCTATACCACTTCAAGGTAGGCTAACCCTTTGTTTCATTTTCCTCTAAGACCAAGATAGGTTTTAGATATATAATATTGAATTGTGTATAGTGAATACGATTTAATAGTAATATAACATAACATAAAATGAAATCTAATTTTTATTCACTCCATTGAAATTAACAACACCAACCTCATGTTATTTTTCAATGGCCTCAAAAATGAAATAATGAAGAGTTATTATTAAATGATTTTGGAAATTTTTCCCAACCAATTTTGTTTCCTTACTAGAGAATACCATTGGATGCAGTCATTATACTTCTACATGGGGTTGTATTACATACTTTATAAAAGCATATAGTGTTTTCATTATCATTAATATTTGTACCTTAGAATTATTATTCTCCCATTTGAAGTCAATATATTCAAATAAATCATAAAAATTTATAATTAGTATTCGATTCTACGTAAACATTATGGTGAGGGTGAATTTTATTTTGATTCTATTAATACGTATTTATATATACACATATTACCTATCACCAATGATTTACAAATGTTTTTATTAAGATAAATGTGAAAATATAAATTTCTAGCTCTAAATTTTTGGGAAGGTAGAAGAGTGGTTTCTAATATGGTTTTAAGTCTTTGACCTTGACAGTGATATCATCCACATTATTTAACAATGTTTAAAACATTTATTCCTCTTCAGAATAAATATAATAATATTTGTATTAATATACAAATATTATTTGAAAATATGGAATCAAATATGGAAAATGGGAAATTGATAAAAGAAAGAACACAATCTATAATGGGTAATTAATGGAAAAAAATAATATACTAAATAACCTAACATAAAAATATAAATTAGTTTGAATACAATTTAATAGTAATCATAAATAATATTTTAATCCCACTGATATAGTATTTTGGTTAACTAATTATATCGAATCAGAGTGTTATAGATAATTAGTTCATCATTGAATTATTTTCCACATATTTGACTTATTATATTTTTAATTATAATATAAAACTTAATATATTAGATTCCACTTATTTTTTATAAAAAAAAGAAAAAAATTTGCAAGTAAAATAAATTAAAAAAATTTAATATAGAGAAATAATGAATTTAAAATATGAAATTTTTTTCTACCAATATTTTTTAATAATATTTATTTTATTCTACTTCAACTATCAAATTATATACCATTCGTGTAATTGTTTTACATCATTAAATGTTGGAGTTTCTATTGGACAAAAGAAAATATGGATTAATGTGAGAATATAACATTATTCATATCAATTGAAAATATAATAAATCTCTCATGAGTTAATACTCATAAATACAGTAATCATGTAATTCAATAACCAACTCTCTTGAATATGACATATGTACAATGAGGTAAAAGAAGGGATATCTAATTGATTTGATGGAGGATAAAGATAAAATAAAAATAGTTAAATAAATGTGTGATGAAAATAATCTCATTATCAATTTTATCAATTACCTCATCATAGATTAATTATTATAATAAAATAATGATGAATTTTTACACTCAGTGAGTAAACCATGTCCCACCTTGAATTAACCTTGTTCATATTCCATAATTATAAAATATTATAGTTGATTAGCAGATATAATAAATTGTTGGATGAATAATGTAGGAGAAAATAAATTTTATAAAAAAACATATTTTGATAATTAATCATTGGGAAAATGACATATTGTCAAATGATAGAATTTTTGTACACAAAAAATCAAATATTACACCCTTATATTGATATATAAGTAGAAAATTCCCCAAAAAATAATAAAAATATTTTAATATAATTAAATGAATAAAAAACAAAAATTATTTGGATCCTTGGTCCCACTTTCAAAAAAGAAATGTTGTTTTTCTTTATTATTCATCCTAAATATAAGTAATTTTGATGAAAATATGCTTTTATAAGAGTTAACATTGATTAAAACATTCAAATATAATAGAAATATGATTTTAAATCATCGCATGAGTTGAAATTACATAATAATAATTCATAGGTCGGCTAATTCAACCTTACTTAAAACAAAAAGGAGAAATGGGATTCATATTTTTCTTTCACTAATGCTAATAGTGATGATGGGATTGACCAAAACATTGAGAATGTGAGACTTCTCTATTGACCACATTAATTTTGGAAATATAATTAGAGAAGATCTATATAGGATTAAATTATTATTATTCTTTTTATTCTATGAGACAGCTTTATCAGTTTTGTTGAGGTGAATGCTTGTTACTATATATATATATATATCTCGATGATTCAATGATAGTGTTAAGGATTCTATTTTATTTCATGGATTTTCTAGATTTAGGCTATGTGAATTTTTATATCCTGGAGTTGGTTACCTTAAAAGACTATATTGTACTATATATTTCATCTATGTTCTATGTATTAGATAAAGTGCCCAGATTAGTGTGATCGCTGAGAGGGGGAGGGGGTGAATCAGTGATCCTTTTAATCTTTTTACTAATTTATTCTTTATCAATTAAACCTCTATGGCCTATTAAGGCATCAATCCACTCTTATTGTATCTCTCAGCCTTTCCTCGAGTGATGTAGTAAATGTAAAGGCACAGGACACAAGGATTTACAAGGTTCAGCTCCAAAGGCCTACGTCCTTGCCATTTCAGTTAAATGCCCCATCATGGTTTCTCTACTATAATTCGGTTAGTAATTACAGTGGTCGATACAGAGTCACACTGTATCTCTCCTGAGTCCTATATGAGGTTCTTTATACTGCATCCCACAGTGTTACTAGAGTCCCAATGGCATGCTTCAGCTTCCACCAAAGACTTCTCCACCCGGAGTCTTAGAGGGTGTCTTCTCCTGGCTCCTCGAGTCACACGAGTAGCTCTTCTTCTTTTGAAGCTTTTCAAGAGTCTTCAACAGCCTTGGATAAGGTCTGCCGGCCTTTCTCACTTCTTCTGATCACTTGTGGTGATTATGACTCCGCTTCTTTGCTCGGGCTTTATCTCCTTCTTCTAAGGATGACCCGACCTCTGTCTTCAAGAATCTGGATTGGAAAATTATGTTCTTGAACTGAGTATGCCCACTGAATCTTTTTGGTCTTCTCAATTACTGAAAAACTCAAATAAATGATGTCTTTAACTTTATTCTGGCTTCAGACTCTCTTCAATTCAACTTCATGCACTGAGTGCATGGCATCTCTGAATCTTCATGCAATGTTTGCATGGATTCTCAATCTTCATGCATGACTTTCATGTAATCTCAAATATCATCAAGAACCTTTTTTCTTGGACTTTTCAAATACACACACATTGATTTAAACTTTGTATACGTGTGCATGTTCATGAATGCAAGCATGCCCTCCCCTTTTCTTCTTGGTGTGATAAACCCTCAAAGGGTGTAATCTCTATTAGCACACACACCTTCTTCTTGGAGTCAAACTCTTTTATTCTTCCTCACACTCACCAAATTGTGTGTTGTTCTTTAGTGTGAATTTCACTATCTCTCTTTCTTCTCAAGGTGTTCACCTACTTGTTCACTTATTCATACATGAATGGATATGCATGCATCTTCTTCCATCACTTGGGCACACACAAGAGGTATGGCCTCCTTCACTTGTGCACATACAAGGCCATGACCTTCTTCTTTATTTTCACACACTTTGTGATCTTATTCTTTGTCAAAGTGTACACAATCAACTTGTGCACACACTCCTTCTTAAAACCATGCAAACACAACCCGTAGGTGTGCACATTATCTTCATCCCATACACCTTACCAAAGAAGGGCACACAAGTTATACGGCCACCTCCTGCCTTCAACCGTGCTGGGTGTAGGAGTGGCTTCTACCACGCGGGTGGCGTGGGAACTACTTCTTCCACGTAGGTGTGACAACTCCCTCCTACCGCGCAGGTGGCGCGGTGGGTTCCCCCTACCGCGTGAGTTCGCGGGCATAGTGGGCACGCAGGGTGCGGCCACTTGCTACCGCACAAGTATGTGGGCAACAGGCACGCAAGGCCCGACTCCATCCATGACGCATAGGGGAGAGTGCATGGTGGCCTCATTCTTACTTATTTCGTGCAGGGGTAGCATGAAAGTAACTCTCGGATCCTCGTGTGGCTCTGGGCTATTCTGTTGCGCAAGTGGTGCACAGAGCATAACTTCGCATTGCTCAGAGCTTTGTGGATCTTCTCTCAGACCATCAATAAACTCTTCTCGGTTTGATCTTTTCCTTTTGTAGGCAAAGAGTGCGAACAGAACTGCGGAATTCAAATATTTGAATTCCCAAGATCGGTGGCATTTTGAGATCTTCAAACGCGGATGAGATATCCTGGAAATCTCTGTTATTTCCTTTTTCTTTTTCAACCATAGGATCCTTCATTTTTGGTGTGCGCATCACATGCGTGCGTTTATAAACACATGTGATGTTTTTCCTTGTACATCGAATGGGCAGTGCACCCTCGTCAACTTCTTTTTCCTTGGGTTCCTTCGAACTTCTTCATCCCATTGCATGTATGCGACTTTTAACGCATGCATGTGTTCGAAAAAGGGAGACGGACACAACAGAGGCTTCATCTTCATTCGAGGCGGCCGGGATCTCCTTCTACCTTTCTCAGGTGGCTCTGGTTCGCAGGAGGCGTGACGGGGAGTCCTCATCTCGGCAAGAGGTTGGAGAAGACTCCAGCGCCGTTGGATCTGAGTTAAATGAACACAGCCATCCAGGATTATAATGTTGTGCGACGAGATGAATCGTGCAGTTGACATCGGACGTGAGATAAGATGGACGGTCATGATTAGATCCCCATCTCAAAATTCCGTCCCACATCAAAACACGTCGAGTTTTTCGTGCGGTTTATCAATCAGTTCCTCCCATCTTTGTTTTAGAATTCTCCTCTCCACCTCTAGTGGCGCCCTACACCAGTTCTCAGCGGGCGCGCTTCTGCGCCCACTATGCTCCTCCAGGCGCGTTCTAGCGCCCACTCTGCCTCATTCATGGGCGCGCCCTTGGTGCCCACCCTGTGCGGGATTGACCTCAACGTGGCTTGGGATTACACATGGCCCAACCACTTTTGGGCTGGCCCCTACGGTTTTTCCATGGGCATGGTGACCTAGTCCCACATTTGCCTTTGGTTGAGGTCCTAAGGCTGGCCCAATAGTTGGCATATTTTTTGCATAAGCTCTACCTTTTATACTCATTTAAATAACTAGGAAGGAACAATTCTTCTTCATTCCATTCTCCTCTCCTTCACTTCCATTTCTTCATTATAATTCTATACTCCTCTAAACCTATATTCTTCAAATAAAAGGGAATCCCCGAAGGTTCTTCTTCAACCATTACTCTTGATCAAAAGTTTTGTCAGTGTTCTTCAATGATCCAATAAGAGATGAGGTTGGATCATCTTCAAATACTCATGCACTAATAGTTAGTGCATGGTATTCTTCAATCCACTTCATCCACTTAGTAGCTATGGATGGATCACTTTTCGCTCCTCTTCCACTTAGTGATTGTGGATGGAACACCTTTCTCTCCTCATGCATTGTGAAGACAATGCATGAACTTCTAACAATGTTGTGACGTTGTATCTTCTTGATGCTAGTTCTTTGAACTTAATATCAACTCTACAATTGTCTAATTTTTATGGAGAATGTTGCAACCATTACCTCTTAAGCCACTTAGTGATTCTCCTAAGTGACATGCTTCTTAGTACCGTGGTCATTCTTCAATTATCACCATCACCATTACTTCCTTTTTCAATCACATATTGACACTCCTTGTCATCCATTCAATCCTTGACATCTTATTGGCAACATCACCATCCCCATCACCTCCTTTGTCATTCACATATTGACACTCCTTGTCATCCATTCAATCGTTGACACCTTATTGACAACAAATGCAACACAGTGCACAAGAATATCCCCCTTTGTATTTGTTGTCAATATCACTAGAGCACATATGAATGGGTCAATATGTGTGCCATTATTTTCTCCCCATTATTGGCAACCAAATGCAAAGGTGTGGTGTGGTTCTCTTCAAAAAATTTCATCCTTACTTTGATTAGCATCTTCTTGAAAATCACCAAGAGAGGGATGATGTCACATGTTCACTTGAGCAAAGATCCTTTAGTAAATCATCTCTAAGTCTACTTGGGCTAACCCGGTGTAGAAAACAAGAGTGATGTAACCAAGGAATTCAATGCTGTCCACAATTCACTACACATGTGACATCATGCATAGGCTTCAAGGGGTTGAAATTTTTTAGATATATCAATGAATTGCTAAATCATGCACATACTTCACCAAACTCCTTAGAAAGTTCAGGTGCAAAGATTAAGCTCCCCCTTTCATCCATTTGTCTTCAATATATTACACCACCTTAATTGAAATGTTAAATATAATTAAGAAATAATGGATTAATGTGTGATTGGAATACCTTTATTTTTCACAAGATGATATGAATCCCAAAATATTATCTTCCACAGATTGGCTCCCCCTCAAGGGGTGCACTCCATTATGTCCATACCATTCTCAATTTGAGAGTGATCATCATCATCAATTCCCTGAAATATAAGTACATGTATGTACCAGTGATTAGGGAATAAGATGGAACCTCCTTGGTTCATCAGTTTGAACAACAAGGTTGATAAGATTCTCTCAATCGAGATGTTCCACATTCTCCATTCATCACAATTGCACATTTTATCTTTAATGATGTTTGTGATGGTGTGGATCTTAACACCTCTTCAACTTCTTTAGGTGTGACTCCTCTCTTTATAAGTGCCTTCTGAGCACTAGAATCTCCTTGTGCAATCTTCATTCTCTTGAATAATTCTTTTTGAGCATGAATGACTGTCATGAATTTATTACTAATATGATCAGCTTTATTCCACCTCACACACAGAACTTCATCTTCATGTGAAATCTTTTGATTTTCTTTTTCACTAGCTTTGGCATGTTTATTTTCTTCCTTTCTCATTCTTTACAAATCATATGGCCAGATGATTAATATGTCATTTGGAAGTGAGGCTTCAGATTTGGATGTTCCACATGGTTCCTTTGATGCTTTAATGTTACCTTTCTTAGGAATCTTATTTTCAATCAATCCCTTCTTCTTTGTCTGGATTGATTGCCCTGTTGAGTGCGGTTTTCGTCTATTTAGTTCTAGGGATTGTTTACAAAGATCCATGGTATGACCTGTCATTCCATAGTAGAAGAATTTTTTCTTGGTGGTCCTTCTGGATGCATCACCCTTATTGGACTTGAAATCCAAGGACTTCTCTTTCTTATTCAATATCTTCTTGGGATCATTTTAAACTTTCTTCTGGTGGCTTCCCAAGGATACATCTTCTTTCTCAGCCTGGTTCTGTGATCTTCTCTTTTTTTCAGCTTTGGAAACATTTGGAGATTGGTATGTATCATTCTTGTGACCACTTTTGCATTCATCCCAGATGTTATCAAGCATTCCAAATCTGTTTTTAGTAAACAGATGTTTCTGGACCTGTGGATGTTACTTCTTCTTCTCTCGATTTCACCCACTTGTCATGGTCTTCCTTTGTGCTTTTTCATTTAGAGGATTGTACCAGCAATATATTGCACAATGTCCATACCTGTTTCAACAACAACATTGACCCACTAATCTTGTCTTCTTGACTTCTTCTGATTGTTGGGTATTTCTCTTGAATTACTGTGTTTTTTTAGGGAAGCTCTCTTTTATAATCTTCATCATCCATACCTGTTTAGAGTTATTCTTCCATCCTGCACATTTTGTGGGAACACATTTAGAATAATTAGTACAAGATGGTATGGATGGTACCTTCTTCTTAGAAGATGTTTCCCTTTCATTAGAGTATTTCCTCCTTTTAGAATCATCCTTCTCAGTGCACACTAGAGTGGAAACATTTCTTCATTCAGATGAATGGGAGGCATCATCTTTGGGTGATTGCTGATTTTTCAATATCACCTCTAGCTCGAAGAATTTCATATTGAGGGATTTATTCTCATCCTCAACAAATCATAGCCTTCCTTCCCAATTCTCTTTCAGTCGTTTCATCGGGTCTTCATGCACCTTCTTCATTTCTTGCAATGAATTTTCAAGCTCCTTTACCCTTTTTACTTTGTCTTCTAGTTGAGTATCTTTTACAACCATTGACACTCTGTGCCTCTTTTATAGTGCATGGAAAACTTTTTTGAACACTATCTCAAAGAATTATTTCTCCAAAATACTTTTTTTCAATTCTTCAGTGACATCATCAATTCGTTCACTGCAAAGGGAAATGGTTTCATCTTTGGCCTTCACCAGCATTGTGAGAGTGTTGGTTATGCGAACCCTTCTTACCAATTGATCTTCCATAGAATTGGATTCTTCTTCTAGGTGTAAATTTTCTTCTTGAAGATCACAGATGCTTGTAGTAATACACATTGCCACTTCCCTGGGGACTATCTTCTAAAGATATTTGAGTGCATTTAGAAGATCCTGGATTGTTCTATCATTATCACAGCTTGAGAAGGCATCATAAGAAGAGTGTTAAAATGAATTGTCATCTGTTGTGACTTTCACATTACCTTCAATAGAAGGTGTTTCTCTATTACTAGCAACCTTCTTCTTCATCTTCTTGGCCTATTTCCTCTTTCTATTTTTCTAAGTCTTGGCAGATATATTCATTTGATGTTGTTCACTAATTTCCTCAAATATGCACTTCATAAAGACTCCCTTGGATTATTTTGAAGCAACCTCCCTCTAATACCAATTAAAGTGCCTAGATCAGTGTGATCACTTAGAGGGGGAGGGGGTGAATCAGTGATCCATTTAAACTTTTTACTAATTTATTCTTTATCAATTAAACCTATATAGATTCTTAAGGCCGCGATCTACTCTTCATGTATCTCTTAGCCATTCCTTGAGTGATGCAGTAAATGTAAAGGCACATGACACAAGGATTTAAAAGGTTCAGCTCCAAAGGCCTACGTCCTTGCCATGTTGGTTAAACGCCCTAACATGGTTTCTCCACTATAATTCGGTTAGTAATTACAATGGTCGATACATAGTTACACTGTATCTCTTATGGGTCCCACAAGAGGTTCTTTATACTGCATCCCATAGTGTTACCGGAGTCCCACTGGCCTACTTCAGCTTCCACCGAAGTCTTCTCCACCCTGAGTCTCACAGGGTGGCTTCTCCTGGCTCCTCGAGTCACACGAGTAGCTCTTCTTCTTTTGATGCTTTTCAAGAGTCTTCAACAGCCTTGGATAAGGTCTACTGGCCTTGGTCACTTTTTATGATCACTTGTGGTGATTAGGTCTCCTCTTCTTTGATCGAGCTTTATCTCCTTCTTCTAAGGATGACTCGGCCTCTCTCTTCAAGAATCTTGATTGGAAAATTATATTCCTTCACTGAGTATGCCCACTCAATATTCTTGGTCTTCTCAACTACTGAAAAACATAGATAAATGATGTCTTTAACTTTAGTCTGGCTTCAATCTCTCTTCAATTCAACTTCATGCACAGAGTGCATGGCATCTTTGAATCTTCATGCAATGTTTTCATGGCTTCTCAATCTTCATGCATGAATTGCATGGAATCTCAAATATCTTCAAGAACCTTTGTTCTTGGACTTATCAAATGAAAACACACTGATTTAAATATTGTTTACGTGTGCATGTGCATGAATGCAAGAATGCTCTCCCGTTTTCTTCTTTGTGTGATAAACCCTCAAAGGGTGTAATCTCTATTAGCACACACAACTTCTTCTTGGAGTCACACTCTTTTATTCTTTCTCACACACACCAAATTGTGTGTTGTTATTTAGTGTGAATTTCTCCTTCTCTCTTTCTTCTCATGGTGTTCACATATTTGTTCATTTATTCATACATGCATGGATATGCATGTATCTTCTTCCTTCACTAGGGCATACAAAAGAAGTATGGCCTCCTTCACTTGGGCACATACAAGGCCACTACCTTCTTGTTTCATTGCACACACTTTGTTCTCTTCTTCTTCGTTAATGTGTACACACTCCACTTGTGCACACACTCCTTCTTCAACCCATGCACACACAACCTGTAGGTGTGCACTTCCTCTTCATCCCGTACACCTCACCAAAGAAGGGTGCGCAAGTTATACGACCACCTTCTACCTTCAACCGTGCTGGGTGCAGGAGTGGATTCTACCACGCAGGTGGCACGACAAATCCTTCTGTCGTGCAGGTGCAAGAACTCTCTCCTACCATGCAGGTGGCGTGGGGGCTTCCCCCTGCTATGTGATTTTGCGGGCACACAGGGTGCGCAAGGTGAGGCCACTTGCTACTGCGCAAGTATGCAGGCAGCAGGCGCGCAAGGCCCGACTTCTTCCCTGTCATGCAGGGGAGCGCGCAGGGTGGCCTACTCCTTACTTATTTCGTGTAGCGGTAGCACGAAAGGAACTCTCGGAGCCTCGAGTGTCTCCAGGATATTCTTCCATGAAAGTGGTGCACAGAGCTTAACTTCGTGTTTCTCATAGCTTCGCGGATCTTATCTCAGATGATCAGCAGCATCTTCTCGGTTTGGGATTCTCCTTTTGTAGGAAATAAATGTGAACAAAACCACAGAATTCAAATCTTTGAATGCCCGAGATCTGTGGCATTTTGAGATCTTAAAATGTGGATGAGATATACCAGAAATCTATTTTATTTCCTTTTTCTTTTTCAACCACGGGATTCTTCGTTCTTGGTGTGCGCATCACGTGCATGCATTTATAAACACATGCGATGTTTTTCCTTGTACATCGAATGGGAAGTGCACCCTCAGCAACTTCATTTGCCTTGGGTTCCTTCGAAATTCTTCATCTCGTTCCATGAATTTGACTTTTCACGAATTCATGTGTTCGAAAAAGGGAGACGAACACAATAGAGGCTTCATCTTCATCAGAGGCGGCCATGAGCTCCTTCTACCTTGCTCGGGTGGCTCTGGTTCATGGGAGCCATTGAGGGGAGTCCTCATCTCGGCGAGTGTTATGAGACGACTCCAATGCCGTTGGATCCGCGTTAAATGAATGCGGACGACCAGAATTATAATGATGCGTGGCGAGATGAATCATGCGGCTGAGATCAGACTCGAGATCAGATGGACGACCAGGATTAGATCTGTGTCTAAAAATTCCGTCCCACATCGAAACATGCTGAGTTTTTTGTGCGGTTTATCAATCAGTTCCTCCCATCCTCAGTTCAGAATTCTCCTCTCCCCCTCCGGTGCAGCCCCACACCGGTTCTCTCCGAGCGCGCTTCTACGCCCACTATGCTCCTCCGGGTGCGCTCTAGCGCGCACTCTACCTCCTTCACAGGCGCGCCCTTGGCGCCCATGCTACATGGGCTTGACCATCACGTGGCTTAGGCTTACACACGGCCCGACCCCTATTGGGATGGCCCCTGCGGTTTCCCCATGGGCGTGGTGACCTAGTCCCACAGGTGCCTTGGGTTGAGGCCCTAAGGCTGGCCCAATAGTTGGCATATTTTTTCCATAAGCTCTACCTTGTATACTTAGTTAAATAACCAAGTAGGATCAAGTCTTCTTCATGCCATTATCCTCTCCTTCACTTCCTTTTCTTCATTAGAATTATATACTCCTTTCAACCTATATTATTCACTTAAAAGGGAATCCCTGAAGGTTCTTCTTCAACCATTACTCTTGAATCAAATGTTTCTTCAGTGTCCTTCAATGATCCAATCAGAGATGAGGTTGGATCATCTTAAAATCCTCATGCACTAAGAGATAGTTCATGGTATTCTTAAAACCACTTCATCCACTTAGTAGCTGTAGATGGATCACTTTTCACACCTCATCCACTTAGTGATTATGGATGGAACAACTTTCTCTCCTCATGCATTGTGAAGACAATGCATGAACATCTAACAATGTTGTGACGTTGTATCTTCTTGGTAAAAGTTCTTTGAACTTAAGATCAGATCTACAATCGTCTGATTTGTATGGATAATGTTGAAAACATTACCTCTTAGGACACATAGTGATTCTCTTAAGTGACATGCTTCTTAGTACCATGGTCATTCTCCAATCATCACCATCACCATTACTTCATTTTTCATTCACATATTGACACTCCTTGTCATCCATTCAATCCTTGACATCTTATTGACAACATCACCATCACTATCACCTCCTTTTTCATTCACATATTGAAACTCCTTGTCATCCATTCAATCCTTGACACCTTATTGACAACAAATGCAACACAGTGCACAACATTAGATATTCAGAAATTCAATATCCCATGATTTTTGTTCTTATTATGGTGCATTTTTTCTATAATTTCAATAGTGTGTCTATCACATAAAAATGATATATTTTTCCATGATTTAATGAGAATGTTGATTTGGTATGATAATATTCATAAATATATATTCAATAGTAAGATAAAATCTGTCTAATAGATGAAAGATAATATTTGGATAAAATATATAATAGAATTTTAATATATTGATACTTCTTCTCTTGATATATAACCTATATATACTTAATGAAATAATATCATATGAATAGACCCACCGGTATAAATTCTACATTTTATATGTGTCATTTCATATTCCAGATATGGAATTGTGTATTATTCCTTTGTATTGAGATTATTATTATTATACATCACGATTCTCTTATATTGAGGTATTAATAAATATCATGATGACATAAGGTAATATAATGTATGTATTCATTGGGTATGTCACACATGATATGAAATTAATGAATAAGTATGTTATTTTTTCCAATACCGAGTTAATGGAAGAAGATATGATTGGCCTGGTAATTGAAATGTAACTCTTTGATGAATTGATTAAAATTTTTTACATTGAAATATTAATTTCATGATGTTAATTAATGATAAATCCAACATACTAGTTTTTGACAAGAAGAATACCACTTTATTGATGAGAAATGAAGACAAATAAATTATATTACAAGGGGCTTTTTCATAGGTGGTGGTTGTTTAGGGATAATAATATTATTCACAATGTGTATGTTGACATGTTTTAAGACATTGACCATGGTTTTTAGGATATTTAGACTAATCCTAGTATGATATAGCCCTATGGGGCGGGGGGGGGGGGGGGGGGGTCAAAAACTAGGTTTATCCCGTATCATAGTTAAAATCTATTTTAATTTCGTAGTTTTGATAAATCATATTCTTGGATTCTAGATTAATAATTATCCAGGACATGTAGATCATATTAATTCATTGATCATTTATTCCAAATAGTATATATATATGATTTGGATCTGAAAAAATATATTTTTTCATGAAAATAATGTGTTAATTCTAGAGAATTTTTTATTTTTATTTTTCACATGTTAATTCTCATTGTAAAAAATTATTATTTACATGTTTATGTGAAATTTAATTAATTATTTATATAATAGTTGGTTAGTATAATATTAATTTATTTATTGAAAAACAAATATATTTATGTTTATTTATTTAAATAAAAAAATATTATTCTTGATTCAAATTATATCAGGGATGAAAAATGGGCTTTTTGAAGGGAATGGGTGAATAATATAAAAAAATAAATGAAATTTTTGATTCTTATGGGGATAAAATATTATATAATTATTACATGATATAGGTTTCAATTTGTATTGTGAAACAGTTTATAAGAATTTTTTTATTAACTAATTCTCAGCCTGTGATATGTAAATTAGATTACATCATATTTTAGTTTATGGTATATGTTCTTCACAATAAATTTGACCGAAATAATTATTTATAACCTAGTAGAATATTTCATTCAAATGATCTCAAAAATATAGATGTATTATTTCCCCCTACCCCTTAATAGAAAGATAATAGATGATAGCATCCGTAATGTGTGGAATGATTGTTAAAATGATCAATAGAAACAACATTAGTCATTTATACCCAAAAAAAATAGCCCTAACTTCTAAGGATGATGTAATGAGATTCATATATCCTGTATGAATACAACATGAGGAATTTTATACTCGGATCCTTTTCCACAGTGAATGAAAAATAAAAAAAAGTCAAATTATTATAATATGAATAATGAATTATTGGGGAATTTAATTATTTTATGATTCAATGAATTGTAACTAAAATATAAAATGATCCTCTCTAGGATTTATTTGTGGTTATTATCATCTAGTTCTGAGGATTAAACTGAATATTGAAACGAAAGAAATTATTGGTAATTTTACAACATGATTCTATTATGACCTAGAACAATTATATTTTATCAAATATAACACATATTAATTTATAATTTTTTTCAATAATTTTCAATTTATGTGTATAATGGTTATTTTTTATTTTTATGTTTTGTTAGTTAATTTTAATTTTGTGATATTACGATTGTTCATTTTTGTAGAAGAATGAATATATTATTAGATTAATAAGAACATTCAAATATCACATCCAAATGTACTTGAGATTATTTCTAGATAACATAGATATAATATGAGTAACTCAAAATTATATATTGTGTACCCATAATTGACAAAAAAACATTAGCTATGTAAATTCGCAATAAATTTTGTGGGATGATAGTTTGGGGAAAATTAAATTTCAAATATTAACCATGATTTGGTATATTATTTAATACGGTGTCCATGATGTGTTGTGGGAGTTCATGTTTTCTAGTGGTATATGGTTTGACCATGTAAAAATTGAGGAATAAATGTTTTCCCATGACACATAATGTAATTAATGCAGACTATGTGGTGACTACCATCTATGACACATATAAATAATCAATTTATATGATGTGTAACTAGATTTTTATGTCATGGGACTTGTAAAAAACTAAGGAAAAAATATATAGTATCCCTATGAATATATTTTGGATCCCCAATAATAACTTTAACACCATGTATTTAGGTATAGACACCATATAATTTGGTTTAACTCATTCAAGACACACATTGAGTTATATGTTCCATGAGAGCGAACAAATAATGAGATTTTTGTAATTCAAGAAAAATCATACTACAAGGTGTGTATTTTGATATACATTCTATTTTATTAGGTATTTGGGATGAAATAAATGCTAATAGATTTTATTATTTCATTCATAATATTTAGTTAATTAATAAATAATTTTTAATATATACCATTAAACTACTTGATTTTATACTTATCAAACACACCTTGTAAATCACAATCATTAATGTGAGTATATGTTTCCTATATTAATAGTGTTTCTTATAGTGATTAAATGTCATGGTTACTAAATAGCTTGACTTATAGAACAAAATTAAATTTAATGTCATGAAACACTATATTAGATTACACATCATGTAATTACACAGTACATGTAATGGATCATACATGGATATGGCTAGACATATTGAATGTGATAGTAGATACCGTGTAGAATATAGGGATACATGTAACACATAAATATTATAGTAGAATAAAATTCAGTTTGATACCATATATGACACGTGGAAAAAATAATAGAAGAGAATATAACACCCTAATAATTTATTATTTATATATTTTTAATAAATCCATTCCCTTTGATATGCTGTGATGCATGCAACACCAGGTTGAATAAAACACAATATTATATAAAAATGTTTTCATAAAAAGGGACAATTAAAAACTAGCCTCAAAGTTGGGTGGTGTGAATAATACTATGGTAATTAGTAAAATTATATGTTTACACAATAAAAAATAATAGTTACCTATTGATTATAAAATTAGTAAAAAAACATATGAAAGAAAAGTAAATTGTTTTCTAAAAAAATTATTATCTCTAAAAATTTTACGTCTCATTTTGTAATCCTATTTTAAAATTTATATTTAAAATTTTAATTAATTTTTTTTATAAACTAAAAATAATATTTCCTATTAGAATATTGAAGTTATATTAGGGTTAGATTTTGGTATTTATCTAAAAATATTAATTTTACAATGAATAAGGAATTGTACAAATTATTATTAAAAACTGCATTTTCTTTGAAATAATTTATGTGGTGAAATTATATTTTAAACTAGTTTAAAGATAAATTAGTTCCATTATATTTCAATTTATCTAATTTTTCTAATTTTAATTTATTTCAAAAATAATTTCTATATTAAATCCTTCTATACTTATGAGATTTTGATCTTTGTAAACCAGATATTTCATTGTGTCTGTCGTTATAATTTTAAATTGGATTTATCCAATTATTGATATTTAATTTTGGAAAAATGATTAGATATTTATATCAGTATAATTGATCTTATATAATAGTTAAAAAAAATTATCATTAAAAATAGTACAATTATTTAATATTAAATACCACGGTTAATGGAAAACAACTTTACTGGTGGATTAATCTAAGAAGATAATGGTTAAAATGACCTAAAACATGTCCAAAAAAATATTATTACCAAATTTAAAACTTATAACATATATATATTAATTAACCAATTTTGTTCCTTTTATAATTTTCTGTACATTGGTACACTTTATTATTTTCATAATTTGAATTTATCTCCTCTACCCCACATATAAGAGGCCACTGCATCCATTTACTTATTGAAAGGTATAACGCCCTTTGGCCCTAAATAACATTCCAAAATTTTCCCCAAATATTATTAGACTCATTTTGGTTGTTATTGTCTTCCCTTAATAAAAACCCTTTGGTATCGAAGCGGATATCTAAAAGGGATTTCTCTAAGAGAACATAATTTTGAAAAAAAAAATACATTTTTTAAGTACATTTTTACCTTAAATTAAGTATGAAAACATACAATTTAATAACACCAATATATCCCATATTGTATTATTATCTAATTTTTATTTAATTTCTTTATCCATATCATGCTCTATCAAATGGGGGAAAAGTCTTCAATGATGTGTATGATCGACTACCGCCTCAGGAATCGATGTGACTCATTTTCCATCGACACATCTCACGATTTCATAAAAATATAGATTTAATATATATATATATACATACATATATAATATTTCTGATTCTATTATACTTATTAAATTATAATATCAGAAATACCTTCTTACGTTCCTTTCCATTTACAAATATGACCACGTTTCACATCTATATGTAAGAGTACCGTCTCATGAAGCAGTGTGATTCTTTTCTCACTGGCTCTATACATAAAAATTAATAAGGCTGCATATAATTAATATATGTGGTATATATTATATTATTTTTTTAAAAAATTAATATACCATTCAATTCCTCATGTATTCACTCATTAATGGAAGTACAACATCGATTGTGCGTATGTATGACATACCACCTCTATAAAGTGATGTGATTCTCCAAAGTAATTTATTTATTTTCAAAAACACTTTTAAGGTAAATGTGAGAAACCACCATATCCAAGAATCATGAGAAATTAAAAAACCATTAAAAAGAAATTAAGCCTACTAGAAGCATTATCCATAAAAAATTTCCAAGAGATACAGGATACATGTGTGTCTGCAACATCCTCAAATAGATCTTCAAAATAGTATGCCGTCTTATCCCAAGTTTCCATTTACTCTTCTTGATTAATCATCCTTCATTGTATACCCTTATCTGTATAAGGTCTTGATTATGAATCTAGGAACTCTTCTCTTCATTTGTTTCAACTTCATGCAACCTTACCATCATCTTAATAACATCATCATTAGGGGTATTAATCACGAAAAGTTTCTCCACTATCTATTCATACGAATATAAAAGCTGTTATAAAGTTTTATCAGTTGGTATACTTGACTCTCGTAGCTGAAGGGATGCAGCACCATGATATGTGGGATCAAAATGGCCACCAATGTCTTTGGAATCACCTGCAATCATCATGTCCTTCAAATATTTGGCAGACCATATTTCTATTGGAAGAGGTAAGTATGAATAGTCCTTTCACCCTTTAAACTTAATTATTTTCTTTATCCTTGGGATAGGATTAAATCTATCATGAAGGCCAGAAACTATATCACATGGTGATAACATAGAAGACTAATCCCTGGAAAAACCTTGCTCATCAGTCCAGGCTGCATCAATGTAGTGAACCAGATCTTCATTCACTATCCCTTCAAAGTGGTTGCCCACCTTAATAGTTGGAACCTCCCTCCTTGGAATTGAATGGACTGGAATACCACCCCATGTGTAATTCTTCTATCACATTCCACCTAATATCTCTCCCTCTCTTCTAATCATCTGAGATCTTCCTCTTTCACTAGAACCACTTCCTGCGCACACTACCTCTGCCTAAGAAGAAGTAAATGGAGTCCAAAAGACTATATCAATTTTAATCATTGTCTTGACGTCCAGAAAATTTCCACTATCACATAACATATCCACTCCATCACACCCTTCCAACATCACATTAGAGCCCTTCTACATTGAAGTATCACACACAGGAACATTAGGACTCTGGTACTTGTGCAAGTGTTGGAATACCTCAACAACTAATGGTTTTCCCCCATAGGACCACCTTGCACCTCCTTAACACCAATTAGAATAGATAATTGACTATTTTAGATAAACCATCACCAAAACCTAACCCCTTACTATTTTCCCTTAATTTCACACCCTTTTGAGTATAATGTTCCTTCCTCCCATGTTTGTAGGCTTCCACAGGATGTCCCAGTTTTTTACTGAAGGAGAACTAGTCAAACCATGACTCATAAACAATTGGTTTCATGTGATGGAACTCTTCCTCCAATATAATCAACACAAAAATAGGGTAAATTCTAGAGAAATATATTTCCTCACATATACATAGATAAATAGGATAAAAAAGATCTTTAGGTCTAGAATCATCACACAGAAATATACCAACAAGTATTCCTAACATTCTCAAAATTGTAGGATTTATAAAGGGTAATGTAGGTTCAGGGGAAGTAAAAAATCATAGCTATAGAGGATTCATGATTCATGTGGAACTCGTATGACCATTGGAAGAGATAGAACCAAAATCTATTGAATCTATGCGGTGCACTGTACCAAGACTTCACTAGATCATCCTCATATGCGAATCGAATCAGAATGTGTCGGGAATCAAGAAACCCAATTGTTTCTCTATATTTTAATCCCCACGAACCAAATGTGGATCTATCAAATGTACCCATTTAAGGGTACCTCTTCATGAAGACCATAATCCGTGAAAAATTATAAAGGCATAATGGCTCGTTGAACTCACCGGTTGAAAGCAAACAGTTCGGAATGCCATTATGAATATCTGGTACCTTAGGGAGAAGAAAAATATGGGGAAAAGGTAGAAGAATGTCTAGGATAGTGAAATGGGAAATGCATTAATTCACTCCCATAAAGTACAACGATGGTCCCCCCCCCCATCGGGGGATGATGGACTGACAAAGAATCCACCGCCATCATCGAAGGGGAGAACCCTCGCGAGCAAGAGTAGGACCTTCAATCGATGTGATTCATTTTCCAAGTCAAACAATAAATTATTATTATAAAAATGAATCTTATGAGTAAATTTCATATTGATATCATTATTATAATTATTCATAGTATGCATAAAATTCCAATTTCCAATAAATAAAACTTTCATTACAAAACATTTAAGAGAGAATAAGACATCTGTTAGCATATGAAATGAATATAATTAAATATTATTTACTAATAGGATCTAAAAAGTTATTAGATGATAATATATGATATTATAAATTTTAATATCATTATATTGTAAATTAATAATTTGTATAAAAAAATTATATAGGATGTTAAAGCATGTGCATCAAAAAAAAGCATAAGGATAGGAACTTCATCTTAATTTTCCTTTATTAAGAAATCTTGAAATGTAATGCACCTAATTTTTTATATATATTGAATATACTTCGTTGTTTTAATGTAATATCATAAATAATTAATAAATCATGGTATTTGAAGTTTTAATATCATTTATTTCATCTAAGGGGATTAGAAATTAAAATTACCAAGTCTTGTAGAATTTCATAACTCAATTTCTTTTCATTGAGTTATATTAATTATTCATTGTCTATAATATTACTAGATTATGTGTCTAATGGGTTATTTTTATCTTATGTTTTAATTATACATGTTTTACATGGATTTACATATGATACAATTAATTAATTCATTTATTAATCCTTACTTCAATGTTATGATCATTGTAATGGATTTTCTCTCAATTTCCTTTCATTGAACAATATTTTAACATCATGCACCAAATTCCATTCATATACATTATCTACTACCAATTTTACTTATAATATCCTAAATCATTTATATCTTATGTTATTTTTTTTCAATTTGAATTATTTCATCCAAGGATATTTAAAATGAAAATTACCATGTGATAAATAATTAGATAACTCAGTTTCTATTAATTAGATTATATTACTTCTTCATTGAATTTTATATTCCATTATTAGAAACTGTTGAATTTTTACTATATTTTTTTATATCCACTAATTTGTTTTTAAATTTTATACAAATAATATATTTATTCATCATGTTCTCAATTAATTGTAAAATTTTCCCAATCTTTGGTATATAAAATGACTAAGAAAATGCTTTTATTAGATCTGACATTATTTCCCTTTTGGGTCGAAAATAATTCTTTATACAAATACATGATTTATAAAAAAATTGATTTTATTATTAATATTGTCCAAATTATTTATTAAATACTTTTTACCCCTTTTTTTACTTTTTAATAAATATTTTGAAATGAATAATCATTAGACTTTATAAATGAGGCCCTTTTGAATTTTACTGAAAATGAGACATAATTTTTTTTACATGCATAAAATATTTATAATTTCCAATTATGATAACCAATACATGTTTTAAATAATAAATTATATGATTCAATGTTTATTTCAATAAAAATTTATTTTCAAAATGTTTTCTTGTGTTTTAGTTTTATAAATATTTTCAACATAAAAATATTATTTTCTTGAAGAATGTTCTTAATGGAATTATCATGGTATTTCTATTCATCAATCATAATAACACATTATTATTTTTATAATAAATATGTAATATTTTGTATTTATACGAACCTTATTATTTATATTTATGGTTTATCATCATTTTTTCCAATGATAATATTCAAATTCACTTTCTTGAATCCTCTTTTTGTAGTCCTTAGCTTTACAATAAATTATTCACATTTTTATGAGAATTACACATTAAATTTATCCTAAATATATATTATCATTGATAGAAATATTTATTCCTTAAACCATATATTATTTCACTATATCATGTTTTACATTGAATGTTATTTTTTTCTGGGGAAATATTTATAAATATTTATTCTTTAAATAACATTAATATTTGATAACAAGTCACAATATTTATGAATGAGATAAATTATTCTATATATGTGTAATTATTTGTTAATTAAGTAATGGGTGTGTGATAGTTATATATATCCCCTTTATACATTATTAGTCTCATTAGAATTATCAGTTTTCTAGACTTAGCTAAATGAGTTTCCAGTGTACTCCTACTGATCAGTTTTAAAATACCTTGTGAAAGGTCTTGTTAGAAGATGTATTATGATGTTTGGAATCATGCCCCCAATTAATTATTCATTTAATTTAGTATCAATTGAGTTAATGTTATCCAAAACAATTTCTCAAAGATATAATATCTGTATGAATTTATGTAACTTCTCACACTGGGAGCCACATGTTGGCGCCTTTATCTAGTTTTTTATGTCTCCTCATGTGTTCCACCCAATATACCAGAGGATGTCGATTCTCAGTGAGGGTTGAATATGTAATGTGGGGAGTCTATGAAAACATTATCAATACAAGAAAATAGTGTTATGAAAGATAAAATTAACAAAGATAAGACAATATTCAATACCCAACCAACATCACATGAATAAATCTAAAATAGTGAGAATGACCATAACCCAAAGCAATTGATATTTCATTCTATATAAGTTTCATGTGTTAATGGAATATCAAAAATAAAGAATCACTAAAATCTACAATACGGTTACCAATATTATTTTTGTATCCCTCATCAATGCTTTATCACAAATCCTAATTTAGCTATCTAACATATGGCTCTTCCTTGCATCCTATCATAGAAACATGAAGTCTATTCGGGTACTGGTTAAGAAGAATGTCTAGGGTGTGAGTACAACTCAATAGGACACCACCAAAACTGCCTACATAAATAAATAGTCCATAAAATTGGACATTTTTTGGAATGATTAAATTATCAAAAGAAAACGAAAATAAACATGTTTAGTATTTAATATTCTTTAATCTACCTCATAATCCTCCTTGTTCACTATGACACCAAACAAATCATATATTCTTAGGATAATACTATAGTATAAATCTAACACCATGGGGATATCAAAATTAATTCATTTATTTGTTTCCATTATTAATTTTATTTGATTTTAATTTTCGTTTCCATGAAGAATCATTCTAGGTGACAATATCATGGTAACATGGAACATTAGTACAATTCCAATATTACTTGAGACTAGAGAATCAAAGTGTCATCCCATTGGTATTTTAAGAATCATTCCTTAACCAACACCTTATTGTTCACATGCATGTATCAGTGGATTGGAACAATAGTCTGAAACCCCATATGTATTAGTGGAATAATTCACTAAGTCCCACATCATCATCAAAATAATTCAAAAATATCACATATATCATATACATATCATGTTTCAACATCAAAAACCTTCGTATCAATTATTAAAATAATCGTGTACCATTTTATTTATTAATCACATCCAATGTTTATTATTTTATTCATAAGGAATAACATGATGAACAAATTAATAATTTATTTATTATCGATTATTCACACCTCATTAGCCATTGAGGGTTAATCCATTTATTCCTTTAAATACCATTATAAACCAGGGAATAAGAATTTATTTCAATTACAAAAACAAATTATTCGATATTTTATAGTCTATGAATAACCATTTCATGTGTATTAGTGCACCTGATGGGTTTTCATCAATCATGAGTCAAACCTCCAATTGGTCCAATAGGATATGTGAAGGGTCTCCCAATCACAAGGGAATCATTTAACTTTTCTCATTTAAATTTTAGTTATATATTGGGAAAATTAAAAAGAAATATTTCATACTAATGATCATAATAAATACTATAGGATGTAGAAAAATGACCACCTACATAATTTTTATTGATCAATGTTCTCCAAATCATAACCTTGAATTTGATGTATAATGGTAAAATTAACAATGGTGGAGTTGATCTAGATTCAAAACCATATAGGGTTTGATTTCTTTCATAGTGCCATCTATTTACATCAAAAGAGTTTTTAAGATCTTGGTAATCCCATATGGTCACTCTAAAAATGATAGAAATCACATCTGCTCAAAATTGGGGGATTAGGGATATAAACTAGGGGTTCCAAAAAAATATTAAAATTTTCAGGGATTTTACATCGATTGTGCATGGTTTCCTTGTAAGGGCCACATGGTTTGACAAACCATGCAAACTAACCCTCTAACCCTATTATCTTGGGTGAATGGTTTCCCTAAGGTGGGTATAGGGTTTAAAATTCATGTTATGAATGTGAAAACATCCTCTATTTGAAGGTGGATGGTTCTGGATTGTAGGTTTTATGGTATTGTCAAATCATGTACCACCTGTCCAGTGGCTCTAAAAACGGAACATGGTATTCTGGGGAAAACTGTATGATTTTCCGTAATCATTCACTAACCATGAATAGCCATGTATGCTTCCAAATTTCATCAAATTTACCCAAAAAAACCTCAAAGAAAAACCAAACTATGGTTTGATAAAAAAAAGTAAGATAATTCCTCAATAAGTGTATGGAAGACTCTAGAATGGTTTAGATCTTACAATCTCCACACCTTATAAGATATTATCTTAAAGTTGTACTCCCAAGAACCACAAAGCATATAAGATGTATTTTTCTGTCCACTAGACCCACATACGTACTTCTATCTCCCATGATTACTCCCTAACAATTCCACCTTACCACAAATATCAGATAAACTAAATAGTATTTATCCAAAAAAATTATCATGACGATCCACAACATGACTCGAGTTCTCCAAAAAGATGTGTCTATTAGAAACTCCGCATCACCAATTTTGGTGACATGAAAATGGTTGAGGCGATACCTCTTATTATATATCACATAATTTTTTTTTCATATAACTATATATATGTGGAAGATCCATTAGATATTCCATCGGTATGATCCTAAAAAATCTCAAACAATATGGCAAACCTGGGTGAAATATTTCCTTTCCTCTAAATCCTATAGTGTCCCAATATCAGCAACAACAAAAGGAATACATGAAATACCACTATAAACTAAAGTGTTCAACGATGTTGAAATGAATAAAATATCATTTTAATATATGTTGTAGCTAAATTTTTCTAAATCAACTTATCTTACTCTGATTTCTACTTTGTTAAACTCTATCCTAACAACTCAATATCACCCACCTATATAAAACATAGATGTCGTCTACATGGTCTACTATGAAGAACCTTATATGGTTTAATAAGAGTTGTCTCATGAAAAATGTTATTATATGTTAACTCAATGATTACTATGTGTTTCTCACAAGATCCTAGAAAATCTAGGAAACATGTTCTTAGAATGTCCTCTGGCACCTGGGTTGTAATCTATGATTTCCCTTTTTTTATATGGGTAAAAAAAAATTCTCAGATACACCTTGGTACCCTAAACCTCTTATAAGAAATTCTAGAACCATGAAGTAATGAATGAATCATGATATTAATCTACACTCTATGGAACCCCATGGAAATGGACTATCTCTTGGACTTATAATTCCCCAAATTGATAAATAGTGACAATTTTTTAGATAGGAATTAATTTTATATTTTTTTAAATAGTCCATAATCATGAAAACTACATATTTCTTTAAAGACCTCCTCAGAATACCCACCACAAATAACATTGTAATGTGTTCTGAATCCTATTTTGGAAAGGGAAATAGCTATAAATAACCACCAGTTCATTGATTCTTGATCTTCACATATTGATAGGTGTAGAATCATGTCACAAAACGTATAATCTCTCTTTTTTTCATTGTAACCAATAATTTCGATTCTGTTTGGGGTAAATTTTAGTCAATATAGGTTTCACCACCCACTTTTATACATGAAACTCATGCATCACCTCCTTACCCATACACGTTGGTAGAAAAACAAGGTAGTAGACATTGATGTCCTTATCCCCATTTATAATCTAATAACAAGGTGACTCCCCACTTTTAAGGAATTCACTCATGGAAAAATTTCATGATCCTAAAAATGACTCTCCTCAATCTAGCTTAAATATATAGAATAATATTATAAAGATATGAGGGTCATCTGATCGTGGCTCTCTTGAACATCTATATTCATTTTTGAAAAAAAAACTGTCATATTATACTCATATCTAGACTCTAGGACTACTTAAGACCGTGTCTCACAATTCAAATCATCAAAAACACTATTTAATATCCCCAGTGTGTATGCTAACTCAATGTCAAACCACTACTTATACTCAACCCATCACCACTTTTCATGATTAAAATCATGCATGGATAATATATATTTTATAATTTTATGATCTTTCTACATAATAAGTAATTGACACAAAAAGTTATTCCACCATCACCTCAAGTCATAAACCACTATTGCTAAATCAAGACCATTCGTAGGACAATTCCATCCGTGTGACCTAAATTATAATGATTCTGACACCATGAACTGATATTTCTACATAGATAGTACTCCATGTTTAATCCCAAATGTGTCACAAAGAATGGTATAATCCTCTCCCAGATCGTTTAAAATACAAATTCGAGTAGTTATAAAATGCTTCTATAACTTCTGGAAATCATTTTGACATAATGCTGACTATTCAAACATGATCCACTTCTTTCTTTATCCTGACAGTGGTGTTTACCAATAAGAGATGTTCTAGATGAATCTATGATAGTAGTCCACTAAACCCAATAATATTCAGATATTAAATATATTCATGGGTTACCCCTGGGAAACCACTTCGTGAAGTTTCTCTGGGAACACTATCACACCACCCTCATAGATTATGTGACCCATGAAATGTACCCTATCATCCCATAAATGAGACATAAATACAATGATGTATACCTATGATCTATTAGTATACTCTAGATTATTTTATGTTTTTTGAAAATTTCATCATCAGTATTGGAGTAGACTAAGATACAATACACAAAATCAAACAAAAACAGATCTAGTGATGGGTGAAATATTCAATTCATCAATTACGTTAACATTTTTGGAGAATTTATCAACCGAAAGAGAATAATAAGAAAGTAAAATATTCCATACCTACTGCTGATATATATAATATGGATGAACACTCAACTAATGAAACCCTAATATTATGTTAATCGAGAGAACAACCAAGATCCTATCAAGTGATTGAATTTTACATCATTATCCATAAATAGATATCAGTTATGAACCATTATCTGGTTCAACTAATAGTAATAAATATAGAAATGAAACCACCCATTTTCCATATTAGAAAAAAAAGAATAAACACAAGGTTACTTACTCAAATAAGGAAAATCCCTTATCAATAAATTCATTTGATTGAGTTTGATGCCCTGGAATCTCGATTGGTTCCATTAGGTATGGGGGAATAGAAACTGGTTTATCTCTAGCAATAATCTTAGTTATGAACACAAATTATCTCAAAGGTGTAATTCCTAGGAATTCCTAATTAAACATGTCCTAAAACCAATCCACAATGGGTGGAAAGAAAATTTTCATCAAACCCCCATAATCAAACAAAATACTTCAAACACGGGAGTTTATCTACCTATGTTTCATATGTACTATCCCTGTATGGCTAGCCTCGATAACACATTCTCCATAATAAACATAATTGTTACCCTTTAAGGATATAAATTTTTATCTCTATGGTAAAATTCAATGTGGTCTTGGTATTATTCCAACTAGTCCATACCCATGTTCTTGTAAAACAACAAACATCATGTATTCAATAATCTTGAAGGAAATGAAACTCGCCAACCTTAAGTTAACACTTTGTACATAAATAGATATTCCTTTAACATAGTTCCAATAGTTTATCGATCATCTTAATCCCACTCACACACTCCACCATTAGACTAAAACTGTTGAAATGTTGAGAATATATAAAAGAATGTGTGGCTAATATATTAGATACATCACTCGAAAGAATATAAGTGACATGAATAATACCTTAGACTATTTATAACCCACCCATGAAACCCATATGAACAACTTGAACTCTATGAAACTATCATATCACTATCAGTTGTGCTACAGTATGAGTCCGTTACACTGATCTACCTTGCTAATATGGGAATTGTGTCCCTAGACCACCATTTACACCACCACCACCAGAATGGTAAATAGTACTTCCACAGCTAGACTAATATAGTGTAGAAAAACTTCTACCCTTACTTGTTTTTTTGTATAATTCCTACATCACAACCCATCTGTAGTGGTATCCTAAAAATTCATTGTATATTCCACATCTTTTGACTATCTAGTCACTCTATTGGTGTACATGGACACTTATTATGATTGTTACTCAGACTACCTCCCTAAGAGAAATGCAGTCAACTATTATACTATGTAACTGATCATTCCCCCAATCACTCTGATTTAAAGTGTTTTGGTAAGTATTATCATAATTATTCCTCATACCAATAGAATACACACATCGAGACCATTCTATAGAATCCACCTATACCCTACTAGAAGACTCCATGATGGTCAACTCATAAAAAAGTGCTCGATTAAAAACATCATAAAACATCATAAAATAAATGTTATTATCCAATATTATAATCTCAAATTTATATCCATCCAGATAATTCCATGATGTAGTTTCCTCATCTCTTACTAGTATTGTAACAATGCACTACAAGTTGGTGAATTGACCAGCGTAGTCCATAACGGACATACTTATTAGGGTAAAACGTTTAAACTCTATTTCCCTCTCCATCCAAAGTGTTTCTTGGAAAAATTATTCCATAAAATAATATTGTGAGTCATTCCATACCAATCCCTAAAACTACTCATCCCATGAATTATTAACCCACCATCGATTAACTGATCCTCAAAACATATAAGTATCCAACATGACTCTCTTCTCTAGAAGAGTTTCTAAATTGTAATAAATTATCTAGATATGGACAATATATAACTTATCTACCTCTGATCAACATTCTCCAGTTAATTTAAGAGGGTGATGAAAAATAAATTATGGTTTAAAATATGACATATTACACATAGCCCACTTTGGGTCTTTTTCTATTAACTAGATAAAGTGATAATTTTTATCATTGAACATCTCCCATAGCCCTTTCTCCAAGACTATATAATACTATTTTCCTATTTTTGTAGTGTATTTTAAAAAAATTAATCATATTTTTCTTCCAAAAAACTTGTTCATGGAGGCATGTCTCTACAATTCCAAAAATGTCTTAGGACACAAAACACATCATCAAGACGTTGAGAAAGGGGTTCACATTAGGTTATAATAATTCATCTCTCATATGATACCATGTGGTCAAAACAATGTCACTATTAATACCCTCAACCATCTCTCACCTGGTTTGTGATTAACATATGTTAAAACAATTCTATATTTGAAATTTTCGCATTATACACCCATTTAATCACTTTAAAGTTACATCATTTACCACTATAGTCAACAAAAAATCATTAATTAATCACCATATTATTTTGAAATAATCATATAATGAAAATCATTTTCATTTTTTGATAACCCACTCATAATGTTTTTTTAATGTGTGTCATATTAAATCTTGAGTTCTAATAATTTTTCAAGTAAGATGAACTCATATTACATGCTAGACAATGTGTAAAATCCAAAAAAAATATCAATACAAAAGATGTTAATCAAACAAGGTGAATCAAAATTAATAATTAATAATTAACTTCAAGATCAATAATCCCACCATGGGTACATTGTTTCCCCTACACATGGGTTATCTACTCCCATAAAGAAGCTCAAGACCAAGGCCTAACACAAACTATTAAACATTATACCATTCCTAAATAATAAGAGAATTAAAAAAAGAAAATAAAACTACTTTGATACTACTTTTTAGTTCCATGATAGTTATTTCCCATTCTGATGCCCCAAGATTGTATGTTATGTGACCTTGGGTGAACCTCCCTCCTAACCATAGGATACAGAACAACATAAATGATCTAATATGTAATGTGGGAATAATATACCCTCTTTTTCGAAGCATCAAAATAGTGTAAATCATGATAAAAGTAACTATGATAATAAAATAATAAATAACCAACCAACATCAGATGAATAGTTCCAAAACTAAAAAATGAGCATAAAAAATTTGTTGATATATCAAGACATATAAGTTTCAATTGAAAAATGAGAACCCAAAATAAGTCCACAAAGAAAACTCCCATGAGGGTCCCAAAATATTCTTTAGTTCCCTCATCCATGCTCCATCCAAAATTTCTACCCAGTCTTCTAATGTAGAGCACTTTCCCTTAACCTATCCTATAATCATGATGTCTATTTGGGTATCAATCAGGAAGCCTGAGTTGGGTGTGAGTACAACTCAGTAGGAAACCACTAAAAACACAAAACTAAATAGGATTTCTATAAGAGTGTATGCTATTTTACAATTAGTAAAATATCAAATCTAAAAATAAACAAGTTTGACATTAACTATTAATTAATCAACTACATAGGCCCTTGGGATCACAGTGACACCTGAACAAATCTTACCTGCTTCAAACCATGTCAGAATCTAAACCATAAATTATATAGATATCCTAATTAATTATTTCAAGGGAATTCATTATTCATTTAATTTAAATATCATTTTATTCAAATAGAATTAGTCTAGGAAACAATACCTTGAGCACTTTGAACATTATTACAATGATACTATCTCGGGGTCCTAAATCATCAATCTACTACCACTAGGTATTTGAAGCATCAATCAGTGAACCACACCTCATTACTCAAATTCATGAAGATGAATTCTATAGAATCAATTTGGAACCCCATAGGTATTTTGGAAATAAGTCCATGACCAATAAATCATTGTTAAATCATTCAAAAATTTCACATAAATCGTATACACAACAATATTCGACATCATTAACCTTCCAATCAATCATTCAAATCATGTTTCACCATTTCATTTATTAATATCAATCATGTTTTATTAAATTAATCAAAAGGAATGACATTAATAGTCACTATAATTCAATTTATCATCAATTATTCACATCTCCTTAACCCATCAAGGTTAATCCAATTTTTAAATTAAATACCATTATAGACCACACAAAATGGATTTATTTCATTTCCATTAAACAATTATTCCACATTTTAAATTATCCAAACCATCACATAATGTGTATTGGAACGCCCCATGGGTATTCATCAATCGTGGTATCAAATCTAGTGTCAAACAAGATTTTTGAAGGGTCTCACAATTACAAGGGAATAAATTCACATTTCAAATTTGGAACACAAATGAATAATGTGGAACCACAATGGAACATTTATATACACATGATCTAATTGGATATTGTGGGAAAATGATATTTGACCACCTACCCCAAGATCATTAAAGAACTCTTTTCAAATATTTACCCGCAATTAGATGTTGAATGGTCAAAATCACAGTGGAAAATAGATCTATAACACAAACCATATAGGGTTATGTTTATTCCATAGATCAACAATTCACACTTATAGTGGTTTGAGGAGACTAGAAATCCACTCAAGAGAATCCAAAAAGATTATAAATTTCCTAAGTTAAAAATAGGGTGACTAGCGACATAAACCCAGTGTTTTTGAAATTTTGATAAAATTTTATGGGATTATAATATGTTCATGCACGGTTTCCAGGGATGGGTTAAAAATATTAACAATTCATGCACCCATACTATCTAGGGTTCACAGTTACTCCTAGGTAGGCACACAGTTTGAAAAATTGTGAACCAACTGTGAAAAAAATCCATCTTACTAAGCGATCATGGTTTGGGGAGGGTGTCCACGTGGGTTTCTAAAACCATGCACCTCCTTCTTGTGGATCACATTGGGATAATAAAATTTCTATGAAAAACTACATGTTTTTTAACTATTCATGGTCCAATCATTTATATCCCCATAGGCTTCCAAAATTATCCAAATTATTTAGAAACAACCCAAACGAAAGACCCAAATAAGGTATCATCAAATCAAGGGTAAGAGAATACATATATATAATTTGATAATATTCCTGAAAGGTTGGGATCTCAAAATCTCATTCTTAGTTATTAATTAAATGGAATGCGGATTTAGGTATTTACATTTCAATACCAATTAGGTCTTATCTAATCATGATAGTCAAGATACTAATTAAATTGAATGTGTGTAAAGATATTTACCTTTAAAAATTGATTATTCCTTATCTAATCATGATATTATATTAATTAAAATGTAATTTTGTTAATTTATTTACCTTCACATGTTTATTATGCTTATTGATCCATGATTTCTTCAAATTTACATAACTCTTATAGGGTGTCTAACAAAACCCTTCGTTTCCTTTCGTAGGAATCCATGATGTTTAATATGAATTTATGTAAGGATATTCTGGATGGATATTAATAATATTTTCTTAATTTGTGTTTCAAAATATAATTAAAAACTCAACTATGTATCTATTTTACCCTGAATACTAATACATTTTGTTATGTGCGATGCAATAAATTATATATATTTTTATAGTTGGTACCCTAGAAGTGAATTCTGTGCACTTTATGACATCCCGTATTAATTATTTTTAATAAAAATACAATCCATATGACTTCATGATTTTTAATATATGTTTCATTGTATGTGATATTATCCTCAGAGTAGACGTCCCACAAAAAGGGAATTGAAGTTCCTCCATATGATGACAATCTAGAAGTGTCACAAAAACAATATTAAATATTTGTTTTATATCCAAAAGAAATCATTTTAGGAAAAAATTATAAAGATAACTATGGTTTGATAACATTAGTCTATTGAGTGACATTCTCATTGTGTATTCCCTAAGTAATATATAGTGAAGACTATTATGTGAATGAGATCCACTGGTAGGAAAACCATATTTTTATGTGTCATTAGATGTTCCTACCCACAGATATGTTCATTGGTCCATATACTTTGGAATTATTATAAATGAATTTTTTATGTCATGTAATTTAATTAATTGATGAAAATCATGATAAGATATGTTATTTTTGTGGTCGGATATGTTGAGTGCATCCTAAGTAATATTTTAATAATGAATAATCTATGTAATGATTTGACCATTATGTTCCTTGATGGAACTTGATATCTCTATTGATTTGATGGAAATAATATAATATAAACAAATCAAGGTCTATGGTGTTCTATAGGAAAGTTTGATTTCCAAAAAGTCAAACAAAAAGACATAGAGCATATAGCTTGATGGCACAGGCATGTACCATGGTTGATTAGATAAATCATGATAAGGAGATTATATTACAGAGTAATCAATGGTATGATTTTTTATGTCATTAGGGAATTAATAGTTTTGTCTATGAAATCTTTAACATGTTGTTATATTCTATCCTTGGACTATATGATGTTTCTCCTAATGCCACTAAGAAAGAGTGTTAGAGGGTCACACACTATGTGTATCCAAAATCCTAATATAATAATATATTATCATTTTTTAATTTACCAAAATTAATATATATTATTCTACCCCATTGTATAATAATTATTTAGGTTTTATTGATCGTATATATTCATTAAAATGTTATTTAGAGAAAAATATGTGAGTAGAATATTTAATTAATATTTATTTTCTATTTATTGGATATAATATTTATTAATTTATTGGTGAATAAGGATGTGATAATAATTTATTAAATATAGTGTATTTATTAAAGTCATGATAAATATTATGGAATAAAGATGGAAATAGTTTAATGGTCTAGTAAAAAATAATATATATGGGGAATATTATATTAATAGATAATATTTGATTTTAATTATTTATTTTAGAACTATCATTAAATAATAATATTATTATTATTGTTGACATGGGGTTTCATCAGGATTAGATAAATAATAATTTAAAATTATAAAATTAATTATTGCAACCCTAGTAGTATATGTACCCTATTATATTATTTTATTAAGAGACCCAATTAATTTTCTGTTGTGCACAATGACATCCATAGAGAATAATATCTTTCCAAAGGGAGATCCCTCTACCAAAAGGATCCTATGAATGGACAAAGATCATCCCCCCAACCATCCAATATTGAGTATAGAATGGTCCTGAAGAACATTTTTTAAGTGATTCTTAGGTAAATAATTGGGGGATGATGCAAGCGATATAATTCACCATGAAAGAACCCGGATATTCCTATGTCATAGTTTTAAGATTAAAGGAAAATGTGCAGATAACCGCTATTGATTCCTACAACCCAATGATGACATGACCCTTATCTATTTTCAAATATAACCACAAAGAAATACTTTATCACAGGATAATAATATAATTTATTAAATTCATTTTAAATAATGTGTGTTGATCATGTTATATGGTTTCGATTATTATCAATATTCTATAATAATTTATTTAACACTATTGATCATGACATTTATCATCGTGTAAATATTGGTTTAATCATATATCCTAAAAAAATTAGGTATTCCCCATATCAATATCCTATTATGCCTTGAACAATCAAGAGGTGTGATATGTGTTTCATAATTATTTGAAATTATTTATTGGTTATTTATTTATTTAAAAATTTATTATTGGGATTCAATTCCATTTTAATCACTAATTATTCCCAACTAAGAGATTATTTTCATCACCATATTTTCATAAATATAATCACATCAATCAGATATATGAATGAAATAAATCAAAAGACCACATCTATATGTGATAAGGATTCCTGCTAGATAATAAAAGATTACATGATGTGTAACCTAGTGGTACACATTGTATAATAGACTTAAATGAACTAAAAATTAAATCAAAATTAATTCATGTTGTCTTCATTTATTACACTTTGTGAATTTTATTATACTCCACGTGATGATAGGGTAATACTGTCCCATGTTCATCTAGGGGGAACACCATGTAACATTAGTTATGATGTGTAAGTCCTTAGTCATGGATGTGACATGTAACCTTTTACATGGACTACATTAATAGTGTTCATGTAAATCCAATACAACATTCCATGTATCCCATGTACAAGAAGTTTAATCCAAATAAATTATTTCTATGGTTACACACCAAGTACCTAAGAATTTTTTCACGGATGGATAGCCTGAAAAATACCTGTCGTGTAGCTCGAAAATACACGCCATGTTCTGTTACCAAATTACATTTAATTTAAAATTAATGTAATATATTATGTAAAACCAGTCAATATATATTTCATATGGTCAATATCTTGAATGTAAATTCTATTTAATAGTATATATATATAATTATAATTAATTTTCTTGTAATGTTCTGATCTACTATCACGTATAAGTCATATTATAGTTGTCACACTATGCACATTGAATCATTACATGCTATGAAAAAATCATATATTCTGTGTGGTAATTTTTTTGATAGTGAATTCCAAGAAAGTTCATAATATTTCTTTTATTCAAAATATCATAAGAGAAAACATTATTCTAGTATAATATATATTTGGTAGTTCTAATGGGTACTCACCCTGTTTCCTCAAAGGAAAATTTTGTTCATAGTCATCATTAAATAAATTAAAATTATTTCATTAAATTTATGATGGATGAGTGTCTCTATAATATTAATATGAGTATTATTATATAGTAATTGATTGATTAATGAATACATTTAAATTATTGGGGTGAAATTTATCATAAATATGAATGATTAGAATTAAATGAAAATTTTAATGAATGTATAATTCATTTAAATAATGTAGATGAACATGGGATTTTATGAAACCTTTTGGATGTGATTCACTTCATTTTATTTATTATTAAATTAAAATTTTTTCAGGTTTTTCTTCTCTCATATCATTTTGTATGGCAATTTGTACATATGGTTTCTTTTTTTTAAACCTCATAACTAATCCTTTGGATACCAATATTTTGTGTGTGTAGAATAATATATACTGGATGGATCTCCCATGCTAGATGAGGTGGTTGATGTTTATAGTTGAGGGAAAAAATTTAGATAGATACATAGGTGTAAAGGTGAAAATTTTCCATGTGGTCCATTAATGGTTCATGGTTTCTTTCTAGTAGGTCAATATATTATTTATCATTTCTTAGATAAACAATCAATTAGTGAAAGATCATGATCATACTACTTTATTATTTTATTTCCATCATGTTTAATGGTTATTTTTTATGGATTTTTGATCATGATCACATGATTTATTTAATTAACAATAATTCATGATATAATATATATAAATTGGACAATGTGTGAAAATTAAATAGGACCTTGTAAATATCTTTGTTAATTTATAATAATTATAATAATAATTCAGTATGGATTAAAATTTTAAATATATGAATAAATCATAAAAACCATCAATTATATATATTAAGCTAATATTTCCTTCCCAAACATCAGTTAAAATTGAAAAAATTTCAAATTAATTGTCTAGAAAATATTGGGGTACATTTTAGTATCATGGAATTGAAACATGATGTTTTGGGATAACATAACTTAATTCACATAAATCATTTACATCTAAATCATGAAATTATGTATCATAGAGAACTATATTGAGGAAATACAATTTATGGATATTGGGATTAGTTAGTACACAAATCATATCACGAATTTGTGAGTTAATGTAGTTTGTATTTGGAATTCATACCTAATAACCTTCAAATTAACTGACCATCTGATGTTGGTGCAATGATAAGAGGAATATATATACATTCCACTAGAATATACAAGAAAAAGTAAATTCTAATGCCTTTGGTGAGGGTTATATGGTTTCAATAATATAGTGGGAGATTGATAACTTTAGTATTTATTAATTTATCTATATTTTTTCAAATAATGTTCCAAAATAATTTTCATATAATTTTTTAGAAACAATATTAAAAATTAATTCAGACATATCACTATGATCCATACATTAAATTGACAACCCTCTAATCAAAACACATTTCTATTAATAGAAAAGCATTTATGCATTATCCTATGCCTTGAATGGAAATTGTTTTCACTATAAGAACCTTTCCTTTGTGTGACAATAAATAGGGCTAGTGATGAAGAGTCACCTCTCTATATGATTTTTTTTATTATAAAAATGTTCAATTATTCATTCTCTCATCCATGACCATTAAACTTATGATGTAACAAGAGGATATAGATACATATTACATGATGTCTCACCATTTAGATCTTTATCATGAGAAGGAAATATGAAAGTGATATGAGATCTACATCTATCTTTTTACAAAAAAATCATGGATATTCATTTCCATATGGGACTCTAGTAGTCATTTTTTTACTAGAATAAACACTTAAAATTATTAGGGACTAGAATACAATATGTGTTTCACATAGATCTCTTAATTTTCCCACTACCCATGTCCTTCAATAGTTTTATTGTTAATTATAATTGATAATCATTGAGAAGATTCTTTCAAAAAAACCATACTCTAATTCAAAAAGTAGACAATGACATGGGGAATTAAAAACCCCTGTCTATATAAGGAATATGTTATGGAAGAATAAGGTGTAGCAACATAAGAGTCATAATAACAATAAATCTACCAAGAACATTTCTTCGAAGAAAAAGGATGATCTATATCCAGGGAATGGAAAATGAGGTAGCATGTTTTTGATGTGGAGAACATGGCCACTAGAAGATGAAATGCACTATGATTCATGGGGAAGAATAATTCGTTTTCTTTATTTAATGTAATATTTAAATATCAACACATTAGATATCTTATATCACTTTTGGTTATCAAATCTATCACCATGTATAACTACCAAGTATATTTGAAATGTTTTTCAAAGGATAGGTGAATTTATAGGAATTCAATAATGTGAGGCTAGTTGCACTATCCAATAGAGACTATCATTGTTCATTGACATCAAAAATGATATTTGGTTGAAGATAATGTTATTATATACCAACTTTTAAAAATAACACTATTTTTTATCATGCATAGATGCATGTAGATTTATTTTCATGTTTTAAATAAAATTTCATTCATTTAAAAAGACAAAATCTATTTTGGTATGGTTCATTTAAAAAAATTGTCTATGTATTTTATTATGAAAATATACTATCAGATGTAGATAGAAAATCATGTTCACACAACTCATATAACACCATGATATGGAATCATCATATTGGTCATGTAAATGAGATAAATTTGACAATTCTCTCTCAAGATAGTTATTTAGACTCCTTTTTGATAAAACCATTTGAAATTTGTAATTCTTTTTTACATAGAAAATAACCAAATATTCATTTGATAGATTTCTACAAAATACCACAAATCATTTAGGGTTGGTAAACACTGATGTCTATGGTAAATTTAAAGTAGAATATAGATGTCAGTATTCTTATTTCATAACTTTTTATAATGTATTGAGAAGATATGGTAATGTATACATGGTGATGTATGAGTATAAAACCATTGGGAAATTCAAATAATTAATTAATGAAGTAGAGAAATGTAATTATTATATAGAATCATCAAATGGATAAATGTTTTTTATATATTAACCAATATTTAATAAATATTTTATTTGAGTTTGGGATTCTATCTCAACTGACTCCAACTTAAACACTATAGTGGAATGGTGTTGTTGAATGGTGGATTCATGTCCTGTTAGACATGGTTATGTTGGTAACATGTCATAAAGATATTATATTATCCCTTTACGACTAAAAAATATTAACTTTTGTTTACAGACTATATTGAGTACCAACTAAATCACTAAATTATATTCTCATTGAGTTTTGGAGTGGAATGAATACCTTTTTCCGCACACATGTGTTTGGGGTGATGAGGGTTTTACTATGGCCATCATATTAAATAAACATTCCATTAGGGAAATAAGTGCATCTCTCTATGTTATCCTATGTAAATAATGTTATAATACCTATACAATCTCTTAGAAAATAAGGTGACTATTTCTTGAAACACCACCTTTCTTAATAAGGAGAACATCTTCAAAAAGAATATTGGGAGTGACATTTACATCAACAAAATTAAATCTTAATATACATAAGAGTTGGTATAAGAATAGATTCAATAGGTCATTGTGAAATAACTCATTCTTTTACCACAAGTATGATGTAGGAGCACTTGAGAGGTTTGATAACTAGAGAGATTTGTTATTGGTCGCTAATTATGGTGACTGATTATTGATTGAGAAAGGTGAACATCTCTATTAAAATGAGGTAGTATAGAGCTTAGAAGCGGAAAGATGGAAAGTATCCATTAATTATTACATTTATTCCAATTATTATAACTATTTCTTGATTTGGTCGATGAGTTAGTTGAAGTAAATCCTATAGGGATAAAAATGGGTAATGAAGATAAAATTTGATATGGAAGGTAAGGAGAAAACCTATCATCTAAAACTTGTGCATACAGTGTTTAAAAAGGCCATATAATTGACTATGATATGGAATTTCCACCAATTTATTTATTTAAATCAATTATATTTATACATACTATAGTATCTTACCATGTCTTTGAAATTTGGAAGATGGATGTAAAATTAGATTTGCATAATTGTAACCATTAAGAACATGTCTATAAGATGCAACCAGAAGGTTTTGTGGATATAGAAGATTAAAAATATATTTAAAAGTTGAAGAGATACATTATTAAATTCATTAAAACATCCAAGTCATTGAATATTCGATTTGATGAATCTATAAAAATGTTCTGGTGCATGATGAATGAATGTGAGCCATGTGATTATAATATGTTTAATAAGAATGTGGTTTTTATCAAATTATTATATATTAATGATAAGTTACATAATATAAAGGACATGACAGACATACAATCTTTAACAAAATGGTGAAAAAAATTTGTTTCTTAATTAAGGACTTTGGTCATGTATCATATATTATAGGGATCATGATCATTTTTGATAGATCCAAGAGAATGATTAGATTATGTAAAAGTATAGACATTTACCAAATAATAAAGAGATTTATTATTGAAAAATATAATAGTGGATTGGTTCTAGTGTCACACGTTATGCATCTTTTTGAGAAAATATTTCCTCAAACAAAATTAGAGATGGGGAGAATTACTATGATCTCATATTCTACAGTATTAGGATCAACCATGTATGATTAGTTATTTACTAGAAATTATATTTCCTATTAATTGATCTCAGTAGGAAGATATCATGAATATCCAAGAGAATAACTATGGATTTCTATTCATGTTACGGTAAAGTATCTGAGAAGAATAATGGATATATTCTTAGTGTTTGGAGGATATGGGGTGCTAGTCATCAATGATTATTATTCAAATAGATGATATTTCTTTGTAGTATCACAAAGAATATGTTTTTTTATCTAAATGGAGGATCTATGAGATGGAAAAGTTCAAAGAATACAATTGTTGTAGATTCTATAGTTGAGTCTGAGTATATAGAGGCATCTGATATACCCACAAAAGTTGTTTATATATGAATTATTATCTATGATCATGATGTGGTAAATATTTTTAAAGAACCTATCACATTGTATTATGATAATACTATAGTGATGGATCTTTCAAAAGATCCATAGTCACACAAACAGGAAAAAAGAAAAATCCAGAACTATAACCTCTTGAGGGATTTTTCATTGAGGGGTGAAGGTACAATTTGTGTAGTTCACATAGAATAAAATTAGTTATAACCCTTGACCAAAAGATTAACTAAAAATTATCATAAGTATCATGCGAGAGCTATCATGCTAATGATTTCTACAAGTTGTCTCTTATTCAAGTGGGATTCTGTTGGAGATGGTTCCCAAGAAACTACATTTGTGTACTTTATGATATTATGTATTCATTATATATTATATTAATAAACTCTATATCATATCATAATTTTTCACTAGTGTATCATAATATGTGATATTGTCTTAAGAGTAGTTTTCCAACTGAAATGTAATAACAGTTCCCCTATAATGGGAACCTAAATTTCCATGAAGGTAATCATAAAAACATGTTCCATAATAGGATAAATTCTTTTTTTGGGAGAAAAATGATATAGGATATCATGGCTAGTGACACAGAAGACATCGAGACAACTTCTCATGGTGTATTCCCTTGGTATCATACAATGTTGGATATTATGATAGTGAGTTCAACCACTAGAAAATCCAAATGTACAACTTCTATTGGATGTTCTGATCTACACATGTGTTTGTTGTTCTATACACATTAATATAATTATTAATGAGTTTTATATGTATCGTAAATTAGACTAATGTTAAAAATCACAATGACATAATTTCATAGAGTGATAGAATATGTTGGGATCAATTTTAGTTATATTTCATTAATTAATAATGTCAGAAATGATTTTTCAGTTATATTCATTAAAAAAATATGATATCTCATTCCCATGGATATAAATAATATATATTAATTAAATCCACGGCCATGGTGTCCCATTGGAATTTTTTATTTCCAAAAAATTAAAATAATGAAACATCAAGAAAATAGGTTGATGGAAACAACATAAAACTTAATAGATTATAGATATAGAGGTAAATCGTTTATATTTCATTGTATTCTTCCATATGAGGTATTATGACATTATGGAAGAATAATATTTTTGTATGGGTTCCATGTATTGTTTCTAGATGATAACCATTGAAATTAGGCTAATTTACCCAATGCCACTATATAAGAGGCCTAGAGGGTCACATAGAAAGTGTATCTAGAATCACACAAAAATACAATATTGTCATCTATTATTGAAAATGTTCAGGAAATAGTATACCTCTTTGTGGTTAAATAATTATCAATGTTTTTCTGATCACATATATAATATTAGCTATTTTTCGAGATAATATTATTTGCGAAGAATACTTAATAATTATATATTTTCTATCTAATTGAAATAAAATTTGTTTATTTTTCAAGAATAATGATGTGGTGTTTATTTATAAAATAAATATTATTTATTCGAGAACAAATAAAATTTATAGAGGAATGGTTGATTTAGTTTAATGGTCAATTGAGAAATAATATATATATGTTGAATATTTTTTAATTTAATAATAATTAATTTCAATTCATGAATTTAGATCATTTCAAAAAAAATTATTAAAAAATATTTATTATTGAAATGGGGTCCCACATGGATTAAAAAAAGAGCATTTTTATAATTATTTATTTTAACTCTATATTTCTAAATACTTAATTATATTATTTTCTTATGGCAGGTAAATAATTTTTTTTCACAATGACATCTAGAGAAATTCATCTCAAAATCATTAGTGGTAACCCTCCTATAATTCTCCCAAGAACAAAGAGTGATCTTACTCCATCTTTCAATCTCATTCATAGAGAGATCTACCATAATACTTTGGAAGTGTTTCTCATGGTGAGCAATGGTGAATGCCACAAGTGACTGGATGTAACATTATAGAATCCTTGGATTCCTAAAATTATGTTTAGAGACCCATGGAATATGTTTATATCATCACTATGGGGAATCTATTATTGACTCCTACATCACAATGTTGGTATGATGTAGTTCTCTTCTATGATCAATTAATGATGAAAAAATTTACATCAATGTATTTTTTTAATTGGGTAAAATAATTATAAATAATATATTTCAACCGAGTGATTTGGTTTTGGCATTTATCCATTATATATTTTTTTATTGAATAACACTAATCATGAAATTTATCATCATTTAAATCTAATATTAATAATTGATCATGAAAAAATGAAATGTTTGGTAGCTACCATCAGACACATTCACTTCACCAAAAACCATCACATATGAAAATGTAGTAAACTAACTACTGGCTCTAGGCTTCTAGGTTAAGTGAATATACAGTTTGAATAAAAGGATGTTTTCAACAAACAACAGGTAAATATATTTAAGAAAAAATATATATATTAGAGAACATAATACTAGGGTTCATTTTTATTATGTGTATAAAAAAATGTCTTATGGTTTTGGTATGGAAGTAAATTTTTGGTTTTAGGAAAATAAATCTCTGTCTAGACACTGTAATAAGACATTGTTTTAGGATATACATTCCTAGTGGTAAAAAAATTGTAAAAGGTTCATTGATAATTGCTCAAGCGATATATAGTATATGAAAATGGTCCTCACTGCGCACCTTATTTGAAACTCCATGGGGATAAGTGTTCGATAATTTACATTTTTATTTCAAAAACATTATAAATTATTTATATAGATGATGATGATTAATATCATTGATTAAATAAAAGTTGTTTTAGTTTGAAAATAATGTGTCATGATTTAGAAAATCCATCATTCATTCTTCAGGATTATGTGGTTTACTGGTATGGTTATTGTTGATCTCACTATGTGTTTAGGTTCATGAAAATGGTTGGAACACAGAGTAATAATGTTATAATTTAATATAAAATACAATTTGGAGACTATGAGATACCAAAAGGGATGATGGATAGATTGAAAAATATATGTATTATTACTAAATATTTATCTCAAAATTTGATTAACAACATATACTTTAGTAAAATATTGGACTCAGAAATTAAGAGGAAGGTGGTATTTATTAAGAGATCATGTCTTTATGACCATTTAATAATGATAGATCAATTTTGTTGTGTTAAAATTTTGGAAATTGACACCTCAGAATGTGTATCTATATAATGGGAAAATGTTTTGTGTGTTACAAAGAATTACAGAAAGTAATGAAGTATAGATATAAAATGATGAGTATGATGTGAAAAAATAAATTTCATCCAATTCATCCATTTAAAGATTGATTTATTAAATATGGGCAACTAGGGAATTATTCGACTCAATTCCCCCTTATGATGGTTACCCCCAAACCATGGATGGACCATTGTTAAAATAAATTGGTTAACATATTTATGTATTGGGATTCAATAATTAAATTTCAAAAGTAATTTTCGCAATGTTTTTTGGTTATAAGAATCATAAAACATCTAATATTTGTGTTATCATTATGAATCATTTATGTGATTATTAACATAAGATTTATGGCTATCATCATCAGTTTATGAGTATAATATTGATCATATGTTTCAAATATTAAACACCAGTGTTTAATTTAAATGTTATGGGAGACTACACAGATTATAGAAATTTTTGGAATCATTTATATAATTACAAACCATTATATTAATATATGTTTTTGAAAGAATTTATTTAAGGAATAATTCCCTTAATTTTTGTGCACATATTTTTAATGTATTTTTGACCATTAGAATTTTCCTTATCATTAAGTTTGAGTTTATTATTGGTTATTACACTTTCAAAATGTCATAGAAATAATATATTTATATTTTTCGGAAAAGTAAAACATTCAAATCACGTGAAAACGTTTTTCATTTGGAAATTCCATGGGGCTAGATCCTATAACTGATGAGAGATAATGATTCTATGCATACCACTGGCCTATGTGAATTTTTGATTAATATATAATTGTTTTTAACTAATTAATTATATTTGAAAATAATAATGTAGAACTTGTTGTATTAGAATTTATTTTTAGATATTAATATATTATATTTGTTAAAATTTTCTAACCATATAATTTTGGGAAAATATTTAGAGATAGATGGAACTACTTTTCACTCATTTATATATTTTATATTTTGTTAAAAGTTAATATTATTACATCATGATTGATAAATTATTCATGGATATTCCTTTCTCAATGTATATGATGAAGTATAAATTTATTAAATCACAAAAAAACATGAAATTTTGAATGAAAAATCGGAACATATATTGTAATTATATTTCCACATGTTTACAAACATGATGGTAAAGGAATTAATCAATTTTAGGAAAAAGGTTCTTGAAATAAATATGATATACTATTACCATCATACCAGATGAATGAAATGGCCATTTAAATCATTTAGAATTATGGTTTTGATCCCACTATATTTCCATTCATAAATCATATTCTTGGGACCAATAATCTATATCGTTATCAATTATTATTTTTTATTTTATTCCATGCCAATATCATCTCTTTTCAAAATTGTAATCTTTTTTTTAAAAAAAATTATTTTTTATTCAAGAAAATTATTCGATATTTCTCGGTTGTATTTGTATATTCTTGTTTTAATATGAATTGTAATATAATACCATTTCATTAAATATGTGATTCATTCCTGATATTCATGTTTAATGTATTCTTGTGGTAGGTATAAAATCTAGATAAATATAAAAGAAATCTGAAATTTAGGTACATAGATTCTATTCACGTCGATCTGTGAAGTAGCTCGCCATGGTAATAGAAAATGAGGAAATTTTTTTTTGTAAAAAAATGAATCCATGAATACATTGATCGATGGAAAATGATAAAATTGATCCAAAATAATAAATATTTCCATAGGATAAATGTTTTACATGATGTTACATGATCACTGGATGTTAGAGAATATTTAAACTAATAAACTATAGTAAAATAAATTTACTATCACTAGAAATAAATGTTCAAAACTATCTATCATGAACATGATGGGTAGATTATAGGAGGAATAACCCCACTAGAATACATGAAGTTAAAAAAATATGAATATGGTGTCCCATACCATTCAGAGTGTAAAACCATATATCACATCATTAAACATGGATTTATATGTCAAAATATAAAATTTATTACATATCATTTCATGGGACTTCTCTAGATAGACTCATAATATAAATTCAATTACATTTATAGATTGGGGGACTCCATAAAATACTTTCATGCCTAGAAATATTGTATTTGGATGAAAATAGAGATTCATTCTAGGATTATAGGTTCGACCACCATGATACTGCCTCAAGGGTTCCAAACCACCATAGTTTGTTTTTTATTGTTTATTTAAATTATATTTAATGTATTTTGTATTCTCATTAATTTAATTGTTATTTGTAAACTTTTATTTTTTTCTAGTTTACTCTCTTATATTCTTTGTCCAGTTATTTTGGTTTTCTTTATCATTTGTGATCAGCCAACAATTAATGAATAAATATTTTGGGGTGATAAAATTGTTGAAAATTGGTGTGTACCAATTTGTTAAATTTATTTCATTACTTTTTAAATGTTTCTAATCATTTGATATTATGTTGTAACTCTTTATTTTCATATTTGATATTAAATCACAGACCATGTGTGTTTTCGAGCAGATGAGACCCGACATGCTAAATGTAATTAATTTATCACCATTATATGTCATTATTCTTTAATTGTTGAAATTTGATGCTAAAGCATACTGGTTTTTTAATTCATCTATCCTTGTTTAATTTTGGTTCTAAAATATATTGATAGGGATTTACCACATCAAATATTGATAAAGATGATTTATTGTGCGAACAATGATCGTTATTATTTTTGCATGTGTAGTTAGGATTTACTTTTTAAAAACCCACTAATGGAAACCATTTTCAACCTCTTTATATGTTTCCTGATATTTCAATCTGTATTTTAAAATTTTAATTTAAATAATATAATTTATTTAATAAAAAATAAAACTATAGATGACCAGTCCTCTATTCCATAGATTACACCACTCTGTTCCACACTCTCTAGGGGATCGACCTTGTTCTTCTAGAATATTAAGTCATTAGTTTAGTTAATTTTTTTTAGAATTAATAATTTATTATTATAGAGGACTTAATTACATATTTTTTAGACATCAAAATTTTGAATCATTTTCAGGGTGCATTGGATAATTTCAAAAAACTCGAGGCCAAATGCATCTGTCAAATAATTTTCATATTTCATTTCTATTTATTATTTTTTGGAATTTTTTTTAATTTATAATTATTATTATTATTATTGAATATTATTTTTTCAGTAGTTTCTTGTTGTGTGCATGTTTAATATTCATTAAATCCAATATTATTTTCCACTGGTGTAATGAAATGTGTAGCAGAAGTATTAGACCACATGAGAAAAAATAAATTCCAAATGTTGGTAATGTTAATATATGATATGGAATGATTCGTTTAAATATGAATGTGAGGAATTCGTTCCACACCAATTTAGTGACAGCTACAACCATACCTATGGAGGTGAAGAAAATATTGAATACTACCAATGTTGATCCTAGGATGGGAAGTGCACTTAAAAAATACAATTCAATCCTTAAACCTCTTGAGAAGAACTCAGAAGATAGACTTACCAAATTACTCACATGATACATTCATGTAATTTATAATGGTATGAATTAAAATGAAGAAAACAAGAGAGAAGATGGATAATTAACTACTAATATTTCTCAAATTATTTATAATATAATTTATATTCTGAATAATATACCGTTCATTTCAAATACTAGGATATTTTGGTTTGATGCAAAATAATGTCATGGAATTATTGAATAATAAAATATATTGAAAAAAAATAAACAAAGGGATGATGATGATATATAATTAGTGACATAGATCATGATAAAATTTCTAAATGTGATGAACCTATGGATTTCAATTACAAATAAATACATAATATAATACATATTCATATATATAAATACAAAGAATGAAAAATATAATATGTTATGAAAATTGGTGAATTAGATGAATGAAATATAATGGAAGTTTTCATTTTATGTTATATGAGTAATATGAGGATAAGGATAAAGTGGTTTAATCCATATAATATGATGAAGAGGTTAGGGTAGTGGGAAAAATTCCAAAACATATTTCACAATCTGATTTTTTTAATAGAGGAAAAAGAATGTGAATCCTTACTTAGCGTACAAGAGGATAATGAAATGACAATGGTTGACCTCATCAATGAAATATAGTAGTGGAAAAATAATAATATTGTTTAAAAAACCAAATTTTATGATGTAATGGAATAAAAACCTCAATTAGTTGAATTACATTATAAAAACGTAGTGGTGGAGAAAAAATTTGAAATCTATCCAAATTTCGATTTCCCAATAGTTTCATTACATATGTCCTAAAAATAAAGCCCATCACTAGGAAGCAAGAACCAATGGAGAAGAATGATAAAGGGTACCCAATATTTCAAGAAAATATATATGTGAAAAAATCAATGATGGAAATATCTATATCATTTTCTAATTAGAGAAAAAAGTAAAGGAATATATGAACGACCATTAAAAACATCAACTACTGGGGAAACATAGATTTTATTATTTATTTATAGGTTTTATATTTATTTTATATTTAGTATATTACTTAAATGGTTATCCAAATAGTTGGTATAATTATATTTCAAAGCCAAATATTTTATAATAAATGTGAATGAACTTTCACTCATTATTTAATTATCAAACCCATGGAAATAATAAGCTATTAAATAATGAAGTGATGCCTACATAACCAATTCCCTCAATCTATCAATTTCACATCATGAGTTCAATTCATGTTGTGAGATCATTGTTCGCATTGATAAAATGGGTCAAACAAATCTAGGGAAACTCATTCAAAACCATCATTTAAAGGGGACCAAAATTCCCACATACATATGTTTTTTATATCCCTTGTTTTTTATGCCACATTATTAAAAGTATTAAATATAATTATTTATTGGATTGAATTTAACTATATTAACCCACAAATATAATTGATTTTCTTCATCTATTCACTAATATTGGAGACATAAATAATCAGGAGAATAATTTTGATAAGTTTTCAAATTTGAAATAAAATTCATATAAATGTGAAAGATATAAATAGAAAATTTTAGAGCCAATTTATTACAAGAATTGGTAATATCTAGTAATTAATTATTGATATGATTTAATTATCAATGTTTATTCCTTGAAGCTTGTGTTGAGTTAATCTATTATTGATTTTCCTTCCATAACTTTATTGAAATATTTTATATACCCATTCAATATAGGATTCATGAAAAAATATTTCCTATATTTTTTGTCATATTTATTGATGGAAACATGGGAATGTAAAACTACAAGAACATGCATTGATATCACATAAAATATATGCCTAAATAAATTACATTTATTTTGATTGAGGAATTTTATTGATGTGCCAATGAATCATGACACCCAAATTATAATTCACCATTACAATCCCATAGTATATATGGATAACCTTTTTATTATAGATCCATAATACATGTCATTATTTTCCATTCATACACAAATTTTTCTTGATATTCAATTTAATGGGTGTGGGGGAGGGATTGTTTGTGGTGGAGATGGGATGTTTTATATTGAAAGGATACTATAGGGCGTTTCTATGTTATATTTTAAAAGTACCATACTTACATTCATTATAACACTATATATAAAAAAAATAAAAAATTTTTTAAAAAAATATTCATAATTTGGAGAAATAGAAATCACTATTACTAGATCGATGATTTTTTTTATAATAATTGGTTTAGTATTGGATGTGTTTCCTTTTCATATTATTAAATTTTAATAATAATAAAAAATGGTTTGTTTCTCAAGTTGGTAAAAAATCAAAACATCTATACAGATGTTTTCCAAATAACATGTTTAGTTACTGGATGTGATACTTATCCTGGGTATAGATTTCAAATAAAAATTAATAATAGAAAGAAAGTAATTCATTCATTTTGGTTACATTATCAATGAGACTTTACATTTCACATTGGTTGGGTTGAGAGATGATATTATATTTTATTAATTTCATTTCAATAAGAACACATTTTGATTATCATATAACATAGATTAGATTTTAGCGTAATTGTAATCATTACTTGATTTAACCACAATAAATACCTACCCTCATCCTCATGTATATTTTTATTAGAATTATAAATAATAAATTATTAAATGTGATATTTTTAATTATGGGGTGGAGAAAAAAGGTTAAATTCAAGGATATAGTTACGGGCATGTACATGAGGTATTAACATAACAACATTAAATTTGTTACCTTGAGTGATGATAGAAAAAAACATGGTAACTTAAATAATTTAGGGAATGAGAGTAGATGATAGGATTAGATTCATTGGTGAAAATCGGAAATGTATATAATTAAAAATTATAAATAAATCATGATTTTCAATTTTCTTATTGTGTATATTTTTTTTAATTCATATAGTTTAGTTATAACTTTTTTATGTGGATCATAATATGAAAAAAAACCCTTTTTGATTTTTGGATGCTTTTGGTTTTGATGTTAAAAAATTTCTCAAGGTTGAGAAAATAATCTATGTTTTAGATAGATGTTATTAAATCCTCTAGTAGAATAAAATTTGAAATTTAAATGAAATTAGAAACTCAAAAACCGAAATGGAATAATATAGTAAATTAACACGGTTGACCTCACATTGATCTATGAGAATGGTAATGTAAAAACTTATCCAACTGTTGGATCATTCAAATTTTGTTTTTTTATAAACCAAATTAAATAATGTAAATTAAAAGTTTAAAATTATCACATAAATATAGGAAATGGTAAAATAGAGAGAGACTAACTTCCAAGGTAAGTTTATCCTAAATCAAATCCTAACTGCACATGAAAAAAATAATTCTCATTGGTTGTATATTAAATAAATTGTATCAATAAAAGAAATGGTCAGTACCTATTAATCTATTATAGAACCCTAATTATTCCTGGTCACATGAATCATAATTACATGATTCATTATGATCATATTTAAATAGTCTAAGAATAATAAAATATAGAGTTTGTGAAATAATTACCATTATACTGCTTGGTATTTTCTACCAAAAAATACACATGTACTATGATTTAATAAAAAATATGAAAATTAAAAGTTTAAACATAATATCAATTGAATATAATCATTTTAAAAGTAAATATAAAATAGAAAAATTTGGTATGAAACCATTTCTACAAAATTATCTCTCCCCTATGGATATATTAATTCATCGTTAGGTGATCACCAATGAAAAATAAAACCAAAAAGAAAAGGCTAGAAAACATATAAAATATAATGTGAAATAAACAAGAGGAATTAAACTAGAATTAAACTATTGAGAATAAAAATTTACCTAAAATATAAAATAAAACCAATATTGGGAGGGTTGGAACTATATTGGAATCCTCTAGGTGGATGAACCACTAAGTATGGAATAAACCCCTATTTTATGGACGAAACGAATAATTATAAGAATGAATTTATTATTCGGGGTTCTTCTGGTCATAAATTGAATTAAAGGTTATTGGGGGTCCATCATACAATCTACCCTAACAATACATGTGATAGATTTTAAATTTTGTACTTCTATTCATCTTTGATTGCATGAAAGAATGTTTCAGGCTGTGAAAATTATAGGTCCATCAGTTCACCATTTTACACTTTGGATCCTGTAGTTGGTTCATGCCTTGTATGATGTACATGAAATATGGAATATTAGGATAAAATTATTCATCGATAGTTCCCAAGGTTATTAGTGGAATTAAATGACTATTCGGAGAACATCTAGTGATGTATCATGAAAATATTTGTAATAAACATCATATCTAGGATTTCCCTCCATGTTTCATGGCATGAAATATGGTTTCATACAATGAAAACTATCATCCCCCCAAATTTTTTTATTCACTTCACATTTTTTGTATTTTTAACACCTTTTATAATTTATAAATCATGTATTTGATAAATAACCTAAAACATGTATTTTAAATACAAAAATACATATTTCACTTTGGTTCCTTATTTTGAGCCACCCAAAAATGCCGTGATCATATAACATCATGGAAAACCATCTTCTGAAGGAATAATTGTATGTTTTGGGACTATTTCATCATTTTAAATCCATTTTTTATCATTTTAGTTCAATATTCATCCAATTCATCATCATCGTTTTCTATTTTGATGCTAATTTACTTTGCGGCTCAATGCGAATTGCCTTTAAATTACATAATGTCCATTTATTCATTGTTATTTCTCAACATGTTGACCTTTGAATATGAATACATAAAACATTAATATCATTAATTACTTCAATATTCAATCAACCAATATTCATATAAAAATATAAAAATAGATGAACATGTAGATCCAAAATAGATATATCTACCTTCGATATCCCTTTCACTCTTATTGAGAGGATGTTTTATTAACTCTCTTTATGATGTGGGATTAAAAAATGTATTTTCAAATTTCATAAAAATGAATATTGATACCAAGATTAAATTGATTGATCACTATTTATTTATTGGTTTAAAATGTAACATGTTGTGACTTAAAAAGAAGGGAAATTGGTTAAATAGATATATGACACATGACACCAATATTATTCATTAATATAATACCAGAATAATTTATGATATATTTATTTTTAATAAATTAATTCTCTTTGATAGATTTTGATGCAGGTAACATCTGGTTACCAAAAACACAACAATCTTTTAAATTAATATTAGTTTAAATGTGACCATTAAAACATATCCATTATGTTATTAGGATTTAATAGTTCATAATATATGAAAGAAATTATAGGTTTAATCAGGTGTAAAAATATTATTAGTTATCTGTTGATTATTAATGAAAAAAACTTTTCAATTAAAAATTAAAGTTTTAGAAAAAAATTTATTTACCCAATAAGTGGTTTAATTTCATTTTTTGTGCTTAAATTAAAACTTATTATCACTAATTTTAAAACAATTATTATTATGAAATGAAATTTATTTTTTATGTCACCGTAAAAAACATTTGACTAAATTTTTTGGATTTTTCAAAAAAGATACATTTTTTAATGAATAATGAAAAAATGAATTTCATTTAAAACTATATTTTTTATATAATTTAAAAGGATAAATTAAATTTTAAATTTGTTTTAAAGTAAAATTAATTATATTTTATAAACATTAACTAATTTAGGTGGTTTGATTCAATTTCATGTTGAATTTTTATATAAAAACCTTATATAGTTGTGAGAATTTTCAATTTGGAACCCCACTATTTTCACATGTACAGATGTAAATTTAAATTGTATTCTTTCATTTTTGTGAATTTAATTTAAAAAAATGGAATACAGATTTTCAGAAATTATAGATTTTGTTATATAATATGTGAATTTTTTTAACATTACAAATAGTAAAATAAATAAAAAATATTTACATCAATTAAGGTACCAATTGGTTTACTAGGGGTTAATCATACAAGATAAGGGTCAAAATGACCTAAAAGTTATCCAATCCCCATTTTATGGAAATACATAGACCTTATATTGACTATGGTTAGATAATTTCAGGTAATTTTTGTTTTGGAATTTTTAAAGTATTTTTATACTTCATTCTTTTGAAAAATTACAAGTATGTCATATCCCCCACTTATAAATGAAAAAACCCTCCCTTCACTCTCAACCACATTAGATCAATGAAATCCTATAAAAATATATCCTAAAATACTTAATAATATTATTGGTCTTTTTTAATTCTCATAAGACCAACCCTCTGGTCTATAAGAGGAGATCTAAAGGGGGTTTCTCTATGATAAGTTAATTTTCAGAACAAATGCCATTTATTTTATTTCATCTTTTCACATATTTAGTTATTTATTATAAAATATAATATATAAAATATATATATACATAAATATTATTAACTTGTAATTATGGTATTTATTTACCACCTTCTCCATCAAATGGGAACGGAAATTGTCCATCGTCGGTATGGTTAACTATTTCCATTCCAACCAATGTGGCTCGTTAACAATCAAAAAATATCTTCATTATATATATTGATTTATTTAATGTATATGTAAAATAATTTCAATATAATTATACTTATTTAATTATAAATATATATATAACAACTAACATTCCATGCCTTTAAAAAATACGATAACTTCCCTCATGTGTTTGACATAATACTACTTTGTGAAGGGGTGTGACTTTCATATCAATAAAAAATGACATGGAAGATAATAAGGACACATGTAATGAATATAAGGGATTAATTAGAAATTATATTGATTCTAAAAAATTATTATACCACCCACTTTCTTACCCATTCACATGTTAAGGGAATTATATTGTCTCTCATTGATATGTACAGGCTACCTCCTCCATAAAGTGATGTGATTCTTTTTCCAGGTCAAATATTCAAAAATTATTATTAAAATGAAAAAATATGATATTAATATCATTATTGTTAGATTTTATATGATGTATCTATATTTGATTCACAATAACATAAACTTTTATAAAAAAACGTGCGTGAGAAAACTATGTAATTAACACCCAAAATAGTGAATATAATCAAATGTTATTATAAAAAATGTGGAAAAATGTCATAAGGGGATAATATATGACATGCAAATATTAATATGGATCTATTATAAATTAATAACATGATTATAACCTTTATATATTAGTCTAAATTTTCGTCAACCAAAAGTAACTGTAAGGTAGGAGATTCCATATCAGTTTCCCTCTATTTAGATATATTGTAATGTTATGCACTTAATTTTATTTTTATACTATATATACCACTAAACATTCATGTAGTTTAATAAATACTTCATAATTAATTGTAGTTTAAATTTAAAATTTTCTTATTCTATCTAATGTTATTTGTAATAAATATTACCATATTTTCAATCATTTAATAACATGGTTTTTTTGTTGGTTGATATTACTTATTCTTTGTCTTTGATAATCTAAGATTATATTTATAATAATTCTAAAAAAATATTTTTTATTTCAATATAATTTATGTGTATTTAAATTTCCAATAAATAATTAGTTCAATTATTATTTCTCACATCAATTTTATGATCATTGTAATGGATATTGTCTCAAATTTATTTCATTGAGGAAAATTGTATTATTTTTAACCTAATATCTTTATATGGAAAAAAATAATCCAATATTACTTATAATATAATGAATCCTTTTTAATTCCTGTTATTTTATGTTTGAATGTGAGTTATTTCAAATAAGGTGATTTTAATAGAAAATTACCATGTGGTGAAGAATTTCATCACTTAATTTATATTCATTGGGTTATATTACCTTTTATTATTTCATGTTTTATGATTATGTGTGTATTTTATTTTTAACATGTTATGTTTTATATCAAAATATTATTTGTGCATATTCATTTTTTTACATATAAATGATTCAATTTTTAATTCCAACTACAATTTTATGATCATTTTTAGGGTTTATTTCACAATATTATCTTAATCCGGAATGTTTTTCCTTCAATTTAAATTGATAAAAATTATTTTATCATTAGATAATAAACAAATTAAATTTTTTCTCCCACATTTATTCATGAGTTTTTCAAATAATAGTGCCATTTTCATCTTATTTGTACTTAAATCGATTTATACCATTTTTCTTAAATCTGACATTATTTCTCTCTTTAAATGAAAATCATTTTATATCTAAATCTGTGTTTTAAAAAATGTTTCCCAAAATGTTTTTAGAAATTCATTAAATGAATAATATAATACATTTTACACATTTTTTATTTTTAAATTTTTTTAAATGATTATTTATGTTGTTTTTCAAACAAGAAATTTTTGTCTTTTACTTAATATCTGAAAGAAATGTTTTATTTAATGTGTGTAGAATAAATGGAGTTTCCCACATTTATAAAAATTCATTATTATATACATCAATTATCAATTTAATAGGTTATTTTCAATGAATATAATTTACAAAATATTTCCTAAAATATAATATTTAAAAATATTTTCTATGTAACATGGGTATTTTACTAAAAAAAATTCCATTTTTATGGTATTTATAATTATCAGTGACAATAGCCCCTTTATTTAACATGTACTCCACTATGTTTATTTTTTATTCATACCATCCTTATTACTTATATTAATGGTTTATAATCATTTTTACAATAGAAATTTAAAAAATTCACATTAGTGATTCATTTTTTGTAGTAATTAACTATATGTTTTAATATTCACATTTATAGGATCATAGGACATTAATTTTTCCCTAAATATCTATATTATATTTCAATTATATATTAATGGCATAAAATATTTATCATTTCTATCACAACCTAACCCAAGACAGGGATTGAGCTAAGACTATCCCAAGATTACCACCATAGGCCATAGTTGGCGACAAGTGCTGAAGGAATAACTAACTCTGGGAGGCCTTTACCTATGTACATGTATGCACACACACAACAAACTCAAGTAAAAAATTTAACAGGGGAGTAGTGAAACAGGCATCACTACTATAATGTAATCCAAGCATGTATCAACCTCTATAATATACAAAAGTATGGTTGATTATAGTAAAAAGTAATGGACAAAATTAACACACAAGTAGAAATATGTCCCGATGTAATAGAAAACTAGAAATTAAATAGTTGAAAGATAGCTCATCTCCATAATATTGAGCTATGACCACCAAATACGGTGCATGAACCTATGTTCCAAAGAACCTACAAAGTAATAACTTAACATTTCCACATCCTCGTATTATAAACCATGTGTGGGAAAATTCCTTGTTGGGATGAGTAAATGAATAATCAGTAGGAAACCCTTAAATCTAAAGGGGGAGCTGTAAGAGATACAATAGTTGTGGAAAAAATGGATTTAATAAGGTACACTGAAAGGGTGCATCTCAACCCAAACCATGTTTGAATGTATGCTTTTCCAAACAAAATGGATTAAACATTGTGAGTATATAAACTATCTATTGAGTCATCTCCACCTATATTAGTAGATTAGACTCATCCAAAAATAAGAAACTAAGCACAGAAAACACATGGCATACCCCATTATTATTCACCTCTCCTAGAAGGAGAGTTTCGAAATAAACAGTGTCGATATAGAATAAATAATATATCTATATATCCTCCATCAATAGAATCCAAAAAAAGAGAGTAATGGGATCTCCAACTCATATATCAACATAGGAAGAAGATTATCCATTAGTTCCAGAATCGCATCAATGATTCCCATCACTCCATACTTCTACCCCAATGAAACATTCTATCATAATCCATTCCTCATCACTATTTCACAGAGTTAGGGGGCCTCAATATCTTGATTGAGGATGCATGTCATTGAACAGCAGGATGGTTATACTCTAATAATCAATGGGGGACCCATGCCCTACACAATATGAGAGTTCCACATCAATTATTGAGAACCCATTCCTAGCTCTGCATAAGGGTTCAACTATATAAGTCTATAGATGACCCATTTCTTGTGCTGATAGGTGGGTTACAATGTAGAAGACAAAGAGAATCTATTCCCAACCTAGCTAGAGGGTTCCACTCGAGAGACAATATTGATCACCTGCCTAACCAAGATGTATAGTTCTACTCTAGAAGTCTATAGAGAACCCATGAAATGTGCCAAGAGGAGTGCTCCACTCTTAGACACTGTAGATGACATGTGGCCATTCCAGCTAGAGGGTTCCAATCTAAAATTCAACAAGGAACCCTTCCATGTCCATCCAAAGGGTTCCACTAGGGAGAAATCTTCTAGTTGTATTTCCTAACTACTTCCTTACTCAAGAATCACCTAATAAGGTTCCTTCCCCAAAACATTTCTCACCATAACTCTAAATCCTCAATCAAGGGCATCGTAATTTTCAATGTGTAATAGCACTCAGGATTTTATAATCATGGAGATAAATCCATGTTAAAATTATGGTGTTATGGATGATATAATTATTATTAAAATATTGCATGGGGTACACAACTTTTTATGGGGCCCACATGTTTTTTCGTATATGATAAAGGGATTCTTGTTTCCCTATACGATATGTGGTTCCTTATCCATATGGTAGTATACACTGTGTAGGTGGAATATAGGGCATGTCCATGCAACACGGTGTCGTGCCGTGTCTCAATGGTCATGTCAGTGTGCCATAACATGTGTTCCTATAATCTTATAAGGACTCCCTCCCATGTCGTCCACCACATGTGTTGTCCAACTAGGAAAGGGTTCACAACGTGTGATGGAGGGTTTAACACCATTTTGTGATTATGTATTCAAAAACTGTAGTTTCCCCATTGGGGGGTGGGTTGTTACACATCATTTTTTCATCATTGAACATGTTGTGTAGTTTGGATTTTCCAAGAACTCCATGATCTGACTTTGATCCTGAAATCTAATCAAACCTATATAGATCCCCTCAATGAATCTGTATGAAACTCAGGGATCATGTTTTAATTAATTGTTCTTGGCCTCTATTCACGAGAAATTGGCTCTGATGGAGATTTGGGCTTCCATCATTTGTTATGTATGGCACTGCTTCTCAGGCCATTATAATAATGATGGTTAACATTTCAAGACGTCATCCCCTCATCTCAACAATTTCAAATATATTCATGTTTCATCAAACAACTCTCAATTCATAGACCCTACATGAATCATGTGGACCAATAAATATATGTACCACCTAGAAATTATCGAACCAGGATCATTGGGATCCAACTATTGAAGAACACGCACTATGGATGGAAAAAATCACAAGAACAAAGTTTACTTGATTGAGGTCGAGTGTTTGTGGAATATAAATTAGAAACGGAGATCCCAATGTTAGATAATCAATTTAAACCAATTAAATATTTATATATGGGCACATAAAGAGGCTACAACTTGGCACAAATCCCAGAACATTGATGGACCTACTAAAAATATGTAATCAATGGCCTATAAATTACATTTAATGAATCCTACCTTGATTTTGGATCGTTCATTGATGATGAAATCATATGATAATGATTCAACGGAAGCCTTTTCATCCTAAACTAATCTGATCTAGAGTTTATCATCATCTGTGATGATCCATCAGATGAAGGAGGAAGGAGAGCATCATTGTCTATTTTGGAATTACGAGGCTGACACTAGTGTGGTTTCCATAATTATATATTTACAATATAAATATTTGTCTTAAAAGTAATTAATTAAAGAATTTAATAATTAATTAATCCAATTCACATACCACCACTGAGCGAAGGGTCCAAACATCCCACATTGAATCTTTTTATGTCATGCCTAGAGTAAAAACCATGTTCCAGGATCTAATCTGGCCTCATATTTCTTATCTGAGATAAAATTTATGAGATATAAAATTTCCATTATGAATATGAACTTTCTTATTGAAAAATATATTTAAAATTTTTATTAATTTTATTCTAGGTACACCGGACCTCATAATAACATGTCATCTAAGTTTCTAAATCTGGGAACATATATAGAAATATTTCAATATCTTACAAGGAATACACAATGTCTTTACATGATTCCAAACTTCAAGATTTGCATCCCTGAAAAGAAAAAATAAGAAAAAAAAAACTCATGTTACTGAGCTTGAACTTGGCACTCCCACTCCTAGAATTCTATTTCACTTTTCCATATATACGCATCATGTGATCAAAGGGATGGTCCATCCACATAGGGTACACTTATGAAAATCCATGATCGCCCCCCAGTTCTTTGCAAATGTGTCATCATCCTCAGTTCCTATCTCTCCCCAGTAAACAATATTCATAGGGTTATTCAAATATCTTCTCAGTCGTGACATGTAGAAGACATCATGAGCGTTCTCCAGCTGTGGGTGTTGGGTGAGGTGGTAAGAGGCCTTTACAACCCCTACACAATCTCCAATGGATTTATGAACCTTAGTTTTATCTTTTCACACTGTTATAAGCCTCCACAATCCTCTTCATGTTGATACTCTCAAGAATCTATGGTCTCCCAACATTTTCTCCAAATTCACATTGTAATGATTAGTGTAAGATTGTTGTCTTCACTGAACAATACCCATGTTCTCTGAAATGGCATGTACATTCTCCATTATTTTTTTCACCATCCATGGTCCCACCAGAGATGTTCTCTAATACCTTTCCAAGTCATGGGTTACCATTTGGTTATCCCATTAAAGGCCTCAAAAGTGTCCATGAAAATAGGTGATTTTTAGCTATTGTTGTCTTAAAATAATACCAATGATAGATGGTCATACCAACTCCAACAAAATTCCGAGACAAAATCCATTAAAATTTACTAATTCTCCAAGATATTGTTCTGATTCTTCTAATCGATTATGGGTGAAAGGCTATACTAATCTACATTTGGGTCCGAAATTCATCCTTTAGGACTCTCCTAATTCATGATGCAAACTTCTAATCATGATTAGATTCAATCATTAATGGTAACCCATGACGGTGAACTATATTCCCAACATAACACTACCCTAAAAACACTACCAAAATATTGTCATTGATAGAAAGAAATTGTGCCAGCACCATGAGTCAGACATATATTACATAGATTGTGTCATTTCCTTTCGTTGTTCATGTAATACCTATGATCAAGACTACATATATATCATCCCTTTTCCAATCCAAGATATGAAGGGGCTGCAATAAACTTGCTGGAACATTCTAATCATCTTTCACCTCAAAAAAGATGAGGCATTGATAGATGAAATCATCTGAAATTTTCTCATTCAAAACCACAAAAACTTATGTTGAAGGACTCTATACTTATTACCTACACCAAGATGTACAACGTTGGGAGAAGTATATAACTCTCACATCAAATCATCCCACATAATGATCATAATACCCATCTAACCCTAGGAAAATATGTTGTTATTCACCCATCTGAATATCCATATAGTTTTTATTTTGTTGAAATTTTATCTTGTAATACCTTGAAGTTGACGTTTCACAGTTATGACTCTCTCACAAACTCAAGAAGGTAAGGAGTTAACACCATAAACTAAAAAAAGGTTTACCATCATGGTCCTCTAGGTTCACCTATAGGGAATCAAACTTCTCTCATGAATCCTTCACTAAGATAGCCTATATCGTCCTTCTAAGATCATAAATTTCAGAGTATCCCATACCTAGAGTATAGTCTATGTCAACTTCATGGACTTTTGGGAACTCTAACCACTATTGTTGTCTCATGTTCAGGTCCATCTGGGTGAATACATAATTGAGAGAGCAGTTTTATCAGTAAAAATCAATGTTCTCTCTAAGAATATGTTCTCTTTGCATCCTCATGGATAAGACTACCACATTCATCTCTAGTTCCAGATTCATGTAGTTCTTCTCATGGGGACTCACCTTCCCTAACTCATATGTGATAACTACCTACCACTGCATCAACACACATCCAATCCCAACTCCTGAGTCATTTTAATAAACTATGAACTCTATTCCTTCCTCTGGTAGTCTCAACACTATATCACTCATTTTTCTCTTCCTCAACTCTATAGTGGAACTATGAAACTAATAAAACATGGTAAATGTATTCCCTTTCTATATCATTATGGACAAGGGGGATTTAATTCATGATATTTATGAAAAAAAGTTCCAATATTAACCTCTGAGGAAAAGAAATCTCCACACCACTGAAATGACCTTGGGTGGATCCCAATAAATAACTACATCGATCTTCATTGAATCCATGGATAAATCATGATCATGAATGAGATGGCCAAAAAATTGAACCTCATGTGTCCATAACTAGAACTTCTAAATATTCAAATAACTATACTTCTCTTGATAAAAATATAGAACCTCCATAAATTACTCTACATTCTCCAACTCTAATGCAATGTAGATGATTATGTTATTATTGAATTAAAAAATGGGACCATGTACGACTGGATAACATGGTTCATCAAATCCAAAAATATTATGGGTGCATTCGACACACCAATGGGAATCACTACAAACATATAGTGTCCACAGAGATACTATAACTCCATATTTGGAATATCTGCCTCACTAACCATCAATTGGTGGTTGATAGACCTGATATTGATATTCAAGAAACATATCTATCCTCAAATCTAGTCAAATAGGTCCTAAATTCTTATAAAATTTGTACTTATTATTTATCATGGTCTAGTTCATGCAAAAAAATCCAGAAAAATTCATAAGCTCTTATCCACCTTTTTCATGAACAAGAATGTTGTTACCTATGGGGACACACTAAGTCTGATGCACTATTTCTCACAAAGTTCCTCCACCTAATTTGTAGTTCCCAGATCATGGTAGGATTTAAATGAATTTATCTAGAAGATATCATTGCATTTTGGTGATGAAATTCAATGGAAAACTCCATCTCTCACCTCAATGTTAGTTCTATAATATCCTTGGGGAAGACATACACATAAAACTCTACGAATAAACACATCTATATTCCTGAAGAGTCTATTACAAAAGTTTCTATAATTTACAACAAATTTTTGATAGTCTACTGGATCTTACCCACAAAACCTACTTCTTCTTCCATGAGATCTCTCTTTCCAGAAAAGGATAATCTGATTCCAATAGTGTTTTAGAATCTTGCCTCACTCTGGTGATAGTCAATATGGGCTCCAACTATGGATATAAAATCCATACACATGATTACTTCATAAGGTTCTATCATGATGATGATGAGGTACAACATAAACCTCTATCCCCCACGATATTTCTCTCACTTAGAGTATATGAAAGATACATAAGAAGAATTCCTAGTTAGAACATCACGAAAAAGATGTTGTGATAGAACCACAATTATGACCTCTATCTATTGAACTGTGATTATAGAAACGAAATAATTACCAAACAATATGTCTACTCATATAAAATAATGATTATAATAATAACATATCATACCTTTAATCATTTATTGTGACGTGGGGTCATAATCCTCCAAAGAATGTAGTTGTTTGTGGCCCCAATCGACATCTACTTGAGCGCAAAATGTTCCACCTAGTGGTGCGGTGGAAGGATCTTATAGTGTCTCCCACCATTTGAATATCATCATGCTCTTCTTTGATCTGTGCCTTCTTAGAGACCACTCTTTCTGCATCTGGGATATCCCTAATCATAGAGCTTCCTTTAACATGGGCGTCCATCAGCTATATTCATGGTTTACTCAGTATGCTGAGTCGGGTTGTCATCCTCTATGTGACCTCTCGATCACATGTTATGAACTACCCCTATTTAGTCTATTGGATTCCTCTCCACTTCCTCTGACCACATTCTAGAGACTAATCATGGAAGGATCTCATGTGCCGATATCCTAGAACCTAGACTCTACTATCTGCTACAATCAAATCATCTATGTGGCATATACTGCAACATCTAGGTGCCTGGAATCCCTTTGATAAGAATATCTATGTCATCAGTACGTTCTTCTGCACTCTGAATGGGTGGGGATAACCAAGGTCAAGATTATAAGGACTCAGCCTTATAACATTACATAATCTTGAATTATGTGAATAATTCACATTGAGTATATTTTCAGGTATAGATGTTTAGAGAGTAAGGTCATAATGTATACATAACAACTTGAATATTACATTTAGATGAATCTACCGAAATTCCATTTTTTCATAAAATAAAAAATGTTAAAAAAATTCAGGTCTAGTTCCATGTTTTAGACAACATGAATTTTCCTGGATCCCATCCTTGACCCCATTCCACTTTATATCCTATGAAAAAAATTTCAAAAATTTGGGATGAGCATAAAAATAATAGTAAGGGATACACAAAGAAGTAAAACTATTAATTTTTCAGAACAATAAGTAAAATATAAATACTTTATCATAAGTAATACTTTTCACCTTTAAGAAGTAGTAAATACTATTCATTGAATAAAAGGTCAATATATACCATTTTGTAAGCCTAATATTACCATAAAACACATATAAAGGCCACATAACATATAAAGGTAACTTGGGACATGAACATACTTAATTGGAATAACCATACGGTCGACTTCCACACATATCACTAAATGGAATATCTATACGGCCAACTTTCGTACCCAATGCATTGGAGGTTATAATGTAACCACCCATCAAAGGTTTATCGTAACACCACCCGTCATTTGGTTTATCATGTAACCACCCATAAAATGTCTAATTAACATAATTACACATTATATATTTGAAATATAATCATTTCACTAATAACATTTCATTTTCAATCATAAGAAATAATTTCAAGATATTGAAATAATCAATCCATTTTCAAAAATCATTTAAAAAGATATTTTTGAATCAAAATATCCCATAACACATTGAAGATTTAAAAGTAATTATCACTTTATAACATTAATTTCCATATAAATAAATATTCAGAACCATTTTGAAAACATGGGAATTAAAGATAATGATTTAGAATAAAAAATCATTAAAACATTTAAAATGATATTTTAGTTAAAGAGTTTTTAACAAAATGAGAGACTCTTGAATACTTGTAATTGAGGAATAACATTTAATCAAAACATTTTAATATATTGAGAATAAAGGGATTAATGATATAAAATGACAAAGGACAGTATATATAGCATATAAGAGTGAATTAGTGCATAACAACAATGATGTATCAATGGAAATGTAAATTGACATGAAATCCCTTATAAAGACGGTATCCTTAAATTACAGATTAATCAATCAGATAAATATGTTTGAAAAATATAAATACACCAAATATAAGTGGATATTAAGTGAAAAACAATATAGGTCATTTTCACATATTCATAGGATGACTTTATCAATAAGTACATGTTTAACCCAAACAATTGAACTTGGGTTAAGAAGTTCCCTTGCAAAAATTAGAATTCCTAAAGATGTCACATTAATATTTATAAAATGATTTGATTAGATAAATATGGTATTACATAACTTGGAAATAAAATTTACATCAATAAGGATATATAAGAATATATCCCAACATAATAAGATGTAAATTAAAATACAAAACAAAAAAATGTCTTTTAAAAAGAGGAGGGTGAAAGGCTCCCTTACCAAGTTGGTAACATACAAAACATATTCCCCATGAAATAAAGATCATACAATGAAAATGTAAAAACTCAAAAAAGAATTTATATTACACAATGAGTATAATCATGGGAATTACATACACCACACAGAAGGAAATAGTGGCCAATATAGCATGAATCTCACGGGAATAAAAAGTGAGACGAAACCCACTTACCACGTTGTAATCAATCGAGTCGTATGACCAAAAGTTCATAACCACCAAATGAATGACAATATAACATTAATATAAATATAATCATGATAATATATTTCAAATGTAAGTACACAATACAGAACATGCAATAAATAAGTGGCGAACAATGGAAATATCATGGAATTAAAAGTGAGATAAGAAATCCCTTACCTCATGCCCGAATGGACCCGTTCGTTCTTTAATTTCCTGAATAATAAACTAAAGATAATTTATATTTTCTTAAGAACCATTTAAAAGTTTATTTTTCCATTTATATCACCTATTACCATGTTATAAACATTATGTAATCATTTAAGTTAATAATGGTTGTTTTGCCGATATTTGGTACTTGAGTCACAAATGAACACCATAAAACTACAAGTTGTCCATTTGGTCAACAGTCCATTATCTCTAAATTGAGATTCAGGATTTAGATATCATATAAATCATATATATCCAGTATATATATAGATTAATAATAGTACATATCATTTGGAGGTATGAAATGAAATGCATCGTTAATGGTGACGGTAAGCCGTATGTATGTATGAATGCTACATTCATTTGTATTTCATAATTTAATGGAATGAAAACATAATGATACAAAGTTATTTTATAAATACAGTATACTATTATATATAATATCATTAAAACTATCCTATATACGTCCCACACATGGAATTAATGAGTCATATCATTTTTAGGGGGTGGTAGTCCGCACTTCCTCCAATGAAATTATCGCGTTTACCCAAAATGGAAACCATAATGGTAGGAAATAAATGTAAAATACAGAAGCATAAATAAAACATAAACATACTATATATGTCATATAAAAATAATGTGCCATCTTAATGGCCACCATGAGAGGCGGAAGGAAAAAATCGAACAATCATCGTTTCGTGAGGCGTTAGTATTCCATCCACAGAAACAGTATGTTCCTCACCCATTAGATGGAGGTGTGTGTATGTGTAGTTAGAATCCTTATGATTACAACATAATAGTATATTTATGAGACTTATGTTCTTATAAAATAGTGGAATAAAAATATTTTTGGGGTTGGAGAAGTAAAATAACAGAAAATAATTTAAGAGAAACTATTACCTTTAATTTTGGTAACTTCCTTTAGTGTTTAGAAAAAGGACGTCATGAGGTGCCTTCTACCTAAGGTAAGGCTACTAGGAGGAGGAGAGGGGAATATGGAGTTTAATTGGGCAGATGTTGGATTATCCAATAGGCTTGAGAGGTGTGATGAATTGGTTTGAAGTGGTTTCCTTTTATGAGGTGGGAGGGGTTCTTTATGAAGGTTTGAAACAATTATTTTATTATAAAATTATCTTCAGTATCAAAAGGACTAAAAATCATTAAAGTCAAAGATAAGACGACTCATATTTGAAATAAATTCATCCAATATGAATTTTACCGGTTTTGGTTATTATTTTAATATTTATAATCTTATTTATTTACATTATTTATTAATGAAGTAAATACTGCATCCTTATTGTGTCATTAATAATTTAATATATTTGATGTTTAAAAATTGAAAAAAATAATATTATGTATGAAATATTTTTTTATTTCTAATTAATATTTATAATTGAAAAGATAAGTTATATAACACTATGAGAAAAATTAATTTACTAAAATATATTTGATTGTCATTTTTGTCTTTACTTTAAATTAATTAATCTAAAATGTCATTATCACTCTTAAGTGGCTCCATAGGGACCCAAAATCGACCCAAGGATGCCTATGGTCGGCCATGAATTTTTCAATGAGGTTAGTACAAGTGTTAAGTAATTTTTATATTATTATAATTTATTTTTAATTTGAATTACGCTATTTACCTTTAATCGCGATAAGTAAAAGTCAAAAATTACTATTCACCAAAAATTATTTTAATCTTATTGAATCACATTTTACATACTAATAAAAACCATGTATCTCATATTTTTGAAATTCAATTCACAAAAGAGGTAAAAGTTTATTTAAATGAAAAAAAGTTAGTTTTTGATCTACTACTAAGTGGTTTCACTATTCATCAAAAATTGACATTTTTCAGAAAAATACCAAAAATTCAGCAACAACTATATTTGATATTCCAAATTCAAAAATTATGTCTATTTAATGAAATAAAAAACATAAAATAATCATTAATTAATTTAAAATTAATTCTCGTTGTCAAAATAATAGCTTGTTTTTATGAAATAATAATAATCCAAAGATTGATACTTGTTTATGTCCAATTTCAAAGGGAAATTAATTACAATGACAAAAATTGGATTAACTAGTAAAAATATAATCTAATTACACTTTAAAATAAATTAAAAATAAAATATAAACATATAAATAAATTAGATTAAAAGGCACTTTTGAATTAAAATACCATATTTTCACTGTTCAAAAAAAAATAAATTTTCTCAAAAAAATTACAAATATTTACCCAATGTAAATTTTGATGTCCCTATTCTAATGAATAATATTATTTTGTCAAATAAAACATATAAAAGTGAAAAAAACTAGATTTAAAAAGGGGTCCCCATCAAAAGGCTATAAATTGACCTTTTAAAATAAATTATGACTAAAATTAGATTCATTTGTGTTTTAAGCCTCTAAATTTTATTGGATGAATGTAAAAATCATTTATCAAACATGTATAATAACATTGTAGTTAGTTATGTTCATTTCCACAAATTAACATTGTAGTTAGTTATGACTCAATGTTGTCTGCAATGTATGATTTCAAAGAAACATGTTGTTGTGTATCAGGTATACTATCAAACATAGCATCCCATTTAATGTAAAATTAATATTTAATTAAAAAAATATGAATAAATATGAAAATTTCATGTTCTTTATTTACCTGGGATGTTACATCTTTCCACCCTTTAGGAAAGTGCATCCTCGTAATTTCAAAATTGAGCTTGGAAACATCAGTTAAAGTCCCGCATTGGAAAAATAGACAATAAAAATATCACTTTAAATGTAAGAACAGGAAATACAAATGTTACTGGCGATAAACCTTAAAAGTATTTCGTATAGGGATGACATGGATATGGATGAAAAACTAACCATCATGTTCTGATGGAGAGTGATACAAAACATGATCAGGATAAAGTTAACCCCCAGGAATTCACAAACTTGTGATGGGTTAAAAAGTTCTTGATTCCCTATATAGAAAAGTTAATAGAATTTTTTTTTGTTTTAAGTTACGTTTCAATAAGGAATTTATTTATGAGCTAAACTAAAAACACAAGGAAACATACTGACTTTCCTTGTATACTTTCATACATTATTAAATTTGTACCACAAACTTTTCTTTTCTCCAAATGATGAGCACACAAACTGAATTGGTCACAATAAAAGTTCTAGAATAAACTTCATGAGTGTCCACAAAATATGAACATTATATTTCCCTTGTCTTTAGAAAAAAACCAAAACCTAAATGGTTAGTACAAGATCATATAATTCTAAAAAAGGATAATATTTTACAAAATGAAATTCCACTCTTAATCTCCAAAGTGTTTCAAACAAAACCCAAAGTTCATCAAAGACCATTCAATAAATAGTTGTCCATAATAATCTTCAAAATAATCCAAACTATGATTGAAACCCAAAACTTGGAAGGATTTAATCCCATAGTCTTCCACAGTAAATCATAACATTTAGCACCAAATAACATCGACTACTCTTAAAGTATCATACTAAAGTGTAATTAACCTAATCACATATTATCTATGATAGGTTATTCATTTCCATAAATAACCCAAATCACCATATGTCCATAATAAAAACATATATTCTTCCAAAATAAAATTTCTACCATTACTCCAAAAAATATATAACTATTCCTTGAATAATATTTTCATATATCAAAATTCAGAGTTACAGACTCTCTAAAAAGTCTTCCAATGTAATCCCATAATCAAAAAAGCTTTAATACATTTAATAATTTCTTCATATTAAAATTTACCATATCTTTTGAATCACTTATATGTTGACTTCTTACTCATTCAACGTTCTTTATGATCCATTAACCATTCATTACTAACTTATTCTGAAATACGTCATTCCTATGAATGAAATCATGAATCATATCCTAAGATTCATTAATATCAAAACATTTGTTATGAAATAATACATACCTTTCATTGGCCATTTCCAATTTCTTCATCCTCAAATGGAATTGAATTTATGTAATGGAAAACATAGTTTTTTACGATCATGGTGATCCCATTCCCGAAGCATTTTCGTAGGACATCTGTTGGTATAATGACCATGCACACCACATTTAAAACATACAATTGATCGCTCAGAAATAACTTCTCTCCATTTCCTAGAGTCAACATGATGCTTCCTTTTTCCATGGCAGGTTATTACTTTATGACCTTCATTCCCACATATATAGCATCTTCTCGTACCTTTTAAGAATTTTCCTAGGTTTTTCTTTCAACATCTTTGACAGATAAGTTTTTGAACATACATACATTCATGATTATTACCTAAAAATCCGTAGGGATTTGTTTCTCGCATATACAATGCTTTATAAATCTGGTGGTTAATCATGACTCCAGATAGTTGGTTGTGAATAACCACAAGATTTATCATTCAAGCTTCCATTTCATTCAGTTTCTCATTCATAATACTATCAACGTTTTCTTCACATACACTATTACTTTGGTGCCTACTAGATCTATCCATTTACTAAAACCAAAAGGTCAGTATGATTATATCAGTAAAATCATCATATAAAATCTTATGAGGAGGGTAAATACTAAGATACACTTATTCATGTTGTCTTAAACTCATTAAATTTATCTAAGATAACTATGACTCTTTATAATATCCTAACCGCTATGGATATGCTACTTATGCTTAACTAACACCCTAACCTCTAAAGTTATCTAAATCGTCCTCCGATACCAACTATAAGGACCCACCATTAAGACATTACATAATCAGGAATTAACTGAATAATTCACATTGAGGATCTTTTTAGGTTTAGAGTTTTAGAGATTTAGATCATAATGTATACATAACAATTTGAATATTAAAAGTAAACACATCTACACAGTTTCTATTTTTTTCATAAAATAAAAACTCTTAAAAAAATTACATGTCTAGTTCCATGTTTTAGATATCATGAATTTTACTTGATCCCATCCTTGACCCCATTACACTTTATATCTTTTAAAAAACATTTAAATTTTTTTGGATGAGCATAAAAAGCTATGTAAGGTATACATAAAGAATGAAAATTGTTAGTTATTCAAAACAACAAGTAAACCATGAATACTTTATCATAAGTAATACTTTTCACCTTTAAGAAGTATTAAATACTCTTCATTGAATAAAAGATCAATACTTAACATTTTGTAACAATAAGATTACCATATAACCTTTATAAAGAAAACATAAAATATAAAGCTAATATGGGACATAAACATACTTAAATAGAATAACCATACAATTTACTGCCACACATATCACTAAATGCAATAGCCATACGACCGACTTCTATACCCAATGCATTGGAGGATATAACGTAACCACCCATCATGGTTTATCACGGAAACACCCATCATTTGGTTTATCACGTAACCACCTGTATAATGTCCAATTACCATAATTACACATAAAATATTGCATATATAAACATTGCACTAATAAAATTTCATTTTCAATCATAATAAATAACTTCAAGATATTGAAATAATCAATACAATTTCAAAAACAATTTAAAAAGAGAATTTTGAATCAATGTGTCCCATACCACATTGACGATTTTAAATGAATTTTCATTTTAAAACATTAATTTCCATATAAATAAATACTCAAAACCATTTTTAAAACATGTACATTAAAGATAATTATTTATAATAATAAATCATTAAAACATTTAAAATGATATTTTAGTTAAAGAGATTTTAACAAAATGAGAGACTCATGAATACAAATAATTAAAGAATAAAATTTAATCATAACTTTATAATATCATGAGAATAAATGGATTCAGGATATAAAATTTCAATGGACAGTATGTACACCATATAAGACTTAATTGGTGCATAACAACAATAAAGTCCCAATGGAAATGTAATTTGAGATGAAATCCCTTATAAAGATGGTATCCTTAAATTAAGGATAAATCAATTAGATAATTATGTGAGATAAATATAAATACATCCAATATATGTGTAAATTAAGTTTACAACAATCATAGTTCATTCTCACATATTAATAGTACGACATATTCAAGATGTATAGGTTTAACCCAAAGAATTGACATTGGGTTAAAAAGTTCCCTTGCAAAAAAATCGAAATCCCAACGACGTCGCATGAAAATTCAGAAAATGAGATGATGATACAAAAATTATATCTCATCACTTATACATAAAATTTAAATCAATAAGGATATATAAGAACATATCCCAATATAATAAGATGTAAATTAAAAGACATAACAAAAAATAAGCCTTTGAAAAAGTGGATGGTGAAAGGTTCCCATACCGATATGGTATCTTACAAAACATACGACACATGAAATAATGATCATACAATGAAGATGTAAATACTCATAAATGAAATTATATTACACAATTATTAAAATCATTTTAAGTAAATACACCACACAACTGGAAATAGTTGAAAATATTGCACGAATATCACGAGAATAAAAAGTGAGATGAAAACACCTTACCACATTGTAATCAATAGAGTCGTGTTCCCAAAGGTTCATAACCACCAAATGAATCGCATAATACCATGAATATAAATAGAATCATGATAATATATTTTAAATGGTAGTAAAAAATAAACCACAAGAAATAAATATGTGGCGAATTAAGGAAATCTCACCGAATTAAATGTGAGATTAGAAATCCCTTACCCCGTGTCCGAATTGAACAGTTCGTTCTTTAATCTCATGAATAATAAACTAAAGATAATTTATAATATCTTAAGAGCCTTTTTAAAGTTTATTTTTCGGTTTATATCACTTATTACTTGTTATAAACATTATGTAAACATTTATGTTAACAAAGGTTGTTTTGTAGATATTTAGTAATTGAGTCACAAATGAACACCATATAATTAAAGTTGTCCATGTGGTAAATCTTACATTATCTACATATTTATATTAATGATTTAGGTATCATATGTATCATATATATCCAGTATATATATGTATTTATAACAGTATATAACATTTTGGAGATAAGAAATGAAATGCACCATTAATGGAGACGGTTTTCCGTACGTACGCATGAACGCTACTTTCATTTATATGTTATACATTAATATAATTAAAACATAATGATACATAGGTATATTATAATTATAGTATAATATAATATATAATATCCTTAACAATATCCTTTATACATCCCAGATATGGAATTAACAAGTCATATCATTTGGAGGGGGTGGTAGTCCGTACTTCCTCCAATTAAATTATCGTGTTTAACCATAATGGAAACCATAAAGGTAGGATATAATTGTGAAATAAATAAGTATAAATAAAAACTAAATATAATATATATTTCATATATAAATATAGTTCCATCTTAATGGCCACCAAGAGAGGTGGTAGGGGATAATCGAACAATCATCATTTCGTGAGGCGTTAGTTTTCCATCCACAGAAACAGTATGTTCTTCACCCATTAGATGGAGGTGTGTGTAAATTCAGTTATAATAAATCTCATAAAAATATCCTAGTATATATAGGATACTTATTTTGTTATAAAATAAATGAATAAAAAGAGTTTAGGCATTGGAGAAGTAAAATAATAGAAAAGAATTTAAGAGAAACGGTTACCTTTAATTTGGGTAACTTCCTTTGGTTTTTACCAAAGAAACTTCTTGAAGTGCCTTATTCCTAAGGTAAGGATTCTAGGAGGAGGATATGGATTTATGGTGTTTAATTGGGTAGTTTTTGGATGATCCAAGAGGCTTGAGAGGTTTTTGGAATTGGATAGAAGTGGTGTCCTTTTATAAGGGGATGAGGGGCTCTTTAAGAAGGTTTGAAATAATTATTTTATTATAAACTTATCTTCGGTTTCAAAAGGACCAAAAATAATTAACATCAAAGATAAAATGACTCATGGTAGAAATAAGACCATCCAATATGAATTGTTCAGGTTTTTGATATTATTTTAATATCAATAAAGTTATTTATTTAAGTTATTTATTAATAAGTTAAATACTGCATCATTATTGTGTCATAAATAATTTAATTCATTTTATGTCTAAAAATTATAGAAAAAATACTATGATGTAGGAAATATTCTTATATTTTCAACAAATATTTATAATTGAAAAGATATCTTATATAAAACTATTTTGAAAATTAATCTACTAAAAGCTTTTTGTTTACGTCATTTTTTGTCTTTACATTAAATTAATTAATCAAAAATGTCATTATCACTTTTAAGTGGCTCCATGGGGTCCCCAAATTGACCCAAGGATACCCATGGTCGAACATGACTCATTAAATAAGTTTATAACAAGTTATAAGGTAGTTTTGTATTATTATAATATTCATTTTACCGTGAATTACCCTATTTACTTTTAACTGAGGTAAATAAATGGAACAAGATATTATTCAACTAAAATTATCTTCATATTATTGAACCATATTTTACTTTCTAATAACAACCATGTATGTTGGATTTTCTAAATTCAATTCAGATAAGTGGTAAAATTTCATTTAAATAAAAAAGGTTAGTTTTTGAACTACTACTAAGTGGTTTCACTATTCATAAAAAATTTTATGTTTTTCAGAAAAATACTAAAAATTCATCCTAAGAAATATTTGATATTCCAAATTCAAAAATTATGTCTATTTTACCAAATTAAAAAAATCAAAAGATTCATTAATAAATTTAAAATTAATTCTAGTTGTCAAAAAAATAGTGTGTTTTTAAGAAATAATAACTATCAAATGATTGATACTTGTTTATGTCCAATTTCAAAGTTAAATTAATTAAAATGACCAAAATTGGATTATATGTTAAAATATAGTCTAAATAAACTTTAAAACCAATTAGAAATAAAATCTAACTATATAAATAAATTAGATTAAAAGGCACTTTTGAATTAAAACACATTATTTTTCAATATTCATTTAAAAAAAATGAATTTTATCGAAAAAATGTCAAAAATATACCCAAAGTAAATTTTGATATCCCAATTATATAGAAGAATTTTTTTGTTAAATATAACATATAAAAGTGAACAAAACTAGACTTAAAAAGTGTTTTCCATCAAAAGGCGGTAAGTTGACCTTTTAAAATAAATTATGCTCAAAATTAGATTCATTCACATTTTAAGCCTCTAAATTTTATTGGATGAATTTCAAGTCATTTATCAATCATGTATAATAATATTTTAGTTAGTCTTGTTCATTCCTGCCAATAAAACTACTAGGCGTTAACTATCATTTAAAATAATATTGTATTACTATTTTTCAGTATGACTCAAGGTTGTGTGCAATGTAAGATTTCAAAGAAACCTATTGTTGTGTATCATGTACACTATCGAACATTTCATCCCATTTAATGTAAGATTTACATTTAATTCCAAAAATATTAATAAATATGAAAATGTCATGTTCTTTATTTACTTGGGATGTTACAATGACAATGTCTCAGATATCTATGAAGAGCCTCCAATCAATATTTGGTTCTCGAAAGAATCCATCTTAGATCATGTCAAGGGTGTACTGTGTAAGGTTTGTGAACTTTATGGAAGCATAGCCACAATAATACATCCTAGTTGCAACTCCAAAAGATCATATATTTTGGAATTCTGTAATAATGAGTGGTAATACTCTTCATGGGACAACTTCCAGATGTTACTCCACAAAAGTGTCAACTCGCTGTGAATTTGTGTAACAAGGCTCCAGTAGTTCCCAACTACTCAGTAGAAATGTTTAGCTTCCAGTGTGACCACCAATCCTACTAGTGGTCAGATGAGACTAAAGACATAGAGCACATACTCTATACAATCCTATGCTTCTTGAGGATCTAGCTCACTATGGAACCTTAGTGGCCACTAATGTTGGAACTTATTGAGAGAGACAAGCCTATGTGCATCAAATGATTTCTCTTCTATGATGATATTCCTCTCAATATGGGTTGTACATATTCCTACCTGCATAGATGAAGGGATTTATGGGATGGACCCCAATCTGAATCCTTTTCTCTCATAAGGTCATTGTCATGAATCAAAGTTGGTATCTTGGATGGCCATCATCGCAGAGGAGTCATAAATGTTATCAATGAGAAACAATGTTTGATAGGAATATATATATATATATATATATGTCTGTGTTTGTGTGTCTATGTGTGTGTTTGTATATATATATTGGGAAGCTGAATCTATATGTATAGTCAATGACTCAGTCGTATATGATCCATGTACCATTGATCCCTACAAAAAAATTTGCGGCATGCTATGTCAAAAATATGGTAGTGAAGCCCTTATTGAATGGATATGTTAGCCACCACACCATCACTAGATTCCATATCCTGAGAGCATCAATAAATATAATTTTATTGTATTTCCCTAAAATGCATCAAATCCTATTATGGGGAAATCTCGAATAGAATCCCAATGAATTAGATTTCATTGATTGCAATGTTTCAGGACACGACCCAATTTGGGGCTCAATCAATGACTACACCAAGCCCATCTCTATAGGTCATGACGTTATTGCATGTGTCAAAGTAATAAGTATCTTCGGGATGCATTTTCATAGGTACATGTATGCTCACATACATCCAAATTCTTACAAAAGTGCATAGGGAATGATTAAAAATGAAAAAAATAGAAGAAGTAAACTAGGAATGCATGATCCTCTAAAGAGTAAAATAATATGGTATTTTATACTAAAAACTAAATGGGAAAAATATATTCACAAAAAAATATGTCTCCCAATATAATAAAAAATAGAAAGCAAATAGTTGAAAGAGATCCCAACTCCTGATTCAAAAGGTATAACCACCGTATATGGCCCCAGAATCTAGTATCCCTAAGCTCCTCTAAATTCACGGTCAACATATCCATCTTCATCATATGAAAAAAATGCTTCTGAAATTCCCATATGGAGGTTGGTATAAGAATACTCAGTAGGACACCCCGAAATCTAAAAGAGGAGAAGTAAGAGGAACAATAGAAGAGAAAAAAATATAGAGTAATGTATAATGAAACATTACAACACAAGACAAACCAAGAGTGATATTACGCTCTTCTAAATACAACGGGATAAAATCATTTATTATATGAACAACATGTTATGTCTTTAACACCTATATTAGGATATTAGAATCATCCAACCACGAGAAGCTGGACACGTAAAGCACGTGGAATACCTCATGTGCCTTCACCTCTCCAAGAAGTGGAGTACACAAATCTATTTTGTGGACAGATAAAAAAAGAACATATAAAAAGTATTATCACCCAAAAGAATCCAATTCTAGAGTGTAATGGAGCCTCCAAATGATAGTTCAACCTAGGATTAAGAGTAGCCAATATTTCGAAATGTCCATCAATAATGGCTAGTATCCTATGCATCTTCCATGAAGTAACTGTCCAAGTCAATTCATGCCCCATCACTATGTAAAATAGTAGATCGTTAAAAATATCTGGGTAGAGGACCCATTCCCTGATACCACAAGGGGGTACCACTCAAACAGTTAATGAAGGACTCATTCCCTACCCAGCAGGAGGGTTCCACTCTGATGATAGAGTACCCATTCCCATCTAGTCTTGAGGGTTTCACTCTATAATTCGTCAAGGACCGATACCCATCCCAGTTGATGGGTTCCACTCAATAATTCTATAAGTTATTCATGAAATATACTGACATGAGGGTTCCTATATCGGAGTCATTCGAGGAACCATGCACAGCCCAACTGGTGGGATCCACTGTAAAATTCATCTAGGACCCACGCCATTCCATGTAAGAGAGTTATACTATATTGAAATCATATCATGATATCACATAATCACTACCATCATAAATAATCACCTAATAAGGTACCTCCCATGAAAAATTTCTCATAACAACATCACAGTCATAACTAAGAGCATCATTGTGTTCTAAATTGAAAAATCATAGGATAGACTACTCATGGGAAAAATCCAAGTTCAAATGATGGATTTACGAATGATATATTTTTTCAAAAAAGAGTTATAGGGGTACATGGTGTGTGATGGAACCCAAAATGTATGTGGTCTCACTTTTGATCTTACCCATGTCGCTAGATGATACACAGTTCAATATATTTTTTTATGTACATGTTGTGCATGTGTACTACAAAATGTGTCCATGAAACATTAGACTGAGACATGTGTTAGTGGTAATGTTTTTGTACAAGACCCCATTTTCATATAATATTACACAAAATTATTCCCATGTGGTTCAAAACACATTTTTATAATAAATAAAGGGTATACTATATTTGAGGTAAATTTACCTGCCATGTCAATGTTATGTTTTATGAATCAATTGAACCACCGATGAGGGAGAATACACACCCTGTGTTCATCCATAAACATGGAATGTAGTTTAGAATTTCACAATAATCAATGATATTTCTTTCTTCCTAGAATCTACTAAATCCATCACAAATCCTATGTTGAATCATTTTTAAACTCGTGGATCTGGCTGTTATTTACAGAACATGGCCACAAATCATCTGACTATTTCTCTGGTGAATATTTTGGTTGCATCATTCATTTCACATGAATTTTTTCCTCCATTAATGAAGATAATAATGTTAAATACAATAGGACATCATTGCCTAAAAATCGCAGATCTTTTATAATTTCATCAAACTATTCTTATTTCATCATTCTACTGTGAATATGGAGGCCTGATCGAGATCCGTAATTCCTAAAAATTATTGTACCAGGGCCATTGGGATCCAATGGGTTATTGATGAGAACCAAAGCGGGAGAAAATGATAGGAATGATTGTTTATTTTTCATGGAATGTTTTCTTTTTCTATTTATCAGGAACATGTATACTAGGGTTAGCTAAACAATTTAAAACAATTCCATTTCTGTACATGGGTACATATAGAGGCTAAAACATAGTGTTGATATATGAAAAAAAAGGATATACTCAAAAAATTTCATTAAGGACATAAAAACATAGATTTAGGAGTCCTAAATATCATTGGGATCATTAATTGATGAATAATGTGTCTTATAACAATTTTATGGAAGTCACTGAACCCCAATCTAATCTGATATAGAGTTCAAAATCTGAGATGATCTTCCAAAAGAAGGAAAAATATAACATCACCAGTGATTTCAGAATTATGCATCTAACCCTAGAAACGTTTCTATAATTATATATTAATAATATATCATTTAGGATAAAATGAAATTAATTAATTATTTTAACAATAAATTAATCCAAATAACATACCACCCCCATGCGAAGGGTACAAACATCCCATGAAAAATAATTTTATGTCTCACTTATGGTAAGTAACACGTTCTGGACTCAAATGTGGTCTCAGATTTCTGATCTGAGCATCCTTTTAAGAGTTGAACTATTTCCTCTATGAATCTATCCATGACTAATATAAAATATGTTAATATTATTATATAATTAATTATTGGAACATCAGGTCTCAGAATCACATGCAATATTATCCCCCAGATCTTGAAATATATATATAAATATTTCAAAGTCATACTTTGAAAAAACATGGTCTCTACAATTTATAAATTTGATGATCTATATTTAACTTTATTTTATTATCATGGATTGAGAAATCACTATTCTTTACCTAATATGATTATTTGATGATAAGATAGATTATTCTTGAAATAAACTATTTATTTTATTTATTAGGAAGGATTTGAGCATGAAAATATTAGTGAGGACCAATTATTTATATCCCCATGATATATTATTATTGTAATGAAATGAATCAGTTTGATCACCTTAGATACATGAGTTTCATGGGTTTAACTACCAATTAGTTTAAAACAATGTTGTCAAATGTCTTGATAGTATAGGTATCATTATGTAGGAGATAATGAAATCCAATAACTAATAATTTAATTCAGTAAGAATTTAGTTACTATTATACATGATATTTTCACAATGATATTTTCTATGGATTAATTTCATTCTCAATTCCTGATTAAATGGAATTTCTATTGAGATATTTGTCATTCTATATCGATTATTACATATCTAATCATGAGATTCATGTTATTGATTAAAAATAAATAGTGTTAATATATTTACCATTCCAAATTGATTATAGATTTCCTAATAATGATAATAAAATTATTTTAATTGAATGTGTGCTATTTTATTTACCTTCCCATGTTAATTATTATTATTTATTCATTATATCATCTTGTTTAAATAACTCTCATTGATTATCTCATCTCACCATTATTTTGTTATATTTATTATTAATAAATAATGTTCAGTTTAATGATATTCATCTAAATCTTGGAGGTAATAATAATATTCTCAAAAAAAATCAGAATTCGTGTTCTCGACTGTAACTAATAAATCAAGTATGTATCTAGTAAACCATGACTACTAAATTATTTGGTCATTCTAGATGTGATCACGTGTTTCTTATTATATAGTTCCATGAATCAATAAGAAAATAAATTTATAAATTCAATTAGTTTTTCATATTAAATAGTCAATAAAAATGAATTCTATCATATTTATTAAATGCATAGTGGTCTCATGTGGGGATAATCATGATCATGAATGTTCTATGTATGTTTTGGGGTTTTTTTTAAATTTTGTTTTTATTTTATGGATTTTTATTACTTTTGTTATATGGAAATGAGATTCTTTGTATCATCCCCTACTCTTTAATATATTCAATTTTATGTGTTTATGGTTCCATTTAGTACCCTCATTTCATTGGTTCCCCTCACAATCATATGAGTATAAATATTTAATGGAAGAAGCTTCTAGGTGGGAGACGATAGTTTTGATGGATCTTAGGTGAAACAAACCAAGGAGACACGTGGTTGAATGTTGTAATGTTGTATCTGGAGCTAATCTTGGTTCATGGAATCATTCACTAATGTAAAGGCGTAGTTTACAAACTCCCTAATAAAAAAACTAATTGTGAATCTCATGGTCATTCACAATAGTTTTTTGTCTTATTAAATTTTAAATTATTTAGTGTATTTCTATTTTTAAAAAGGATCAAATCAGAATTTTAAATTAAAAAACATTCAAGAAGGAATAAAATATATGGATTATTCATAAATATTTTTATTGAGACATTATTAACTAATTTTTTTGACTCCACATAATTTTTATTGACATGTAAAATCAAAAAATATAAAATATATATTCATTTGAAAAAGACCCAACATTTAAATGTTTTTCTTTAAATCACCCGCCGTATTCTATGTTTTGATACAACCAAAGATAATGTGTTGTTCATTCCATATTCATTGACCAGTTCAACTATCCGATAGTCTTAACAGTGATATTGGTTTGACTTAACTAAATTAGAATTAAGTAAAATGTCCATAGTCAATTTAATACCATTTTGAGTCAAGGGTTGAGGGATATTCACTGTAGGATTTTAGTATTGGGACTCACACACAATGAATACTGAATTTTTAAGTTAATATAGTTGACAACACCACCTATATAAGTAGATTTAGGTAATTTTAATGGATATAGCATAGGTCATGATAAGAAAACATTTGATCCTTTCCAATATATAATTTATTTCATAAGATATTCTACATAAAAGGGAGATATAAATTGGGATCTTAAAAAATAGTGGAATAATAAATATAATTTTTTATGATGCCTTTTTGGAATCAAGATAAAAAAAATTCATATTTTCTCAATGTATAAAATCTAAATTGATACAAAAATACACAATGCTCTTTTTCCATAAATAATATTTTCTCACTATCAAAAATTTATATTAAATTAAAAAATTATTTATACTATTTACTACTATATAGAAATCCATACAATGTGTTGGAGTTACCTTTTCTTGATCCTCCACCTCGCTATAAAAGCATTGGTAAAAAAATTCTTATTGGAGATACAGTGAAGATGGTTCTACCATATTTTACATCATGTTATCAAATATTTCTAGAGGTTCGATGATGAAACATAAATAAATATTTTTATAAACTATTATATTTATTATCCTATCACATTATATGGAGAAATAGAGGATTAATATAAACGATATTATAACTACAGTTTACTAGTGTAAAATGTGATATGGGTACTTATAAATTGACATTATGATCATCATGTAGAATTACATCGATAAATGAATGAAACTAGGCTTCCATTTAAGTAATAATTTACCCATTATTGTCAAGATGACATTTATATCCCATAGATACACCATATTCATCAAGAATAGATAGATTAATAGTATAAAAGAAAAACTCAAGAATATTTTTAATATTATTCACCAAGTATATAGGGAGTAGTGGTAACTTAGTTTCTCGCCAATTATAGTTGATACAATGAAATTAAATTCTGAAAATATTGGTTAAATCTAGTGATACCATTAAATATTCCAATAATGAGAAAAAAATAAAATATATTTTAGAGAATAATATGTTATTTTTTATATATATAGTAGAAAAGTCCATTCAAAGAGAGAGAGAGTAGTAAATATATAATAATGTAATAAATTATTCTACAATAAATATAATCATTGTTACATGTAATATAAATATATTTTACTATTTTAGTATTAAATATAAAATTTCAATATATCATGGAAACATTATAAGAAATAAGATAAATCTATCAACTACCTAAGAAATAGTTAATCCTTTATAAGGAGTGAGAAGTGTGTTCATTTGGTTTACCATTAGGGATTATTCCAATAAAAGTTTTTTGTATTGTGTGCTACCAAAACATTTATCACAACATCATGTTGAACACAATACAAAATTGAAAATAAAATTAATGTGTTTATGGAACATAATAGTTTATTGTCTAAATAATACATTAAACACGGATATACATTATTTATAATGAATGATAAATAAAAATAAATGATTAATGCTCATTTGTGGAAAGATATTTGATATTATTGTTAAAATATTGGTAATAATTATGTCATATTTTTAAAATGTAATTGTCTTTTAGATAATAAAACCATTATAAATAAAGGTAATCCCAAAATATTATGGAGTTATATCAGCTTCACTAAGTGAAATATTTAAGGGTGAACATAGATTAATATATTTATACTTTATGGGATTCCATTCAAAAATTATAGAAATTGTAGGTGAAGAAGTTATTACACTTACTAAAATGTGTAAGATACTCTTGGATGGCTTGTTAGGGTATATCTAAATAATGTTTTCATCAATTATTTATATATATGGTGACCACATTCTTAAACACTCTTTAACTAATTCATTTAATAAATGTTATACTAATAAAAGTTATATCAATGATTAGTCTTATATGTTTTTCTATTCTTATTTAGATTTTAATAAATATTTTGTAAAAAATCCTAATTTATAACCAATTCATAACTAGATTGACTAATTTATATCAAATATTTTATTATATGAAGAGGTTACATGATATCACTTCCTCAATTGTTTAGTGGCAACTATTTTTATAAATATTTTTATATCTAACAGAATACATAAATTGAATCCCAAAGTGTATCTCAGTTAACTTCAATATGATATCTTAAGATATTATGAAGTATATGTTAGTGAGGTGTCAATTAAAATAGGCTATAAATTTAAGAATAATGGAACGTCAATTTTGATATAGTACTAGATTCATAGGAATTTTTGATTTTTAGGATTTGATTGAAAATTGTTTGTAATAATATTTCTAAAATCCAGTACTGATAGTGGGAGGAATTGTTCTTTTGATTCATACTAAATTTGTAATTTAAAACCATAGAGGTGGGTTCATATCCACATAAACAAGTGATATATTATTCAATTAGAATAATTAATACAAATATTTTGATATAACTAGATATATTCTATGAATGGAAATATCAAATGAGTTCAAGATGGATTCTCTATGCTAAAATCATGTTCTTTATTTTGGATGTTTCTTAAATTGATGTAATGTTTGCGGTTGGTATTCAAGAGAAACTAGATATGGATCATATAATATATTTACAATAATTTTCAACTAATTAAAAAATTATTGATAATTTGCATGATATATTCTACACTATTACCTTACATCAGTTATTATGAAAAAATAATTAAACCTTTTATTTTTATTATAAAATTTTTATGATCATTTTATTGGGAACTATATTTCAAGACAACATTTCTTATAGGATACCATATTGAAGAAGAATATACAATAGAACAAAAAATGGTTGGTTACAAAATAGATTTCCAATACAGAACTAATTTAGAGAGTTCCTTTTATAGACTAATGTAATCATCCTGATCAGAGAATATTAATTTTTATCAAAAGTGCACCATGTTTCTATAAAAATTATAGATGCAGCACAATTGTTTTTTGATAAAAATATGTTCATATCATATGGATAATAAATGTGTAAAAATATAGTTTTGAGACATAAATTAAATTAAATAATCTATTAATGGAATATTTTAGAAATCCAAACTCTTTTTGAATTTGAAATACAACTGAAAATTTGGGGGTTTCTTAAATCAAGTAAAAATATCCACATTCAAAAGGTATCATTTCCAATATCACAATGAATGAAATAACTCCTGAATTATTAGTGAAATCATGTGAGGGGATTCATATGATTTATATCCTATAATTGTATAATAGTACGTTATAATTCTATCTTAAATTATCTGATATGAACTATGGTTTGATCGTTCTTAGGTAGTAATCATAAAAAGTTAATATAAAATAATAATAGGATAAAATCAATGGAATGAAGTAAATAATATTTTCTAGTACATGAAAAATTAAAACTAGTTGAGTTTATTATAATTAGATAAATAATAATTCATTATATCCATGTGATATATAAGAAATAATCTTTTAGACAGCATTGGGATAGTATCTTAGTAAGGATAAGGTTACATAAAAACATTGTACAAAAAGTGGTTTCCATATATATATAAACTGATTATGTTTTGGCTTTTTATGTAGCTTAATATTATGGTTTATCAACATTTTTAACAATTTTATATGGTTATAAATTATTTCAAGTCGTATATCTACCCAGTTGGACTACTGCCCATATCATACCTTAGTAAAATCAAGAGTTCCAAGTTTGATCTAGTGGAAATAAAAGTTTTTATAATTTTTCTCTTGATTATTGGGGATACTATTAGAGTTGGTTGACTAGAATCAACTTCTTATTAATATTATTTAACTATATTTTAAGATACCTAAATATTAAAAACTATATTATCAAATTATGTGGGTTTTTTTACATGAAATTTTTTTGACAGGGTTTTCAATGTATTTTAGTCATCGAATTGTTATAATATTTCCTCGTTATGATGAGAGTCTAGATATACTATGACAATATTCCAAAATATCCATTCTATGATTAGATTAAATCTATATAATCCGTAAAATATGGTGTATTGTATAATTAAATAGGGGCCTCACAAAACAAAAAAATTTATTCACATTTAGTCTAAACATGGTAATATGTAAGAGGGGATGTTATTAGATTGACACAATAGTATGAATTATACATGTCATTAGTTTCATTGAATATTATGATCTTTGAAAAATATTATTGGTCATTTGATTTGTGATTTTTATTAAACTATAAAAATATTTGTGTACATTTATGTTTTGAAAAAAACAATGATGGGATATTCTCATGGTGAGGTTGGATATATTTGTTTAATATAATGTGAAATGAAATTAATGCATAAGTAAATAGTGGATGTATCCCATTATAATAAATTTAAGAATATTGTTATTTACCATTGATCAAAAAATAAATTTATTCATAAATCAAATTTCATTGTAATATATTGACAAGTATATTTTTGGTAGAAGATGAAAGATAAATAAATAATAATGATCACTAAAATAAATTAGGAAACATAGTTAATGAGATATCATGTCCATTGGATTATTTTAAATAATGAGATTATATAGATTGTTGTCATCATTATGACTATAACATTTTCATTATGGTTTCCATGATGGTATTTCAATGTAATTATTTTAACGTAGATCTTTTCTATTTCCAGTAAGATGGACGTTTAGAGTTTCACACATTTATGGTATCTTTAATCTCAATAAATTTTTTTTACTCAACATTGTGAGTAAATACTATTCCCATCATATAATATAATAATTATATAGTGTGTGTTTCTCAAAAAATTTAAATCACCAGTTATTTCAAGGATTATATATGTGATATAAATATTAAATAATTTTTTACTCAAAATATATAAATTTTCTTGCTATTTTGATATTTTTAATTTATACTTTATAAATTATCATGGTAACAAATAATTATATATTTGGTCACATTAATATTCAATAAATATTTTTTAGGAGAATAAAATATGTTCTTGAAGGAATAATAAACTAGTATTTATTTATTTTAAAAATTGGTATTTTTAAATGTCTAATAAATATAAAGGAGGATGGATGACTATAGTTAACTTCCATAGGGAAATAATGTTAAAATAACATTTATTTTTTTAAAATATGAACTAATATATTATTATTATTATTATTACATATGGGGTTTTATTTATGATTAAGGGGCAGATAATGGATTGTGTTTAGTAAAAAATACTATGGCCTAGGAATTTTATCCTAATAATATAATTTTGTTTATTATGGGATTATTTGTTTAGGTAAACTTATCCAATGATAATAATCTATGAACTTGGATAGAAAAATTCATTAACACTATTATGAATATAAAGCACTGATCATTTTTCTTCTTCACCAGATATTGGGTGAATAAGATAGAGTTGATAATGTATTGAAATATTTGTTTGTGACCAATGCTAAATGGTGCATGTGGTTTTGATCATCAATGGTAGTACTCATAATTCCATTGGTGATATACTATGAATCACAAACCACTTTTTGATAAAACTATTTGGATTATGCCCGAATCTCATAAACCAAAATAATGTAATGCCAATAAAATGTATAAAAATTACACAATCATAAAATAATTCATAGTGGAAGTGATTTATCCATAAACAAATTTATAATACATTATATGTGATAAAATTCTATCTTGTATTAATTTGGTCTTTCTGACATATATTTATGAAGATTCATCCATAAAAACTATTCAAAACCAAATATGGTAATGGGGTAAAAAACCTCTATAGTTCCCTATAACCATAAATATATCAACTTCATTGAATTTTTAATTGGTGATTAATCTATGTTGGTCCATGTGAAAAGAAAAAAACTCATTATGATTCAAATGACTCTTGTTTCTAGAATGGGTGTATGGTCCTAACATGAGGTTAGTATAGTGATGTCATGGTGTAAGGTTATAATATGGCTCCTATTGTGGTGGAATCATTGTAGGAGATTCCGAAATTTGGTATTAAATTGGGAAATATAGTGAGGAAACTGTTGTAAAGAGAGGTTTTTGTTAGCAATTCCTAACGATATGGTATCCACCTCTACAACGTTTTCGATGATACGATGATGGGTAATCTAATGGAGTTGTAATTATAAAGATCCATTGGCAATCTATCTGAATATATCCTCAAAATTCATTAATTTATTTTCATAATTTATACACCTAATGTATCAAAATGAAAATTAATATAATTGATATACATGTTTATTAGATAAAAAATAAAGAAATAATTTCTAGCATTCATGAATATATTTTTATATTAATTGAACGAAATTAACTATTATTTAAAATTTATTGAAATGTTATACAACAATACATGATATATGAAATAAAATAAAAACATGATAATGTATGGGAGGTAATGAAAGTATCATGTAAAATATTTATTTGTTTTTCTTCAATTATTAATAAAAATAGAAAAAATCAATACTAAATCATAACTATCCTCATTATAAAAAATCCTCGCTCACTAGTACTTGACCAGCTAACTAATAAAAGCCTAAAATACTCACAAAACCCATTTCAACAAATGTCTACATGAGCTAAGAGTAAAATTGTAGTCTAATTCAATATTGTAGTAAAGTTATTCACACTTATATAACAATATATTTCTTCATTACTTTCTCTCATATATAATTTTTTTTCCTTATGTACCTCATCACTACTAATTTTTTTTATCATAATAAAGGGGTTTATTTAATTTATAGAATCAATGAACAAAATATCCATTATGTATTTAATGTTATTGTTTTTTCTACTGCATAAAATTTTATTGTTCCAAGAAATAGTCACTCGCCATTACATGATTATTATCAATGATTTAAGAATTATTAAAGATTAATTTTTGGTTATGTACACTAAATAAATAATCCACTAAACATGGAAGTGAGAATAATACATCTAGAGGGATATGTCACTATATGCTTACTCATGGATATTTAACAAAGGAATTACATGATTCCCTCATGAAAAAATTATATTGAATTGGTTTTATTTTTTTATGTCCATGTTATTTTTATTTTTATTGAGTGTTATAATCAACAATATAACATTTTTGACTTAATACTATAAAGGACTTCTTTTAGATCATCAAAAAAAATTTATATAGTTTAATATTTTTTATTATCCAATTTAATTCAATATTAATTTTTTGACTCCCATATACACTATTAGATATATTTTAGTTTTCTTTTACAAAAGGGGTTTAACAAAAACATGATTTTATAAATCTATGTTATTTAGGATTGACTAATATTTTAATATTTCATTTCCTTTTAACTGTTAGTTAGTCAATGCATTTGGAGAAGGAGAACAATATTCCATTATTGTTAGTTTTCATTTTAAACATATATATATATATATTCTTATCTCTATGAATGAGGTTTATATCAGGGAGATTATTCCTTTATAACCATTGTTTCTTATCCACTTTAAATAAAAATAAACTCTTTAATTGATATTTACGTAAATCTATATTTTTTGAAGTTATTTTTTAATTACAGGATGAAAATATAGTAAACATAATTTCATTTGATGATTAATTTCAGAATATGTTTCATGAACTGTAGTGATGTAGGATTAACTTTACTAAATGATGGGATGTAACAAATAATTCATAAAAACATAATATATTTTATTTTGCTTTACTTTTTATGAGCCTTGATGAATATGGATTTCAAAATTGGGGTTTTTTAAAGTAGAGACTATCATGACCCGACCTAACCGGGTCTGATATGAAACTACCCAATTCCCACCTCCAACAGGCCAAGGGTTATCGACTGGCATAGAGAAGGAGTATTACACCCACTGGACGAATTATCCAAAAGTGCATGTGCACACACACACATCTTCAAGACCAAACAATGATGAAATTTATAACAACTAATCACAATGCATGTAGACATATATAATCCCACAATTAGAGTAAAACAAAAAGTACTTGAAAGTATAGAAAATACATATTCAAGACCACCAAAAATAAGAATGTAAATTATGACCTAGTCAAAAAGAGGGGATTGCTATCAAATATAACACTAGTATACACCTCAGTATTTCAATCCGAAACCAGACACACCTTCTCTTATTCAACCAATAAATTCATAAATTATTATGTCATCTACATAAGGAAGTACATGTAGGGGAAGAGCTCAGGCTTAGTTTAGTATAATAACACCCCATAAGTGACCCTAAAATAAAAAAATACAAATAATTATGAGTATACACCTCATCATATGATATGTCAATAATCATGTGAGACGCACAATAAAACATTAAGATATACTCAAGGTAGGCACAAAATTTCAATGTAAGATCACAACTGAAAAACCTGTCTTGGTTTTTTGCTTGATGGTCGAGAGGTAATGCCCATTTTGGATATTTTATCCCTATGAGACCTTCCATCATTGATGTCACAAAATCAATAAAACACACTCCCCTAGTTTGATTGAGCTACTGGTGTTTTACTGAGATTAACTAGTCATCAGGTCTCACAACTAAAAGAATACAACAGAAGTATAAATAGAATGATACAAACAATAGAGGATGTCACCACACTGGTTCCAATTATATTTTTGGATGATGGTTGTGTGAAACAAGATGTCTTTCCACCCATATTGGACAAACTCTGTGATGTATTTCCAGACAATTTCTCAGGGATTCAATTGAAGAGCAAAGCGAATTTTACTATTGGGAAAATACCTGGACCTGAGATGGTTTATATTACAACAAATATAATGAAACCAAATGTAACATCCCCAATATAAAATCCACTAAATTAATGCCTAGATCCAGGTTTCCACATGACCTCAAGCATGCCTCCTCGTGTGCCAGAGGTTTCTAAATACAAGCGATGGTCTATATGTCACATGGGGAGACTATACCCTTTTTTTCCACAGTATCCCATAAAAGATAAATATATTATGTAGTGGAAAAAATAATCCATAAATAATAAACACACTGAAAAAACCCTATCCCAATATTCTGTGCAACCGCAACCAAGAGTAAACATTCTATTTCATGATAATAGTGTCATGGTGAACCAAATTATAACTGAAGATAAACAATAGAATCCCCAAAATGATGATGAATACATTTCATAATTTTCATCCATGTATGTCACATGGAAACTCAACTCCCAATCATGGGGAAATATCCCTTATCTTGTCCTACAACCATGAAAATTATCAAGTACTGACTGGAGGCCTGAGATGGGTGTAAGTACAACATAGTAGTCCAACACCAACATTGTATAAAAAATATCTTGTATAATATATAGTGCAAGAATTAATGAATAAATAGAAAATATATAAAACACATTTCACATTCCACAAGTTTATAATCTTAACATATCTATTACAAACCAATGTTCTATGTTCATTATGTGAATCTCCTTCATTACTAGTTCATCATCAACACATAATCCATTGGTTATGCTTTTACATCATTCACACATGTTTTATGAATTTTATCATCCTGAATAGGTGAATAAGTCAATTACCTATCTCAATAGGGATAAAAAATCACAATATCACAATATCCCCAACTCAAATCTCTAGTCTAAGTGGAATGAAACCATTAGGAGAGTATAGCTATGTCCCCTTCTCTAACTCATGTATTGTTAGTTGATTTAAAGGATCATTCCAACTCAACCCATGGGGGGATCCTCAGTCATTTATCCCCCATCCCATGCCATGTTAACATTCATATTCATCCATTCACCGCACATAATTTATATCCCAACATGCATAAAAAAATCACAATAATGATTCAAAATATTAAACATGTAATTTAATATTTTGTTATGACCCCTTATAAATTTTTCATTTCCAATTCATAGTTCATTTATCACATCTCCCATTCTCATGCCTACATCTCTATGAATATTTATTAATTCCTTTATGAAATCCCATTTAAAACATTCTTAATTTCACATACCATTACAAAATTGAAATATTCCCCTTTTCATATACACTGAAATTCTTAGTCATTTCTAATAAAATTAATATGCTTCATGTTAAAATCATTCTTAACCAAATTAACTCATTTATGTGCCATACCACATACCCCATTAATCCATTACCAATATTAGACACACTACCTATATTCCATTATTACATCCATCAAACATATCAATAAACATAGTAAGGGATCTACCTTATCACACAACGACCTTGCGATTAATTGGGTTAATTCAGGACCTAGATTTATCGACGCACCTCATGGGTGGGCCAATGTAAGTCAAATCATCATTGATGCATCCCATGGGGACCATGGGGGTTTATAATTTATTTTATACATCCCTTTTTATGAATCTCACTACAGGAATCAAAATAACAACATGTTGTGACCAAGAAAAAAACCAAAAATATAGTAATCATAAACAAAATTATTGGATATAACTTTTACACCACCTACCTAAAATTATTTGATGAAAACAATATCAATAATATCCTTAGAACCCATTCAAACACTTGTTGAAGCCTTAACCTTAATATCACTAAAAGAAATGGTTTTTAGATCTTGAATGGAGATAACATATTGAAGCAAACCGTAAACCCAAAAAAGAAGCTATAGTGGTATTAGACATTCCTAGAACATCGATCCCTAGTAGATGTTGCTCAAAATGATATAGGATTGAAGGAGGATCAACCTTAGAAGCAACTGGGTTCTATTTTCTTATCAATAGGTTTCATGGGAGGATGTATGAGAGTTTCAAATTCTATATTGGATATTTTATAATTTTTTCCAACTTCATAGGGGAGTATGTGTTACCCACAAGATCTGACACATCGAGCTCAAAGCATGTGAAAGACACTATACAAGGGAACTTGGGTCAAATAGTTACCCAGAAAGATTCACATAGTTTACTATGCATGTTTTAACCGTGTGTTATACATCTTCCTAATGTTGAATGGTTACCTGGGAATTACACATGGTTTGATGAACTATGAACCAACTGTGTGCCTTGAACCGATGTCCCTAGTTTCCCCCTTCTAAATGTCCTAACTCTTTAGAACACCCCAAGAAACTACATACTCCCAAATCAACATAATTTACCAAGAAAGATACTAAAAAAATTAAACATGGATATACCACCATGATTTCCACAAACATACAACCTACCCACCTGATACAGTATCATACTCAAGTCACACATCCCGAGAATTATAATGTTTCTGATGAAAAGATTTTGGGTAACTAGGCTAGCTCATTTGATTCTCAATCCCATGTTTCTTATTGAACCTTATAGTGTTTCCATAAAATTCAAACCATGGGAATAGTCATTCCACATAATACATTATTAATATGTTCCACAATAAAAACCAAATTTTCCTTAAAGGATTCATCAACATCAAGCTCAACGTCTTTAAAATTAATCACAAGAGATAGATTATGGTGATATTGTTGGAGATGTGAAACATGAGAAACCTTATGCATCCCACTATACCATTTTGTAAGAGTAAATTGGTATGCCATTGGTCTGATCATCTCCACAAACTCAAATTACCCCATCCTCCATGGTTCGAAATTTCCCTACTTTTGAATTTTATGGTGACCCAGCCTTGGTAACACCCAAAGAAACACAGTATCCCCCACCATGCATTAAAGTGGTCTACAACGCCAAACAACATAAAAATTTACATACTCTGGGAAATTATCTTGTTTTTTAAGTCATTTGAACTATTTTTGACATATACTTCTTGAACCTTGATCCAAACATCTTGTAACACGTGGATTATAAAAAAACAACTAAGATCTACATGGTCTTACATAGAGTGTTGTAAAAGGTACCATCTGAATCCGGGCTAGAAAACTATTGTATTAGAAAAACTGAACAAGTGTTAAGTGCTTTTCCCATGACCCACAAAAATTCTTAACACATGCTCCCAACATATCACCTAATACCTTAATTGTATGCTCTTATTTCCATTCAATTTTTTGGCGATAGAATATACTCAAAAAACCTGATTACCAAGTATCTTCTGTGACTACTACCAAATGAACGTGGTGAAATTTTGATTACATTCCAAAACTATTTTTCTCAAAACACCATACAACCACACTATTTCACAAAAAAAAATAACCCAACTCTTAAACTATGTATGTCTCTTGAATTGGTCATAAATAAGTTTCTTTAGTCAGGCGATCCAAAACCACACATATTGTTTCATTCTTCTAAGGTGTCCTCGGAAGTCCCACTATGAAATCTATCATTACATCATTACACTTCATCTCCGCAATGAGAAATGACTTTAACAACTGACCTGGGAACTACTACTCGACCTTCACATATTGAAAGGCAAGGAATCACACCAAAAATCCCACAATCTATTTCTTCATTCAAGGACACCAATACTAATAATTTAGATCACGATACATTTTACTCAAACTAGGATATACTGCCCACGATGAGGCACATAATGCGTTCATCAACTCTTTTTTCCACGCCTTTCAGCACCAATAAACAATCCCTATTATAAACCATTCCATTATCACCAACATCACAACTAGAAGGTGACTCCATAACATTAATAATTTCCTTCCTAGCTAGACACTCAATATCCTTTAACTGACTCACCTTGACCTAGTTTAAAGTGAGGAATCAAATGCTATAGATTCTAGGGTCACATTCCCATGCTTACCCAATACCCCTAAGAGCATCTCAGCAAACAATGACATTATTCTATAATATACATTGAATTCTAGAACCACCATATTAAAATTACACTATCTTAGAGAATCCAAAACACTATTATTTTTCCATTGTGTGTAAGAAAACTCAAAATTGATGGATTGTAGGTCTCAACCCACCCCCACTGTCAATGATTTAAATCACACTGAGAGAAAATGTACTTATAAATTTTATGGTCAATAAATAACATAAACCATATTCCAACATGTAAATCCTCCAACACATTAATGCATAAACCAATGTAGGTAGCTCATGGTAATGAGTAGAGTAATTTCATTCATGAGGCATGAACTATTTTGACCCATATGCTACAACACAATCAGCCTACATCAACATTTCTCTAATTACAACACTAGTCACATCACAGAACAAAGTATATTACTTTCCATGTTTGGGTAGGATAAAAATATTTGTAGTAGTTAACTGCTTCTTTAGATCTTCAATGGAATTCCCCAAAGCCTACGACAACTCGAATTTACCCCCATCATGGAAAATCCTTAGAGTGGATCATTCAAAGATGATAAATCCCTAATAAAACATCAGTAGTAATCAACCAATACTAGGAAACTCAAGACATTAGAATCCTTTTTGGGATACTCCCAATACACCAAAACCTGTAACTTCTCTAGATCCAATGACACACCTTACTCGAAAATGATGTATCCTATGATATTCAACTTATCAATCCCGAGATTACATTTTGAAAACATGTTGTAAATTGTATTCTCTGTTTGTTTACTCAATAGATTTTAGTATGTTTGGTAAGATCATTATTAGTACCTGATTACACTAACATTTAATCAACAAATACAACAATGAAATAATCCATATACATTTGAAATATTCGGTTTAATAATAACTTGAACATAGTTGGTGTGTTGGTCAACCCAAATGGAGTAATCAAAAACTAATACAACACATACCTACTCTATAATGTAATACATGGTACATCATGAGGTATCACCCAAAAATAATGGTATCCCAATCTCAAATTGATCATGCAGCACACTGAGGAATGCCTCAGTTCATTAAAAAGGTAATAAATTCTGGGGTGTTGGACTGGCTCTTAACTGTTACCTGATTTACCTTTATATAGTCAACTAAAAACTTCAATGATTTTTCATCCTTCTTGGGGAAAATCATGGATGATTCCCATGGATACATACTATGATTAATAAACCCATTTCCATACAAATATCAAATCTAAATCTTTAGTTTCTAGAGTTCCTGTGGCACCATTTGATACGGTGGAAGGGAAACCAGATCTACCCCAAGAAGAAACTGGATTGTAAACTCAAGAACCATCTCATATGGTAGCCTAGAGAAGTCCTTAGGAGACACATATTGGAATATATCTACAATGGTATGGAAAACTAGTTGTTCCCTTCATAGTTCATCAAGCACAGGGAAAACCACACGGTCCATGAGTTCTCAAAAATGCTCAAAAATTATCCATGTGTGGCCTTCTCATTCACCCCACTCACAAAAAAGGATGTAGGTATATCTACTAAGAGATTTGAATGTTGCTTGATGTTAGAAACTATCTATATGGGCTTGACATATCATCGAATATCCTATAATGAATATCATGTCAAAACTAAATCTCACAAAAACAAACAAATTCCACTAGAAATGATATCCACCAACCTCCAATGAACAACATTTTCACTATATGTTATCCTCAACCCAAATCCCAAATAGAGTACCAATGGTCATAACTATAACAACCATTCCCTTCATTACACACTATAAAATGATTTATTACATAAACATACACTTAAGACAACTCTGAGGATTGATAGGTATAGTGTCTTCAGAAAATTAGGAACATTATATAACAATGAAGAAAACAACATCCTTATTGAAAACATATTTTACATGACCACAAAATTTCTTTGTAAATATCATTTCATGGGATAACCTGAGGATATGTATAAAAATGGTGAGATATATATCCTAGTAAAGGAGTAAAAAATGAATAACATGAAGAATAAATTAAATGTTATGGAATAGTAATCTTAATAGAGCACAAGAGATACATGAACAAAAATGCATGATATAGCACAATTAACATAACATGGAAATGATGAAATACCATTTTACATTATACTAGCATGAGCTAAGGCTCATTGCACATAGGGCATGAGTAAACCCTCATTTTTCATGAATTAGCATGATTAATCCCTCATCGACTTGAATTAGATTGATTAAACCCTAATTTCACTTGAATTATTATGATACTAATCTTTACCCAATGCATTGGAGCACTATCATGGTGCACCCTTTATAAACATTTCATTTCATGCATGAGTGTGGCATATAGATCATAAAAAAGGGATTCATTAAAAATAATAATTAATTCCAAGAACAAGATATGTGGAATACAGAAATTTATGTCCTCAATCAAGAATTACATGTGCTTAAAGGTTAATACCATTGAAATAGAAATGGGTTGTGTATTACTTATATGATGATTTTGGCATGGATAATTTTGGATTAACTTCGGCAGCCTAATGATGTAAAATAGAAATCATAAAATAGGATGATGAGAGGTAAATGGTTATATAATCATTTTTACATGAAATGGAAAGTAATGGGGTCAGGGAAAATAATATCCCAACAAATGTAATTGAATTTGTATCCATAATAAAATATAATTACTTCAATGTAAATGGGAAGACGGAAATTCCTTACAAAATTTCAGCATGGTAACTAGTGTACATGGGTGGTATTAATGAGAGATAAAGAGGAATATCATCATTCAAATATAATGAGGTCACTATGGGGGAGGTGAAAAATCATACACCAACATTTGTAAATGAAAATAAAATGGTATAACAACATAAATAAATTTGGACAAAATAGAGAAATGAAGAAACCCCTTACATGGTTATGTGATACGAAAGGCCTCGGAGAGGCTTGAGAGTGGCTTATAGAGAGCTTGGTGCTCCATGGGAGGATTATAAAGAGTGTATGGAATAGGTTGATCGATCTACAAAGGGTTTGAGTGAAGAGGGATTGTATATTGAGTGGTATTATATAAGAAAGAAGAGGGAATTATTTATTTTTTAGTTTTTGGACAACACACATTAATCTAATTAAAAACACAAAAATAAAATGGGTCCTCCCATGGTTTTTAAAAAATGGGAGAAGAAAACATTATTTTATAAGGACAATGGATGAACGTCTTAAAATATTAGGTTTGATTATGTGGAGGTGAGTCACACTCTCAAGGAAATCATTTTAAATTGTTAAATTGGATTATATGTCTCAGAGGGTCCACTAAGGACCAATAAAATTAATCAAACAAATCTAAAATCACATTATTTTAAAGGTAAAAAATATATTGTCCGAATATACCTTTTATTGTATTTTATTACATCAATATTGGGTCATTATTATGTCATAAAACACATTTTATATTTAAATGATATTTATTTTTTACCCCAAAAATTTGATTATCTCAGAAAATTATGAAAAATTATCCATTGGACAACTTCGACATCCGGATTCCAAAAATAATATTCAATTTATTGAAATAATTTTCCAAATATGTTCATTTTCACTTTTATAATAAAAACAAACATTTATTGAAAATTCATGGATTTTGACAAAAATAGTTTTCAAACATTAATAAAAATTACAATTGTAATGAAATGAATTATATGATCATTAATAAACAATTAAAAAGAGATAGAGTAATAATATTTTATTAAAATATTATTTAATTAAAAAAATCCATCAATTCATCAAAATAACTTTCTAAATTGAATATTAACTGAAAATATTATTTGTGATTTAAAAACCATTTACAAACTGACAGTAATAAAATGAATGTATATTCTCTATTCTATAAAAAATAACGCTCTTAATTATTTTGCTAGAGTGTTGTTACATAACCCCTTATAACACCTGCATAAGACCTAAGGGTAAGGTGTGTGAGGTTGATAGACTCGTGGGGAGGCTCAGATAACATTAATCTGGTGGTAATCTCTATTAACATCCACTTCTCTTGTAGGCAGTTCTTTTGATGATTAACATGTTGAAGACCAGCTTGGGCTTGGTCAAGAGCGAAGACCAATTCCACTACCTATTTTTCGAGCTTCAAAAAATGGACTTCATATGGAGAAGTTTTTTTAGATAAGGCTATTGCTTCATTTGTTTGAGTAAATTGTATTTGTTAAACCCCTATGTTTATACTAATCATTTGATCACTGTTCAATGTCTATATTTTCAACAATAACAATTCATATCGGTATTTAAAAAATTAAAAAACCCAAAACTGAAAAATTTCATATGTATTATATAACCATTTACATACTAAGTCATTTAATCAGATAAAGAGTAGTTTTAATTAATAAATGTTTTTGTTATTAATATCATCCCCTTTAAGAAATTTATCCCCCAAATTATCTTTTTCTAACACTAAAATAGACGTGGGTAACTTTTCCTCATAACTTCCTTTGGTTCCCTCGTTGCTTCATCAAACTTGTGGTTTTTTCAAAACACTTTGATGAGGGAATTGTTTTATTTCATAGAATGTTTTCCTTCTGATCTAAGATATTGACTGGCTTCGCTTCATACGAGTGGTCATTATCTAATGATACCACCACTAGATTGAGTACATGTGATGGTTAAGGTATGTACTTCCTCAAGAGTGACACATGGATTACATCATGTACTTAAGACACGTTCTGTGGGATTTCTAGTCGATAGGCCACTACTCCAATGCAATCAAGGATCTCAAAAGGGATGACATACCTTGGAATATACTTTTACTTATTCTTAAATCTCATTACACTCTTCCACAGTGATATGCAGAGGAATAACATGTCTCCGACATCAAAATATAAGTCTTGTTGATGATTATCAACATAGCTCTTTTTTCAACTCTAAGTAGTGAAAATGTGTTTTTGGATGGTATTAACCTTATCCACCATTTCTTCAAACATTTACACACCTTGGAGTTTTTGACCCACAACTTCAACCCAACATGTCTGTTTTCTGTACCACTTCCTATTAAGGGCGTCAAAAGGTTCCATTTGGATGAATGGGTGGAAACTGTTTTTGTCTGTGAACTCAACCAAAGTATGATGTTGATATGATCCTCCTTTGAAGTCCATTGAGAACGCTCTAAACATGTCCTCAAGTATTTGGATAGTCTTCTCAGATTGGCCATCAATTTAATGCTGATAAGTCATACTAGTGTTCAGCTCATTATTTAGAGTTTATTGCAGACTCTTTCAGAACACAGAGGTGAATCCTGGATCTCAATCGTATACTATAGATTTGAGAACTCCATGAAATCTTACCAATTATCTTATGTATATATGTTCTAGCTGCTCCTACTAGAAATCCTCTCAAATTAAAATAATGTGTGAAATCTTTAAAATACTATCCAAGACAACTTAGATTGATTTGTTTCCTTTGGATGTATTTGTAAGTCCAGTGATAATGTACATTGCGTTTTTTCCCTTTTTTATGTTGGAATGTGTAATGGTTGTATCATCCCCTTAGACTTTTGCCTATCATCCTTCACTTACTTACATTCAAGAAAATTTGATGTGTAATAAACAAACTTTTTCATTATGTTATCCCACCAATAATATTCTTAGAGATCTTGATACATATTTTAGTTTCCTGGGTGATTAGAGAAATTAAAACTACATTCATCATCCCATAATTCTATTTTTGACTCTAGATTTTATGGAACATATATTCTTGACCCAAATTTCACAATTTGATCTTCATTAACATTGAACTCCATGGATTTTCATTTTCTGATCGTTTCGACCATCTTATGAATTCCCACATCACCTTTATGAGCATCCTTTAACCATTCCATAAGGGACGGTTGAGAAATAATTTGTGAAATGATTGATGATGTTCTCTACTTTATGATTCCCAATTACATATTCATAAAATCTATGAAGATTGGATTCATTTCAATTCACATCAATGATTTAATTTCGAGGTATTTTCTGCATAGAGCATCCACCACCTTATTTGCTTTCCCAGGGTGGTAATGGATTGTGCTGTCATAGTCTATTATCATATCTAACCATCTTCTTTGGATCATGTTCAACACTTTTTGTGTGAATATATTCTTGAGGCTTTTGAGATCCAGGTATATTTCACATTTCTCCCCAAAGAGGTAATGTTGCCAAACATTTAAAGCGACGATTATCACATCCAACTCCAGTTCATCTGTTGTATAGTTTCTCTCATGGTCATTCATTTTTCTTAAAGAATAGGCAATAATTTTCTACCTTTGCATCAACACATATCCAATGACCTTCTTCGAAGCATCACTAAATACCACAAAAATTTAACTACTTGTGGGTACTGTGAGCATGAGCACAATGATAAGCCTCCTTTTAAACTCCATTATCCTATACTCGCATTCATCAGTCCAAGAAAACTTGACTCCTTTCTAGGTTAGTTTAGAATGAGGTTTTTACAGTCGTGAAAAATTTCTTTCAAATCAGCGGTAATATCCAGATAACCTTAGGAAGATATTGATAAATGTTACCAATATCAGCCTCAACACTCCCTCAAATGTATCTATCTTGGAGGGATCCATAAATATCACACTTCATGCGATGATATGACCCATGAATTATACTTCCTTCAACCAGAACTCACACTTGATGTACATTTCATTGAGCATCTCCTTTCTCTAGCTCTCTTGTATAGTTCATAGATGCTCTTCATGCTCCTCCTTAGTTTTGAGATATATTATAATATGGTATATAAAGACTAAAACTAATATTTTATGGTAATCTCTAAAGACTCTATTCATCATATCCATAAATATTATTAGTGAAATAGTGAGTCCAAAAAGGCATTACTATAAATTCATAGTGCATGTACCTTGTACGAAAAGCTGTCTTGGTGATATCCTCCTTCTTCACAATTACTTGGTAATATCCCAACCACAGATCCACCTTGGAGAATTGTTGTGCTTCATGTAACTGATTGAACTAGTCATCAATTCATGGAAGATGATACAATTTCTTTATCATGTTTTTTTATCTCACACAATTCAATGAAAAGGCACATTGACCTATCCTTCTTCCTAACTAAGAGGAATAGTGCACCACAGGGTGAAACACTTAGGTGTATAACCCCTTTTTCTAGATTCTCTTATAGTTGTTTCATTAGCTCCCCAAGATCCACAATAGTTAATATATACATATTCTTGGATATTTGGAAATGTCCCTGGTATAAGATCAATCGATAATTCAACATCTCTTCTAAGAGAATGACTAGGAAATTCCATGGGAAAACCATCAGTGAATTCCCTCACAATATAAATGTCTTAAAGGATGATTTCATCCTTAGACACAATCATCTAAGCAAGACACATGTGCTAATATAGAAGTAATATACACCCTAGATATGTTGGTGCTAACAATAATTCATCCTCTTCATTTCACATGTACAAAATCGGGGGGTCAATTCTATATATGGAGAGTGATTTCCCTCTCATGGGGACTCATGTTCGCTCTATGTAGGGAAAACCAATCCATACCATGAATTGCATCAAAATTACACCACAGATAGTATGATAAGGTTTTCTGGGAAGTTTAATCAATAGATTGTCACTGAGGAGGAGTTATATTCATGGGATGCAATAACTACCCCATATTCCATTCTCAACAACATCATTACTTATATGACTTGTGGTGGTGTTGGGATTGTTATAATACACATTAGAGATGTAAAAAAACTCATAGAACCAGAATCAAAAAGTAAATTCTCTTTTCTTGAATTAATAACAAGAATACCTATTACTAATTCATTTTTGGTGTCTGCTTCGGCAGTAGTAATGGAAAAATCTCTTCCTTGCTGCCATGGAGGTTCTTGGCTTCTTCAAAAAACCTTTATCATAGGGAACTGGTATTAAAATTGTCCTGGTTATTTGTATTTGAAGAAATGAACAATGTGTTGAGGGTCAAATGGATCATTCCACTCCACTAACAACAACAGGTTTTTCTTTTCAGCAGTTAATGGCCAAGTTCCCTTCTCTTTCACACCTAGAGCATTACCTAACCCCCTTCAAGAAATTTCCTAGGTGCTTCTTTCCAATAATTTGGAACAAGGGTGATGGAATTTCTTAGAACCATTGGATTTTTCCATCGAAAATCCATAATTAAGGTCCACTTTCCAATTATAATCCCCATGATACCCTTGATATTCTCTGATCTAAATTTTGACTTTGAGGTCACATCAGACAATTTCTTTATAACTATCGAATTCATGCATCTCTAGGGGTTTGTATTGGCTAGGATTTAGTCCAACTAAGAAGCTGTCATCCATGAAAGCTTTGTGTTGTTTTCCTCATATGCTCTGATTGATTCGTCACCTTCTTTCTTGAGGGAAAGGAAGTCCCTTTCCATCTTACATCGATGGGTGTGCGGAAAATATTTATCGAAAAGAATTTTTTGGAAATACATCATTTCCAATGCCTTGTTATCTTCCTTTGGCTTCATATATTTTTTATCAATGTCCACTATTGATTAGCTTTACCCTCCATATGATAAGTGTCTAGAAGAAGCATCTCTTATTTGGAACATTGAAGGATGAAGAAGATCTTTTCAATTGAGTTGATCCATTGTTTAGTGACTCAGGGATCATATGATCCATTAAATGTAGCAGACTTTATCTCATAATGCTCTCGATTGCAGCTTGTTCTTTCTTACATGGGGTTTAATGTTCTTATTGACCCTTGTTTCTATTCAAAAAATTAGGTAACTAAGAGTGTATCATGAAAAAGTTTGCAGTTCCCACTTCCATTGGATTGGGTATCTCATTAGACTAATCATAACATTGATCTTCACATAAGTTGTTAGCCTGAGTCCTCCTATTACAAGACATTGTCTAGAATAAAATAAAATTTAGGGATAACACATGATGTAGAATCCAATTAATAAAATTATAACTTATAAATTACATTTCTTTCATTAAAATAAGAATTTATAGGCACCAATATATATTATCCATGATCTATATGAAAACATATTTTGTTATGGGATTTTTTTTCACCCTTATTAATGGTTCATACTAAGATTATGAATTTACAAATGCAAATACACCGGGAGTGTCGTAACCAAGACTGCATCAAGGCTCATTATCGTGCACCAGTTCCCATTCAAGACCATCTCAAAGTGGTGTTTTCAGGTTTTACCCCTAGATACATCTATACCAGAGCCACCTCTATTTGTTCGTATCCTAATATGGATTTATTTTCATGGTAAACCAATGATTCTATAATCACCAAAATTTAGGGCTGTTTTTATTATACTTATTCTTATCCTTAAGGCTTTCACTAGGGTCTTCTAATACTTATTCAAAAAATAACAAAACCTTACCTCTGATACCAACTATAAACAACCTTCTCTTTAATCACACATAAACATGACGTACTATATAAACATACATTTTAGAAAACTCTAAGGATCATGAGGTATAGTATCTTGGATAAATTAGAAACATTACATAAAAACATGAAACACAACATATTTATTGAAAACATATTTTACATGACCACAACATTCCATGGTACTTAACATTTCATGGGATAACCTTAGGAAATACATTAGAAAAGGGTGAGATATAAAGAAACCTATGTGAGTAATCAAGGAAAAACATGAAGAGTAATGTACATTTAAGGAAATAGGTATATCAATTTATCACAAGAGAACATGAACATAATGACATGATATAGAATGATTATCATAACATGGAAATGAGGAAAAAATATTTTAAATGATATAAGCATGAGGAAAGACTCATTGCACATAGAGCATGAGTAAACCCCCATTACACTAGAACTAGAATTAGTAAATCTTTATATAACATGAATTATCATGATTAATTAATCATTTAACTTGATTTATTATGATAATAATCCATACCCAATGCATTGGAGTGCTATCAGAGCTCACCCTTTATAAACATTTAATTTCACGAATAAGTGTGCCATAAGTATCACATAACATGGATTAATTAAAAGTAATAATTTATTCCAAAAATAATAGATGTCGAATAAATAAATTTATGTACTAAAGAAACATATACATGATCATAAAGTTGAATACCCTTGATAGATAAATGGGTAGTGTATTCACTTACATGATGATTTTTTCATGGGAAATTTTTGTGTAACTTTGGTAGAATAACGACGCTAAATAGAAATCATAAAATTTTTTGATGAGAGGTATAGGGGTATATAATTATTGATTCATGAAATGGATAGTAAGGGGGTCATGGAACATAATATCCAAAAATATGTAATGGAATTTAGATTCATGATATAAAAGAATATCATGAATGTAAATGAGATGAGATAGTTTCCTTACAGAATTTTGGCATGGTTGCCAGTGTACATGAGAGGCATTATGGATATAAAAAGAGGTATCTCATTATTCAAAAATAAGAAGGGATGTATGGGGGAGGTTCTAAATCATACACAAAAATTTTTAATAGAAAATAAAAGGGTATAAAAAATTAATGAAATTTGGATAAAAATGAGAAGGGAAGAAATCCCTTACATGGAAGTGTGATCGCAAAGGCTTGATAGAGTCTTCAGAGTGGCTTATAGAGATCTTGGTGTTCTTTATGGGATTATAGATATAGGATGGTATAATTTTGATGAGATCCAATGGTTCTGAGTGAAGAGGAATGGTATATTGAGTGGGTTTATATAGGAATAGATAGGGACTTATTTATTATTTAGGTTTTGGACACCACACGTTAAACTAATGAAAACTAAAAACCATCCCATGTTTGTTTCCCATGGTTTTCTCCAAAAACGTGTGTAAATAATTATTTTATATGGCCAATGGCCAAACGTCTTAAAATATTAGGCTTTCTTATATGGAGGTGAGTCACACTCTCAAGGAAAACATTTTAAAAGGTTAAAATGTTTTATATGTCTTGGAGGGTCCACTAAGGCTCTATAAAATTAATAAAACAAATCTAAAATAACATTATTTTATAGGTAAAATATATATTTTATGAATATCCCTTTTATTTTATTTTATTACATCACTATTGGGACATTATGATATCATAAAACATATTAAATATTTAAATGATATTTTATATATTCCCCAAAATTTGACTATCTCAAAGAATTATGAAAAATTATCCATTGGATAAATTAAACTTCATGATTCCAAAAATAATATTCCTTTTATCTAAATATTTTTCTAAATATGTGAATTTTATCTTTTAAAATAAAAATCAACATTTAATGAAAATTCATTGGTTTGGACAAAATGTTTTTTCAAACCCTAATAAATATCACAATTGTATTCATAAAAATTATATGTTCATTTATATTTAATAAAAAGTGATTTAGTAATAAAATTTAATTAAAATAATATTTTATTCAAAAATCGATTAATTTATCAAAATATATTTTTTAATTGAATATTAACTAAAAATATTATTTGTTCATTAAAAACCATTTACAAAGTAAAAATAATAAAAAATATATATATTAATTATTATATAAAAATATAATGCAAAAAATTATAGTTATAGGGTCTTGTTACGTGACCCCTTATATCACCTTCATAAGACCTAAGGGAAAGCTGGGGAATGGTGATAGGCTCTTGGGGTAGATCAGAAAACATCACTCGGGTTGTAATCTATATTAACTTCTACCTCTCCCATACACTGTTCCATTCAAGCTGTACATGTTGAAGCTCGGATTGGGATTGGTCATGAGCAAACACCAGTGAAACTACCTCTTTTCTAAGCTCTGAAAAAAGGGGCTTCGAATGGAGAAATTATACTAGATAAGGCCATCACTTCCTTTTTCTTAGTAAAATGGATTTTTTAAAGCCATATATTAATACTAATAATGTGATCACAATTCAAATTTTATATTAGAAATGGAAAAAAAATTATGGGTATTTTAAAAATTCAAAAACATAAATCCAAGGAATTTTATATATCTTATATAACCATTTTACAAAACAATACGTTTAATCAGATAAATTGGAATTTTCATTAATAAATGTTTGGGTCGTTACCATAACCCTACACACACCTTCTATTATTAGGCCAAAAACAACTACAAATGGTGTTTAAATAAAAGAATGCATAACACCTATGCAAATTTAATCTATAGGTATAATGGAACATACATGGATTATACCTCTAATGGTAGATGGTCTTAACTCACCACCACTAGGTGTAGACTGAACTGTGTGGAGATGACATGCCCCTCTACCCTAGGATGCAGCCTCAGTACCATGCACGACACTTCTTTGTGGATATGGAAGGTCTTGACCTAGAGTTCCATGTCCACCACACCTACAGGTACTACCTATGGAGCTCCAACTGCTTGCTTAATACGAGGTAACAGACCACTTCCTTATACTCGTAATCTGCCTCTAACATCCATCTGTTCCCGACTACCGATGGTTCTTGCAGAACCTTTGTATGTGTCCCAACATTCAACATGAATTCTACTCAACTGGTGGTTAGGGACACAGACCCTACATGTTCCAAAATCTACCACCCTAGTAACATAACACATTATCACCACGCTGAGGGAAAACACTCTTTTTTTACTACACCACGCCCTTATACCTATTAGAAATTCCCAAACAATTTCTTCCTTGCCTTGGAATTTATACAAAATTTCCCTCATAATGGAACCATTAGTACACCTATTGAATCTCCATTTAGTTTCCCTTCTATGATAAAGGCATCATCCACTACCATTGAAAACCACTTTATATGGAAGATATTCACATGGGACTTAATCTCATGCCTAATCCTGTTTTGAAGTAGTTTATCCTTGGAAACCTCACTTCCATCCATTATCGGGAAACAATGTTGCAATTTAATAAGGAGACTAGAATAATCCATCATTGGCCCAACCCCTAAGTCAAAATCATAAATTCATCATCCTTTTCTTATCATATGGTTTCTGGGTAGTAATTGCCTCAAAACATTTCATGAAAATCCCTTCATTCTTTTCCTTCAGTATGATCTATCTGAAACATAAAGTCCGACCAATGATTTTACTGGCCTTGCAACATATAGGCTGCTAACATGAATCGCTTCTCATAAGGAGACTCCAGATGATCATGAATTTTTTGGATATACTCTTCCCAAAAATACACTACCTATGGAAACATTATCACGTAACAGTAGGAGGGTTTTGTAGCTGAAACCCCTTGGTAACCTCAAACATACTTAGTGAAACCCACCTTGGGTCACATTCCATCATCCACATAAAATTTGAAAAGTTCTCATTGAATTACACTTCCCTATTTTATTGAACCAATATATCCTCTTACTCAACTACTAAGGGAGTATTCTCTAAAACATCCTCTTATATCCCAACTGGTATAATCCTTAACGGTGGCATTACTATATAATACCAAACATGAGCTTTAATACACATACATAATGATTTTTGAAGAAACTACTGAATCATCACCAATCAAACGCAAACCATTTCGCATACACTACCAACACAAGACTTTTTCATAATTGGAACACTACCCTAGAATATCCATATTGAGGATATGTCATTCACATGGTAACAAACTCACACAATTATGGTCCTTACATTCAACACTATTTCTATATAATTATCAAATCACAACATTCCCCAATAACATTTTCTTTTACTTAACACCATTTTTCATCCATAATTCAATAACTGTTATGAAAATTTTTTATATGATTGTACACATTTTAATCACTTTATTATACCCTATTTTAATCATTTTTGTGAAATAAATTCATCCTCCCCCTTTTATGTCCCACACACTCGTGCTTTGTGGGTAACCACTATGATGTATGTCACTAATATACATTGGTTTCTATAATGATGCATGAATTGACAACCTCATTCCATTATATCAATGAGAAATATGTTATAAAAATGTCACACCAAATGTTTTTTTCATTACCCAATGGTGATGAATCATGAACTGTAACAACACCCAACATGAAAAACAATTACCACCATGGGTGACTAGAATTTTCTCTCTTTCATCAGTTAACTAATCCAAAGATTGAGCTCATTTCCAAGGACAAACAACTTCCTAAACCTTCTTCCTACCACCAACAAATATTATGTCCTATAAAATACATACTTTGATACCACTTTGTAACATTAAAAACCAAGAAGACCCTAAACTGGTTCCCTAATATGGTCACCACAAGACCAAAAGCATGCCCCCTATACGTTAGAGGTTTCTAATTAGTAGCAGGGTCTATAAGTCACGTGGGGATAATATACCCCCTTTTTCATTGTATTACATTGTAAATAAATAGAAAAAATATTGGAAAAACATGACATAAAATATAAACGTTCACAACAAAAAACATTCAAAACATGGTGCATCCACAACAAACAGTAAACATTGTATGTCATGATAATAGTGATAATGTGAAAAAAATGACCTAATGATAATCAATGAAATACCTATAATTTTCCTAACTGCATGTTTATTATATCCTCCTTGGATGTCCCATTCACAAATCAACACCCTAGCACAAGGCTATTTCCCTTGTCCTGACCTGAAACGATGATTCCTGCTTAGGTGCCCAACAACGACCTGAGTAGGGTGTGAGTAAAAATCATGTGGCTACCACCAACAGTGCCAACAAGATAAAATGTTTAACTGTTAGTGCATTCAAGAATGAATAAATTGAAAATAAAGAAAAGAAAATTCAGGGGGACCTAGTTAACAATATTTACTTATCTATTACTAACCAATGTTCCAACATTATTATTTTCAACTCCTTCATTAATAGTTCATCATAAACACCTAATTAATAGTTAAAGAATTTACATCATTGACACAGGGTTAATGAAATTTATCTTCTTGATAAATGGATTAAATCATGTCCATATCTCACTAGGTATAACATAACACAACATCAAAATATCTTCACCTCTATGCCTCGGTCCAGGAGGAATGAAAAGAAAAGGGGAATAAAGCATTATCCCCTTCCCAAACATGTTCATTATAGGTGGAGTTAGAGTATAAGTCTAACTCAAAATGTGGGATTTGTCTCAGTTCATTGTCCCACACCATTATCTATGTTCACATTCTTATTAATTCATTCACAAAAAATCATCCATATCCCAAAAATCTCAAAAAACACATACAAAAATCATTCTTCAAATTAATCAACATCGAATTTAATATCATTCCATTACCCATGAACACAACTTCAATTTCGAATACTTATTTCATTTTCCCATATATCATTCACATTCCTAGCTCGCTAGTCATGTTTTATAATACCCTTATGAGATACCATTTAAAAAATTCTTATTTCCACATACTATAACCAATTAATATATTAACCTTTTCAGATGCACATAATTTTTTATTCATTTCTTATAATATTCATCATCCACAAACCACAATCTCATTTAACCAAATTAACACATTTATTTGCCTTTCCATACAACCCCTTCAGCCATTACCAAACATAGATACACTACCAATAATCAATTTTCACTATTATTAAACATATTGACATAATTTTTAATGGATATACCTTATCACATAACAAAAATTCACTTAAATTCAGAAATGCTATGCTTATGAATATCAGCGGACCACATGAGTGGCCCTAAATAGGTAAAATCATCCTTGATGCATCACATGGGGACAATGAGGGTTTATAATTATCATTTAGACACAATATTTTTCCAAACCTATCTAGAGGAATAAAAATCACAACAGGAGGTGACTATGAACAAAACCAAACATGTATAAATCTACAAGGAAACTATGGGAAATAACTTGTAGACCACCTTCCTTGAATCCGTTGAGGAATGGACTCTCAATCAGCACATTAGATCCCGAATTAAATACCCATTTAACCCATAAACATGATCTCACTAAAAAATAAGTTTTTTGGAGAATAGTATGGAGGTAAGAGAATGATGAAAACCCTTAACCCAAAATAGAAGCAAGAGAGGTATTGGACATACCAATAGCATCAATCTGCAACCAATGATGCTCCAAATAGCTTAGCATCGAATGTGGATCAACCATGGAAGCTTTTGGGATCTCTTTATCATGAATATGGTTCAAGGTATGAAGTGAGGTGTCAAAATAAGTTGAGTTTTTAAAATTACATCATGCAATTTTTATAATTTTCCCCAACATAACTAGGAAACACAGTTTACCTGCACGGTTTGACAAAGAATCTACTAACTGTGTAAAAGACACTATCCAAGGGATCCTAGATCGCAATGTTACTTGGACAGGTCCACACTATTTAAAATTTTTTTTCAAAATTTTCATTAATCCTCTTTCCAATATTGCACAGTTACCCAAGAGTTCCGTGTGGTTTGATTAATTTTGTGCTTGTACAAATTGGCCTTGTTTCCCCTTCTACCTATCCCAAACCATTAGATCACCTCAGAGAACCCACATACTACCCATAACCACTTCGTTAACCGAAAACAACATATTGAAACCAAAATTGTAATTGGGGACATACCTCAATGATTATTGGGATCTTTCTTCAAAAGAGCTTCAAGATCATAAAAATCATTTAGGATAGTTGATGGATAATGTGTTTATCTATCTGAGTATGTTTCCTTTGTTTTATCATGTCTTCATTCCATGGAAGGCTGAAAAAACCATTCATTTGTGTATTTAGTACTGGAATTTTAACTGGATAAATGTGAATAATAGGTAACCAACTTTGTGTATCAGTGACCTATTTGACATCTTTACTAGGGGCTTCTATTTTGTAGAATATTCAATCGAGATCAGGTTACCATCAGTTGATTGTCTAACATTCTAACATTCCTCAAACAAATTTTATAAGATCTTATGGACTATATGAGTTTTTCATGATGTTGTTCGTGCAAAAGAACGCACCCTCTATGATTATGGACTTGGTTAACCAAAACATACACATGTTTGTAGATCAGTTTGTGGGAGTATTTTTGGATGAAATGATGGGTTACTCTAAGACTCATGACGTTCATTCCCCACATCTTGAAATCATATTGAGTACACTAATGTAGCATTATATATGTTCAAAATTATCTATGTGTCATTTCTAGATTGATCGTGTACATGTATTGTGTCACATCATCTTAGAGGAAGGTGATTCAGTTGACCTAGATAATGCCAAATTAGTTGTATCTTGGGAGAATCTTATAAATGTCTTTAATATCCATAGTTTACAATAACTAGAATGATCCTATAAGAGGATAATCTAGGACTTGTCCGACTTGTAATAACCTCTTTAGTGATTGACTAATATGGGATTCATGTTTGATTTTTCGATATCATGTGAGAATTCATTTCTTGAGTTCAATAAGAGCCTGAAAAACATTGAAATATTGATCCTTCCTAAGACAATGAAGTATTATAAAATATTTTTTAATTCTAAAAAATTATTACTTGGACATGTTTTTGTGCATGGAAATAATGCATTATTTTATGAGATCTAGTATTTGTGGCCACACGAGAAGAAATACCTTACCCATGACCGTAAGTTAGATTCTATTGTTTATGACTTGTAGTTTTGATGAAATTAGATATTAGGTTAATATTTTATGATGTATATTTATAACAAAATCCTAAATTATGCCTTTTCCCAATAGGATCTGAATATCTAGTAGTGTATGTTGGTTGAGTATATGAATATATTTGATTTTGAGCTAGAATATAAAACAAAAAAGGTATATAGTGTTCTTAATGCTTTATGAAGGAAAACTAAAACTCAAGAAGTTCATGAGTCTAGTTAAGAGTGGAATATGAGGTCATTGGTGGCTGATATGCATGTTGTGGTTCATGAGGGCCAGGATAATATGACCCTCCTATATTTAGCATTGGAGTCTACACTTTTGAGTATAATCTGATAGAGGTAGTATGAGGATCTTAAATGTTTTTCCTTGAGGTAACCTCTTATAGGTGGGGTCGCCTTTTCATTGGATCATAGATTAGGGTGAGATCTTCTCTGTTAGGAATCAGGTTATTGTGCCTATGATCCTATGGGAGGAGATGAGGTGTGAATAACATACCTTAATTTGGGTGGTTCATTTGGATTGTCCAAACATATAGAGTGAGCTTCAATGGTTGTTTTGGGGGCTGGGAATGAAAACGTAAATAGCAAGGATCATGAAATGTGCAAAACATGGCAATAGATATTGGTTGAGGTTCAACAACCTGGTAGTTTATTACATCCATTTACCATTATGGAATGCATGTTAGACTATGTTACGATGCAGTTTTTGGTGGGTCACTTGAGGTCACCTTATATGTATAACGTTATTTGGGTGGTTCTGGAAAGACTGAAGAACGTAGAATATTTCATTCATATATGGGAAGTTGGAATGTAATATATAGTTTCTGGAGGATATTATTCAATCATGTGATCTTGATTTTTTTGGATTCTTGTAGAGGAACCTACTTCTTATAGATTTTTCCTATCGAAATAGTAATCATGAAACAGTACATATGGAAAGGTATGAGGATCTTTATGGTAGTCCATGTAGATCACCTCTATGTTAGATAGTCTGGGGTGACACAGAGTTGTTATGATCGACTGTTATGAAGGAGACATTAGAGCATTTTCATCTTATTTAGAAATGTGTGGATATGAATAAGATTAAATATAATTCATTAATTGATCAACATCGATGACCCCTCGAGTATATAGTCTATGATCGCGTGTTCCTTCAGTTATAGACAATATTGGTCCGCTGTAGGAGTTTTTGGAAGGTAATATTGGCATGCATGATTGTTGGACTGTCTGAGGTTATGGAGATAATTGGGATGTTGGCATGTAGATTGTCACTTCGATAGAGGTATAGTGTTATGCAATAAAATTTTTATGTGTCACAACATCGATGTCATCACCCCATACCTTCACATGTGATCGATGTGGATGATAATGATATTGAGACCAAAGAATCCATTGTGGATCATCTTATAACTCTATTCACTCATTGAGAGAATTTATTTTGGGGATAGACATTTCTAATTATTATTGTATTGTGTTAATAGGGCTATGTCTAGGAGGAAACATGGGAGAGTGAAGAAGATATTCATGCACTGGGGCCTGAACTTTTTACCTCAGAATCATTAAAATTATTTAGAGTATAGCTTGAGGATCAGTTGTTCTAATTTTGAGATATAGTAAAATCCAATTCATTTCTTAAAATAACTCATTCTCAATTAAAAAAAATTCAATTTTTTGGGTATATTCTTTTTGGTGTTCACCTAGCTTGATTTTTTGGTGAAATTGGACAATTTTGGAATGAACAAGAGAACTGTATGGTCGGCGCATAGTTTTCTCAAACCACACACCCATGAAATCCAACCATGATAACATAAAGATAGTTGAATGGAATGACAAGAACATTGGTTTTCAAACTACAGTACCTATTATTACTAACTATATCATTCTCTGAGAGAAGGGTCATAGTTAGGTACATAACTATGGAAACCTATTTTCCCTAACTAATAAACTGAGTTCAAAAAAATTCAAACCACCCAAAATTCATAAAAAAAATTCATCTAATATTATAAGACACCCTATCTAAACCCTAAACAATTTTATCTCATTTTTTGAGACTTCTAGAGGAATTTTATGGGATTCTAGCATCCATTAATGATTAATTGATGGTTACATTATGGATCTACACCTCTTCTAATAATAGATTCATATTATATATGGTTTACTCCCCTAATATTCTTTCTCTCATCCTTCAAAAGGATGTTTTCCTATTTGTTAATGGATCTTGATCTAGGTTTTCATACATAAAATCCATTTGATCATGGATCCAGATTTTGGATCTAGATTTCATTTTTTATCATGGCCTTATTTGTACCATCATAAATGAGAATTTCTGTTGGTGAACATTTTTCCAACAATCTAGAGGTAGGTGGTAGAAATTCAATTCCAATAGTCTTAAATTCCAATTGAGTTTATGTGTTGATAAATTTCCATTTTCACATTTCAATTTTTTAAATGAATTAATAAATTGATTAATTTATTTATTAAATAAGATAATAGATTAATTGATTTTCCATGTTATTGCAAAATGTTGTGTATAATGGAAAATGGAATTTTAATAATAATGATTTTAAAATCTAGGGAATTTGATTTTTATTGATTAATTAATTAATGTAATGTTGTGATTATGGAATTTATAGAAAATTGGGTTTGTGTGATTTTTCAATTAATGATCTTATCAATTAATAGAAAATGGAAATTGTGCGATTGATTAATTGACCAAATAGGGGTTAATTGTTTACATGAATAAATATTGTTAGATGCATTAATGGTAATTTTTTCATATTATTTACATGTAATTAAAGTGATAATCATTGTAAAAATAGATAATTTTTTACCAATAAATGATATGTTGATAGGAGGGTTAATGTTTATTAACCTTGTTAAATGTGGTGTGTGTGATATATTGCGATGGATTGATAAATGGTCAGTGGGACAAGGAACGAAACATGAAATACCCATGGGGTTATAGACATGTATTTCCAAACCCAAAAGCATGAATGAGATAATGTGTATGGGAGAAATAATATTAATTCAAAATTCTATTTATGAGAGGCATATAATAATGAGTGTGAGAAACACACCGCTTCTTCAAAATCCCCCACGGTTATTAGGTGATAAATGGGTTGTGGGAGACTAACTGATGCCTTAAATACCCATATGGTCTTTAACATGGAGTTCTAGGCCCAAAATGTTGGACTTGGACTGTGGATCTATTTATCCGTGATATGAATTGAAAATAAATGGATAAAAAATACCATATGATAATGAATTACGAATCCCTATATGATACGGTTCAAAATCCTACATGAGTTGAATCATGTATTGAGCATTTGAGTTTCCTCATGAACATATGATTTTATGTTGTTAAATAAAGAATACTTGAATGTATGTAAATTTTTCACTCTATTGCATGTACATAATTCTTTATACAACTGAGTACATTGTTATTGACTGGACATTTTGTTAAATGTTATTTGTGATGACTTACTGATTTCTACACACAACCAACACGGGATGCTTGATTAGTACCCATATAGGATTTTTGTTTACATGACATGATAAGGGAAGGTCCCAATGTTAGATGGTTATGTTTGGATGGAGCACAGATGTAGAAAACATACATGGTATTATGATCCACATGGAGGAGTTGTTAATGTCTATTTTTTGTTTGTATTTTGACACCAAACACTTACCTAACATGACATATCTTCTATTTAGTTATGGATGTTATTTTTGGTTTTGTCTCATCATGTATTACAGGTCTGGTTTTACTATAACATCAATATGGTTATTTTTTATTCTTGTATATTTGAAATTTTATGATACTTTGACAAATAGGATATAGTATCCACATGTTTATATATCCAACCCTCGTTGCTAGTTGGTAGTCTCTAGTGTAACTAGAGGTTCACTTGAGATCATGTGACTGGCCGACTTGGGGAACTGGTATGAGGCACCTAGGTCGAGACATCACCAAAAATATATTTTCATGAATTTTTATAAATAAAAACATTGAAATATTTTTTCAAACAATTCTTGAGTTTTAAAAAATCTCATTAAATATATTACAAATCTAGAAATAATTAGGTAAAGATAATAAAATATAAATATACATGTGATCCAACAAACATTATATAATTTGTCATGTAATTTACAATTATAAAGAATAATTAATCTTCTAACAAATATATGTCAAATTGGAAAATACATATTAGAAATATATAATCCTAACAGGTCATACGGTTCAATTAAAATAACATCAAGTCCTTCCATATCCCATCAATATACAAGAGAATAAATCTTAGTGGTGTCACACACACTAAGGCTGGCCATGTCTATATCTCAAGGTACCCAAGGTTCCTGCTATGAAATGTTAATCAATTTACATTTTAAAACCTATACACACATTTTTATAAAATAATTTCAAAGCTAAGACACTCTTCTTTAGATTTTGAAAATCCATGGTTCATTTAAAATCATGGTATTTATGATTTCAAAGAAAACCCCAATTTTTATAAATGAACATGTTACTATTTAAATTTAAACACCTAAAATTTCATTCCAAATTTAAGAAAATAATGAAGAACAATAATAAATTCATGGAATAAGTATAATTGAACAGATACACCTTCATACGGAGCTTAGAAAACCTAACTAACATTGACAGTGGGGATTTCAAGACACAATATCTACCTTCAGAAGATAAATAATGACTATTGACTAAATAGGATTTATAGACAACACAATCAGATTACCAATTCCCACAGAAAATTTTATAGAAAACAAAAACAAGTGAGAAAATGGTAAGGATTATTACCTGAGGGGATGAAGAATCTTTGTAACACCCCAAGTAAATAAAGAATATGAAATTTTCATATTTATCCATATTTTTTGAATAAAATATTAATATTACTTTAAAGGGAACTCTATGCTTGATAGCTTACCGAATACGCAACAACGAGTTTCATTGAAATCGTATGTTGCACTCTAAAAATAAAATAATATTATCTTAAATGGTAGTTAACTCCTAGCCGTTGTAATGGTGGGAATGAACATAAATAACTACAAAATGATTATATATGTTTGTAAAATATTTTTACTCTTTACAATAAATGTTAGAGGATTAAAATGCGAATGAACCCAATTTTAAGCGTAAACATTCTAATATTCTTTAAAAGGTCGATTAACCGCCTTTTGATGGAGAACCTCTTTTAAATCCACTTTTTCACAATTTTATGTGTTATATTTGACAAAATAAAATTATTCTTTAGAATCGGGACATCAAAATTTACTTTGTGTAAATTTTTGGTATCTTTCCGATAAAGTTCATTTTTTAATGAATAGTGATAAATGTTGTATTTTAATTCAAAACCTATTTTTAATCTAATTTATTTATATGATTAGATTAACTTTTGAATTGTTTTTAAAGTAAAATTATAATATATTTTTACTATTTAATCCAATATTAGTCATTGGAATTAATTTCACTTTGAAATAGGACTTAAACTCGTGTCAATCTTTTGATACTTATTGTTTCATAAAAACACGCTATTTGCTCTGACAGCGGAAATTAATTATTAAATTAATTAATGAAACTTATATGTTTTGAATTTTTTAAAATAGACATCATTTTTGAATTCGGAATATCAAATATAGCTTACGGTGAAGTTTTGGTTTTTTTCTGGAAAACTTCAATTTTTGATGAATAGTGAAACCACTAAGTGGTACTTAAGAAACTGATTTTTCATTTAAATGAAAATTTACCACCTATGTGTTTTGAATTTCAAAAATCCTACATACATGGTTCTCATTAAGAAGTAAAATGTGGTTCAATGGGATTAAAATAATTTTTTTGGTGAATAGTAACTTTTATGTTTTTAATCGCGATTAGAGGTAATTAGTGTAGTTTAATGTAAGAATAATGTTTTAACAAAATTAAATGACCTAGAAAAATGTCCTACCCTCATTGTATGTGTCATGGACGACCAAGAAAATACATGGGTCAAAATGGGGACCCCATGGAGCAATGTTGGTCGGAAAATGACACAAATATCTTTTTATTTAATGTTAAAGTAAAAATGACACAAACATGAGATGTTTTACTAAAACAATTTTTACATGGGGTAATACAAGTCAGATTTTGGACTATAAATAATAAAAGAAAAGATAAAAATAATTCCTACATCATAGTATTTTTTTTATAATTTTTATACATTAAATAGATTAAATTATTTATGACATCATGATGATGCAGCGATGACCTCATTATTTAACGATTTAAATAAAATGAAACGATAATGTAAAATCTAAGACCTAAACATGTCCAAAACCTATTCTATGGGTGGATTTAGAACCCTTATCACCTTATCCTAGAAACACATCAATGTTGGACCATTAAAATCCGAAACTCATTCTAAAATAATGTAACATTTCCTTACTTTCCAAGAGTGCCCCTCCTGTCCTCTTATAAAAGGCCCCCACCTCTACCACCTTACCCACACATCCAAAGCCTTTTTCTTGGCCAACCCCTGCCAATTTTGTCTCTCCACATCCCTCTATAACTCCTTGAAGCCTCAATTTTGGCATAAGTCTTCCCAAGGAAGCCTTTCAGCTCAAACCAAAGGGAGTTACCTGATTTTAAGGTAATGTCATCACTTGTGTCCTTTTGTTTTATTTTTCTTCTCCAACCCCCTAAACTCTTTCATTTTTTTTGTAACAACTCCAGTATCTCCAATATACTAGGATGTTGTTATAAGAAGTATTCGTGCTACACTTACACACACCTTCGTCTAATGGTTAAAGAACATACTATTTCTGTGGTTGGCGATTTTCTACCTCACGAAACGATGATCGTTCAATATTCTTTTAACACCTTTAAAGGTGGCCATTATGATTTCACTGTATTTTATATATGATATATATGGTATTTATGTTTACTATATTCTTCTTTATTTTATATTTAAACCATACCTTTATTCTTTTCATGTTGTGTAAATGCGATAATTTCATATGAGGAAGTGTGGACTACCGCCCCCTCAAGTGATGTGACTCATACATGCAATACATGGAACATATAAAGAATTAAATTAATGAAAATATGTGACATATATAACATATATATTATACTGAAATTATTATATATATATATATCATTTATTTTTAATTCCATTAATATGACAAAGAAAAAATGAATGTAGCGTTCATGCGTACGTATGGCCTACCATCTCCATGAACGGTGCTTTTCGTTTTTTATCTTCAAATGATATGGAATAGTATAAAATGAATATGTACTGGATATATATTATATTTTTATCATTAATATCATTTTAGAAATTATTTACTTATAACTACACGGGCAATCATTTTTCAAACAAGTTCATTTTTGACTTATGTACCAAACATCGGCAAAAACGTCTGATATGAACTAAAATTATTAAACAATTGTTATAAAATTACAATATTTTATATGAAATGAATAATAATATATAAAGGAGGTACTTAGGCAATTATAAATTGACCAAAGTTTATTATTAAGGAATATAAATAAACGAACAAGACAAGTCGGACTTGTGGTAAGGGATCCTACTTCTCTCTTTCTTTTTAAGTACACTCTTTTATGTCATTCCTTTTAAGCTCATCTATCTTGTGATCAGGATGTTTATTTATATTAATAGTACTGTAGTTTTTATGTTCATATGATGAGAGACCCTATTCTCTTTCATCAATCCATTTTGGATGTTTTGAGTGGCGCTGTTAGGCTGCCGAATTTTCATAAGAGATCTAACCCCTCTTTCTTTTTAAGTACTCTCTTTTATGTCACTTCTTTTAAGATCCTATTTTTTATGTTGGAGGATGTTATTTTATATTCATATTTCTATGACCTTTATGTTAATATGATGAGAGACCCTATTCTCTCTCATCAATTAATTTTTGGATGTTTTCAGTGGCGTTGTTAGGCAGCCGAGTTTTCGTAAGGGAATTTTCATCTCACTTTTATTCCCGTGAGATTTATGCAACATTTGACACAATTTCATTTGAGTGGTGTATGTAATGCCCATTATTTTACTCATTGTGTAATATACTTTCATTTATGAGTATTTACAACAATGTTGTATTGCCCTTCTTTCACGGGGTGTATGTTTCGAAAGATACCCATATCGTTAAGGGAACCTTTCACCCTCCTCTTATTAAAAGACATATTTTGTTATGTCTTTTAATTCACATACTATTATGTTGGGATATGTTCTTTTATATCCTTATTGATTTAAATTTTATGTCCAAGTGATGAGATTCCCTTTTTATCTCTCATAAACTCATTTTCTGAATTTTGAAGTGATGCCGTTAGGCCTGTCGAATTTTACCAAGGAAACTTTTTAACCCAATTTCGATTTCTTTGGGTTCAACATGTAGTTATTGAATATGTCATCCTTTTAATATGTTTGAATGACCTTTTATTGTTTTACACTTAATATCCACTTATATTGGGTGTATTTATATTTTTCACAACTAATTTTGAGATTGATTTATCCTTAATTTAAGGATACCTTCTTTATAAGAGATTTCATCACATTTTACATTTCTGTTGAGACTTCATTGTTGTTATGCACCAATTAACTCTTATATGGTGTATATACTTTCCTTTGGAATATTATATCATGAATCCATTTATTCTCATGATATTATAAAGTTCTTACGAAATGTTATTCCTCAATTATTGTATTCAAGTGTCTCTAAAATTTCACTTTAAATGTTTTAATTTTTTTTCTTATTAATATCCATGTTTTCAAAATGGTTTTAAGGATTTATTTATATGGATATTAATGGTTTAAAATTTTAAAATCATCAAGGTGCTATGGGATACTTTGATTCAAAAATCTCTTTATTAAATGTTTTAAATGGTTTTGGAAATGGTTTCTTTTTGAATGGCTCCATTATTTCAATATACTAAAATGTTATATTGTGATTCAGATGTGGAAATGTTATGTTTACTTTATGCATGTTTTATGTGATAAATTTATGTTATGGTTCTTGGGAATTGTTATGAAAATGGGTGGTTACGTGATAAACTAAGGGCGGGTGAGCCCGATATAGCTCTCCAATGCATTGGGTAACGCGAAGGAGTGAAACGTTAAGGTTTCTCCGACGAGATTTAGGGAATATACTATGGTGGGTATTCCAAACGTAACCAAGAGGGTTACTCCCTATGTAAGAATGTTATGAATGCCTCAAGTTACCTTTTATGTCTTATGATTTCTATGATTTATTCATGATTTGATGAGGTATGTTAAGGTGCCTATGTTTTATGGGTAATGTATGATTTCATTATTATGTATATATGAACTCATGTTTCTTTTCCATATATTATTTAACCCTTACTAAGATTTTTATGCTCATCCCATGTTTTTGAAATGTTTTTCACAGGTCAATGGAAAGGTACATGATGTGATGATAGTGTCAAGGATGTGTCAAGAAAGAGTCCTTTTATTTTAAATATGTTTCCGTTGATGGGAAAAATGAATACTGTCTTTTATGTAACCACTTTTCTTAAATGTGGAATGTAATGCATGTTTCATGATCTAATTCTCTAAAACTCTAGACCAGAAAATATCCTCAATGTGTAATCTTGTAATAACACAACATTAAGTAAGGTTTAAGGCTGGGGCCTTATAGTTGGTATCAGAGGTCGATTTAGATAACTTTAGAGATTTGGGTATTCTCTAAGCATAAGTTACAGTACCATAATGGATATGATTTCAGAAAGACTCCTAGTTTTAGATAAACTTAATGAGTAAGTATATATTAGTGGTTATCTCCCTCATTAGTACATGATGGTTTTGTTGATATACTCACAGTGAAATTTCTGTTTTTAGTGAATGGATGGATCTAGCAGGCACCAAAGTTACAATAGGTTTTACGGAAACTATGGTGGTTCTTTGATTAAGAGACTAGATGCAATGGGGTACTCAATGAGGAAACTCGTGGTTGTTCTAAAAAAACTATCAAGGAGTCATGATCAACCACTTTAACCTTGGTATGTTCTGTAATGCATCATGTACGGAATGACCAATCGATTTGGAAGTTCAGGTAATAATTATAAAGGTAACCATTAATTTTTATATGATCCTTACTTTTGAGGTAATTATGGGTTATTATATGTTATGATGGAAAATGAAAGGCACGAGATAAACCTGAGGTTAAAATATGTTCTGATTATTTTTGAAGATTTTATCTGTTTTTGGGGAATGTTTTGAGAATTATACAGTTTTCGAAAAAGGACAACACGCAGACCATGTGACAACCCGTCGCGTCGGACAAAGCTGTGGGAATCGAACCCAAAACCAAAGTGCGACTGGTATTTATCGCCTACCAATGGACTATGTGAACTCCCTAGTTAGTTTGACTGATTCTTTTTAGTTTGATGGTTTTATGATTTAAGAGTAAGCTGATTTTGGGTTATCTACGGAAATTTATTAACTTATCATGGAGGATATGTGATTAGGTTAACTACTTTTCAATACGTTACTTTAAGAGTAACTGATGTTATTTAGAGATAGGTGTTAATTTGTACCTTGGAAGACTATGCGACTAAATCCTTCAAATATATGGGTGTCAGTATTAGTTTGGTTTACATTGAAGTATTTTATAGACAATTTGTTTATCAGATGGTCCTCGTTGAACTTTGGGTTTTGTTAGACAAATTTTGGAGATTAAGAATAGATTTTCTTTTTATAAAGGGTTATCCTTTTTTTGGATTATCTTATCTTGTACTAACCTTTTTGGTTTTGGTTTTGGTTAAAGTAAAAAGACATGGTACGTATATAGTTCTCTTTTGTGGATTAGTTGATCCTCTAGAAGTTGATTATAGTACTCTTAATGTGAACAAGTCCACCTAAATACTCATCTTTTGGGGAAAGTATGAGTTTGTGTATGAAATCTAGTAAAAGTTGAAAGTCAACATGACAAGTAAGTATGTTTCCTTAAGATAAAAAATAAATTCCTCAATGAAGAGTAACTTAAAACAAATATGTTGTCTGTTAACTTTTCCTACTGGGGAATCGAATACTGTTTAACCCATCACAAGTTTGTGATTTTCTTATGGTTAACTTTCCCTAAAATTGTTTTCTATCACTCTTCATCAGAGCATGACACTTTGTTTTCTCCTCCATGTCTATGTTTTCCTACATGGAATCCTAGTATGGGTTAACTCGGATGACCTCTGTACTTATCTTTCTTTATTTTAAAGTGATTGTTTTACTGACTCTTGTTCCGATGTGGGATTTTCGATGAAGTTTCCAAGCCCAATTTTAAAATTGCGAGGACGCAATTCCCAAAAGGGGGGAAGGATGTAACACCCCCGGTAAATAAAAAATATTACATTCTCATATTTATCTATATTTTTTGAATAAAACATTAATATTACTTTAAAGGGAACTCTATGATTGATAGCTTACCCAATACGCAACAACGAGTTTCATTGAAATCGTACGTTGCACTCTAAAAATAAAATAATATTATTTTAAATGGTAGTTAACTCCTAGCCAATGTAATGGCGGGAATGAATAGAAATAACTACAAAATGATTATACATGTTTGTCAAATATTTTTACTCTTTACAATAAATTTTAGAGGATTAAAAATGTGAATGAACCCAATTTTAAGCGTAAACATTCTAATATTCTTTAAAAGGTCAATTAACCCCCTTTTGATGGCGAACCTCTTTTAAATCCACTTTTTCACAATTTTATGTGTTATATTTGACAAAATAAAATTCTTCTTTAGAATCAAGACATCAAAATTTACTTTGTGTAAATTTTTGGTATCCTTCCGATAAAGTTCATTTTTTAATGAATAGTGAAAAATGTTGAATTTTAATTCAAAACCTATTTTTAATCTAATTTATTAATATGATTATATTATCTTTTGAATTGTTTTTAAAGTAAAATTAGAATATATTTTTACCATTTAACCCAATATTGGTCGTTGGAATTAATTTCACTTTGAAATTGGACTTAAACTAGTGTTAATCTTTTGATACTTATTGTTTCATAAAAACACGCTATTTGCTCTGACAACGGTAATTAATTATTAAATTAATTAATGGAACTTATATGTTTTTAATTTTTTAAAATAGACATCATTTTTGAATTCAGAATATCAAATATATCTTAGGGTAATGTTTTGGTTTTTTTCTGGAAAACTTCAATTTTTGATGAATAGTGAAACCACTAAGTGGTACTTAAGAAACTTATTTTTCGTTTAAATGAAATTTTACCACCTCTACGTTTTTAATTTCAAAAATCCAACATTCATGGTTATCATTAATATGTAAAATGTGGTTCAATGGGATTAAAATTATTTTTTTGGTGAATAGTAACTTTTATGTTTTTAATCGCGATTAGAGGTAATTAGTGTAGTTTAAAGTAAGAATAATGTTTTAACAAAATGAAATGACCTAGAAACATGTCCTACCCTCATTTTATATGTCATGGCCGACCAATACAATCCATGGGTAAACTTGGGGACCCCATAGAGCCACTTTGGTTGGAAAATGACATAAATATCTTTTTATTTAATGTTAAAGTAAAAATGACACAAACATGAAATGTTTTACTAAAAAAAATTTTACATGGGGTTATACAAGTCAGATATTTGACTATAAATAATCAATCGAAATATAGAAATATTTCCTACATCATAGTATTATTTTTATAATTTTTAGACATTAAATAAATTAAATTATTTATGACATCATGATGATGCAACAATGACCTCATTATTTAAGGATTTAAGTAAAATGGAAAGATAATGTACAATCTAAGACCTACACATGTCCAAAACCTATTGGATGGGTGGATTTCGAACCCTTATCACCTTATCCTTAAAACACATCAATGTGGGACCATTAAAATCCGAAACTCATTCTAAAATAATGTAACATTTCCTTACTTTCCAAGAGTGCCCCTCCTCTCCTCTTATAGAAGGCCCCCACCACTACCTCCATACCCACACTTCCAAAGACTTTGGCTCGGCCAAAACCTGTCCATTTTGTCTCTCCACATCCCTCTCTAAATTCTTGAAGCCTCACTTTGGGCAGAAGTCTTCCCAAGGAATCCTTTGAGCTCAAACCAAAGGGAGTTACCCGATTTTACGATAATGTCTTCACTTGTCTCCTTTTGTTTTATTTTACTTCTCCAACCCCTAAACTCTTTTTATTAATTTATTTTGTAACATATACAGTATCTTAAATATACTAGTATGTTTTTATAAGAAGGATTCGAGCTACACTTACACACAACTTCGTCTAATGGTTAAAGAACATACTGTTTCTGTGGTTGGTGATTTTCTGCCTCACGAAACGATGATTGTTCAATATTCTTTTAACACCTTTAAAGGTGGCCATTATGATGTCACTGTATTTTATATATGATATAAATGGTATTTATGTTTACTATATGCTTCTGTATTTTATATTTAAACCATACCTTTATTCTTTCCATGCTGTGTAAATGCGATAATTTCATATGAGGAAGTGTGGACTACCGCCCTCTCAAGTGATGTGACTCGTACATGCAATACGTGGAATGTATAAAGAATGAAATTAATGAACATATGTGACCTATATAACATATATATTATAATGTAATTATAATATATATATATATCATTTATTTTTAATTACATTAATATGACAAAGATAAAATGAAAGTAGCGTTAATGCGTACGTACGGCCTATCGTCTCCATGAACGGTGCTTTTCGTTTTTTATCTCCAAATGATATGGAATAGTATAAAATGAATATGTACTAGATATATATGATATTTTAATCATTAATACTATTTTTTAAATTATTTACTTATAACTACATGGGCAATCATTTTTCAAACAAGTTCATTTTTGACTCATGTACCAAACATCGGCAAAAACGTATGATATGGACTAACATTATTAAACAATTACTATAACATTACAATATGTGATATGAACTGAATAATAATATCTAAAGGAGGTACTTAGGAAATTATAAATTGACCAAAGGTTATTATTCATGAATATAATGAAACGAACAAGACAAGTTGGACTTGAGGTAAGGGATCCTACTTCTCTCTTTCTTTTTAAGTACACTCATTTATGTCATTCCTTTTAATATCATCTATCTTGTGATCGGTATGTTATTTTATATTACTACTACTGTAGTTTTTATGTTCATATTATGAGAGACCCTATTATCATTCATCAATCTAGTTTGGACGTTTTGAGTGGCGCTGTTAGGCTGCCGAATTTTCGTAAGAGATCTAACCCCTCTTTCTTTTTATGTACTCTCCTTTATGTCACTTCTTTTAAGATCCTATTTGTTATGTTGGGGGATGTTATTTTATATTATTCTTTATATAAAATTTATGTTAATATGATGAGAGACCCTATTCTCTCTCATCAATCCATTTTTGGATGTTTTAAGTGGCGCTGTTAGGCTATCGAGTTTTTGTAAGGGATTTTTCATCTCACTTTTATTCCAACGAGATTTATGCTACATTTTCCACAATTTCTTTTGAGTGGTGTATGTAATGCCCATTATTTTACTCATTGTTTAATATAATTTCATTTATGAGTATTTAAATCAATGTTGTATTGTCCTTCTTTCACGGGGAGTATGTTTCGAAAGATACCCATATCGTTAAGGGAACCTTTCACCCTCCTCTTATTAAAATACTTCTTTTGTTAATTCTTTTAATTCCCATAATATTATGTTGGAATATGTTCTTTTATATCCTTATTGATTTAAATTTTATGCCCAAGTTATGAGATGCCCTTTTTATCTCTCATAAACTCATTTTCTAAATTTTGAAGTGATGCTGTTAGGCTGTCGAATTTTACCAAGGGAACTTTTTAACCCAATTTCGATTTCTTTGGGTTCAACATGTAGTTATTGAATATTTCATCCATTTAATATGTTTTAATTACCTTTTATTGTTTTACACTTAATATCCACTTATATTGGGTGTATTTATATTTTTCACATATAATTTTGAGATTGATTTATCCTTAATTTAAGGATACCTTCTTTATAAGGGATTTCATCACATTTGACATTTCTATTGAGACTTAATTGTTGTTATGCACCAATTCACTCTTATATGGTGTATATACTATCCTTTGTAATATTATATCATGAATCCATTTATTCTCATGATATTATAAAGTTCTGATGAAATGTTATTCCTCAATTGTTGTATTCAACTGTCTCTAAAATATCACTTTAAATGTTTTAATTATTTATTCTTATTAATATCCATGTTTTCATAATGGTTTTAAGGATTTATTTATATGGATATTAATGGTTTAAAATTTTAAAATAATCAAGGTGGTATGGGATACTTTCATTCAAAAATATATTTATTATTTTTTTAAATGGTTTTCGAAATGGTTTCTTTTTGAATGGCTTCATTATTTCAATATACTAAAATGTTATATTGTGATTGAAATGTGGAAATGTTATGTTTCCTTTATTCATGTTTTATATGATATGTTTATGTTATGGTTCTTGGGAATTGTTATGAAAATGGGTGGTTCCGTGATAAACTAAGGGCGGGTGAGCCCGATATAGCTCTCCAATGCATTGGGTAACGCAAAGGAGTGAAACGTTAAGGTTTCTCCGAAGAGAATTAGGGAATATACTGTGGTGGGTATTCCAAACATAACCAATAGGGTAACTCCCTACGTAAGAATGTTATGAATGCCTCAAGTTACCTTTTATTTCTTATGATTTCTATGATTTACTCATGATTTGTTGTGGTATGTTGAAGTGCCTATGTTTTATGGGTAAAGTTTGATTTCATTATTATGTATATATGAACTCATGTTTCTTTTCCATATTTTTTTAACCCTTACTGGGCTTTTTATGCTCATCCAAAGTTTTTGAAATGTTTTTCACATGTCAAGGGAAAGGTACATGTTGTGATTATAGTGTCAAGGATGTGTCAAAAAAGAGTCCATGTTTTATTTTAAATATGTTTCCGTTGATGGGAAAAATGAATACTGTCTTTTATGTAACCACTTTGCTTAAATGTGGAATGTAATGCAATTTTCAGGATCTAATTCTATAAAACTCTAAACCTGAAAGATCCTCAATGTTTAATCTTGTAATAACTCAAGATTAAGTATGTTTTAAGGGTGGGGCCTTATAGTTGGTATCAGATGTCGGCTTAGATAACTTTAGAGGTTCGGATATTCTCTTAGCATAAGTCACAGTACAATAATGGATAGGATTTCAGAAAGAATCCTAGTTTTAGATAAAGTTAATGAGTAAGTATATATTAGTGGTTATCTCCGTCATTAGTGCATGATGGTTTTGTTGATATACTCACAGTGACATTTCGGTTTTTAGTGAATGGATGGATCTAGCAGGCACCAAAGTGACAATAGGTTTGAAGGAAACTGTGGTGGTTCTCTGATTAAGAGACTGGATGAAATGGGGTATTCAATAAGGAAACTCGTGGTTGTTCTAAACCAACTATCAAGGAGTCATGATCAACCACTTGAACCTTGGTATGTTCTGTAATCCATCATATACGAGATGACCAATCGATGTGGATGTTCATGTAATAATTATAAAGGTAACCATTAGGGTTTATATGATCCTTACTTTTGAGGTAATTATGGGTTAATATATGTTATGATGGAAAATGAAATGCATGAGATAAACTTGAGGTTAAAATATGTTATGATTATTTTTGAAGATTCTATCTCATTTTGGGGAATGTTTTGAGAATTATACAGTTTAAAAAAAGGACAACACGCAGACCGTGTGACAACCCGTCGTGTCGGACAAAGCTGCGGGAATCGAACCCACAACCAAAGTGCGACTGGTATTTATCACCTACCACTGGACTACGTGAAGTCCCTGGTTAGTTTGACTGATTCCTTTTAGGTAGATGATGTTATGAATTAAGTGTAAGCTGATTTTGGGTTATCTATGTAAATTTATTAACTTATCATGGAGGATATGTGATTAGGTTAATTACTTTTCAATACGAGACTTTAAGACAAACTGATGTTATTTGGAGATAGGTGTTAATTTGTACCTTGGAAGACTATGCGACTAAATCCTTCATATATTTGGGTTTCAATATTAGTTTGGTTTACATTGAAGTATTTTATAGACAATTTGTTTATCGGATGGTCCTCGTTGAACTTTGGGTTTTGTTAGACAAATTTTGGAGATTAAGAATAGATTTTCCTTTTATAAAGGGTTATCCTTTTCTGGATTATCTGATCTTGTACTAACATTTTTGGTTTTGGTATTGGTTAAAGTAAAAAGACATGGGAAGTATATAGTGATCTTTTGTGGATTAGGTGATCCACTAGATGTTGATTATAGTACTCTTAATGTGAACAAGTCCTCCTAAATACTATTCTTTTGGGGAAAGTATGAGTTTGTATAAGAAATACAGTAAAATTTGAAAGTCAACATGACAAGTAAGTATGTTTCCATAAGATCAAAAATAAATTCTTCAATGAAGAGTAACTTAAAACAAAAATGTTGTCTGTTAACTTTTCCTACTGGGGAATCGAATACTGTTTAACCCATCACAAGTTTGTGAATTTCTTGTGGTTAACTTTCTCCTAAACATGTTTTCTATCACTCTCCATCAGAGAATGACCCTTTGTTTTCTCCTCCATGTCCATGTTTTCCTATATGGAATCCTAGTATGGGTTAACTCAGGTGACCTCTGTACATATCTTTCTTTATTTTAAAGTGATTGTTTTACTGACTCTTCTTCCGATGTGGGATTTTCACTAATGTTTCCAAGCCCAATTTTAAAATTGCGAGAACGCAATTCTAAAAAGGGGGGAAGGATGTAACACCCCAGGTACATAAATAATATGACATTTTCATATTTATCTATATTTTTTTAATAAAATATTAATATTACTTTAAAGGGAACGCTATTCTTGATAGCTTACCCAATACACAATAACGAGTTTCATTGAAATCGTACGTTGCACTCTAAAAATAAAATAATATTATTTTAAATGGTAGTTAACTCCTAGCCATTTTAATGGTGGGAATGAAGAGAAATAACTACAAAATTATTATATATGTTTGTCAAATATTTTTACTCTTTACAATAAATGTTAGTGGATCAAAAATGCGAATGAACCCAATTTTAAGCGTAAACATTCTAATATTATTTAAAAGGTCGATTAACCGCCTTTTGATGGAGAACCTCTTTTAAATCCACTTTTTCACAATTTTATGTGTTATATTTTACAGAATAAAATTCTTCTTTATAATTGGGACATCAATATTTATTTTGTGTAAATTTTTGGTATCTTTCTGATAAAGTTCATTTTTTTAATGAATAGTTAAAAATGTTGAATTTTAATTCAAAACCTCTTTTTAATCTAATTTATTTATATGATTAGATTATCTTTTGAATTGTTTTTAAAGTATAATTAGAATATATTTTAACCATTAATCTAATATTAGTCATTGGAATAAATTTCACTTTGAAATTGGACTTAAACTAGTGTCAATCATTTGATACTAATTGTTTCATAAAAACCCACTATTTTCTCTGACAATGAGAATTAATTATTAAATTAATTAATGCAACTTATATGTTTTGAATTTTTTAAAATAGAAATCATTTTTGAATTCAGAATATCAAATATAGCTTACGGTGAAGTTTTGGTTTTTTTCTGGAAAACTTCAATTTTTGATGAATAGTGAAACCACTAAGTGGTACTTAAGAAACTGATTTTTCGTTTAAATGAAATTTTACCACCCATGTGTTTTGAATTTCAAAAATATGACATACATAGTTTTCATTAAGAAGTAAAATGTGGTTCAATGGGATTAAAATAATTCTTTTGGTGAATAGTAACTTTTATATTTTTAATCACGATTAGAGGTAATTGGTGTAGTTTAAGGTAAGAATAATGTTTTAACAAAATTAAATGACCTAGAAAAATGTCATACCCTCATAGGATGTGTCATGGCTGACCTAGAAAATCCATGGGTCTACTTGGGGACCCCATGGAGCCACTTTGGTTGGAAAATGACATAAATATCTTTTTATTTAATGTTAAAGTAAAAATGACACAAACATGAGATGTTTTACTAAAACAATTTTTACATGGGGTTATACAAGTAATATTTTTGACTATAAATAATAAATGGAAATATAAAAATATTTCATACATCATAGTAGTTTTTTATAATTTTTAGACATTAAATAAATTAAATTATTTATGACATCATGATGATGCAGCGATGACCTCATTATTTAACAATTTAAATAAAATGGAAAGATAATGAAAACTATAAGCCCTACAAATGTCCAAAACCAATTGGATGGGTGGATTTAGAACCCTTATCACCTTATCCTCGAAACACATCAATGTGGGGCCATTAAAATCCGAAACGCATTCTAAAATAATGTAACATTTTTTTACATTCCAAGAGTGCCCCTCCTCTCCTCTTATAAAAGGCCCCCACCTCTACCTCCTTACCCACACTTCCAAAGCCTTTGGCTCAGCCAAACCCTACCTATTGTGTCTCTCCACATACCTCTTTTACTCCTTGAAGCCTCACTTTGGGCAGAAGTCTTCCCAAGGAAGCCTTTGAGCTCAAACCAAAGGGAGTTACCCGATTTTAAGGTAATGTCTTCACTTGTGTCCTTTTGTTTTATTTTGCTTCTCCAACCCCCTAAACTATTTTTATTCATTTCTTTTGTAACAAATACAGTATATTTAACATAATAGGATGTTTTTATAAGAATTAATCGTGCTACACTTACACTCAACTTCGTCTAATGGTTAAAGAACATACTGTTTCTGTGGTTGGCGATTTTCTGCCTCATGAAACGATGATTGTTCAATATTCTTTTAACACCTTTAAATGTGGCCATTATGATGTAACTGTATTTTATATATGATATATATGGTATTTATGTTTACTATATTCTTCTTTATTTTATATTTAAACCATACCTTTATTCTTTTCATGTTGTGTAAATGCGATAATTTCATATGAGGATGTGTGGACTACCGCCCCCTCAAGTGATGTGACTCATACATGCAATACATGGAACGTATAAAGAATGAAATTAATGAACATATGTGACCTATAACACATATATTTTAAACTGGAATTATAATATATATATATATATCATTTATTTTTAATTCCATTAATATGACAAAGAAAAAATGAAAGTAGCGTTAATACGTACGTACGGCCTACCGTCTCCATGAACGGTGCTTTTCGTTTTTTATCTCCAAATGATATGGAATAGAATAAAATGAATATTTAATGGATATATATGATATTATAATCATTAATACTGTTCTGGAAATTATTAACTTATAACTACATGGGCAATCATTTTTCAAACAAGTTCTTTTTTGACTCATTTACAAAACATCAGCAAAAACGTCTCATAGGAACTAACATTATTAAAAAATTATTATAACATTATAATATGTGATATGAACTGAATAATAATATCTAAAGGAGGTACTTAGGAAATTATAAATTGAACAATGTTTATTATTAAGGAATATAAATAAACGAACAAGACAAGTCGGACTTGAGGTAAGGGATCCTACTTCTCTCTTTCTTTTTAAGTACACTCTTTTATGTAATTCCTTTTAAGCTCATCTTTCTTGTGATCGGGATGTTCTTTTATATTAATACTACATTATTTTTTATGTTCATATGATTAGAGACCCTATTCTATCTCATCAATCCATTTTGGAAGTTTCGAGTGGCGCCGTTAGGCTCCCGAATTTTTGTAAGAGATCTAACCCCTCTCCTTCTTTATAAGCACTCTCCTTTATGTCACTTCTTTTAAAATCCTATTTGTTATGTTGGGGGATGTTCTTTTATATTGAACTTTTTATAAACTTTATGTTAATATTATTAGAGACCCTATTCTATCTCATCAAACCATTTTTGGTAGTTTTAAGTGGCGTCGTTAGGCTGCAGAGTTTTCGTAAGGGATTTTTCATCTCACTTTTATTCCCGTGAGATTTATGCTACATTTGCCATAATTTATTTCGAGTGGTGTATTTAATGCCCATTATTTTACTCATTGTGTAATATAATTTCATTTATGAGTATTAACATCAATTTTGTACTGTCCTTCTTTCACGGGGTGTATGTTTCAAAAGATACCCATGTTATTAAGGGAACCTTTCACCCTACTCTTTTTAAAAGACTTCTTTTGTTATGTCTTTTAATTCACATACTATTTTGTTGGGATATGTTCTTTTATATCCTTATTGATGTAAATTTTATGTCCAAGTGATGAGATGCCCTTTTTATCTCTCATATACTCATTTTCTAAATTTTGAAGTGATGTCGTTAGGCTGTTGAATTTTAGCAAGGGAACTTTTTAACCCAATTTCGATTTCTTTGGGTTCAACATGTAGTTATTGAATATGTGTCAATGAAATTTTATTGTTTTACACTTAATATCCACTTATATTGGGTGTATTTATATTTGTCACATATAATTTTTAGATGGATTTATCCTTAATTTTAGGATACCTTCTTTATAAGGGATTTCATCACATTTGACATTTCTATTGAGACTTCATTGTTGTTATGCACCAATTCACGCTTATATGGTGTATATACTGTCCTTTGGAATATTATATCATGAATCCATTTATTCTCATGATATTATAAAGTTCTGACTAAATGTTATTCCTCAATTATTGTATTCAAGTGTCTCTAAAATATCGCTTTAAATGTTTTAATTATTTGTTCTTATTAATATCCATGTTTTCAAAATGGTTTTAAGGATTTATTTATATGGATATTAATTGTTTAAAATTTTAAAATATTCAAGGTTTTATGGGTCACTTTGATTCAAAAATATCTTTATTAATTGTTCTAAATGGTTTTGGAAATTGTTTCTTTTTTAATGGCTTCATTATTTCAATATACTAAAATGTTATATTGTGATTGAAATGTGGAAATGGTATGTTTCCTTTATGCATGTTTTATGTGATACGTATATGTTATGGTTCTTGGGAATTGTTATGAAAATGGGTGGTTCCATGATAAACTAAGTGCGGGTGAGCCCGATATAGCTCTCTAATGCATTGGGTAACACGAAGGAGTGAAACGTTAAGGTTTCTCCGAAGAGATTTAGGGAATATATTGTGGTGGGTATTCCAAACGTAACCAAGAGTGTTACTCCCTACGTAAGAATGTTATGAATGGCTCAAGTTACCTTTTATGTCTTATGATTTCTATGATTTATTCATGTTTTGATGAGGTATGTTAAAGTGCCTATGTTTTATGGGTAAAGTATGATTTCATTATTATGTATATATGAACTCATGTTTCATTTCCATATTTTTTTAACCATTACTGATCTTTTTATGCTCATACCAAGTTTTTGAAATGTTTTTCATAGGTCAAGGGAAAGGTACATGATGTGATGATAGTGTCAAGGATTTGTCAAGAAAGAGTCCATGTTTTATTTTAAATATGTTTCCGTTGATGGGAAAATGAATATTGTCTTCTATGTAACCACTTCTATTAAATGAGGAATCTAATGCAAGCTTCATGATCTAATTCTCTAAAACTATAAACCTGAAAAGATCCTCAATGTGTAATCTTGTAATAACTCAATATTAAGTAAGGTTTAAGGCTGGGGCCTTATAATATTACCCTTATAATAATTCACTGAACAAATCAATATGGATGAAAGGATATCACCAAAAATTTTATAGTTTAATAGCTCAATATGAGAGGATAATATTTAAAAAAAAGAATCCTAAAAGTCCTGCATGAAACCATAAAAACATAAACATGGATAATTATAAGGCTTTTATGATTTTAGATGTTTTGACTCCCTTTATTTTATGTTACACTAAAAAACATGATTTCTTTTAATTAAAAACTAGATTTTCACATTACACAGTTTGTAAACCTCACACTACCTATTTACTCTCAGGTAATGAATTCAACTCATGGGATGTGTCTGAATAGTATTACATGTAGTGGATCCTGGAAACACATCTTGTGACATTGGAATGAACAAAAAAATCATCTATGGAAATGAAAAAAAATCCATCAAATCTTGGACTTCACCATTGTAGTTTTCCTTCCCATTCAAGGTTCAAAATGACCTCCCTAAAAAATGGGAATAAAAATATAGAGATCGGAATATATCTTATAGGAAATTAACTAGTAATTACAAGAAGTGTCATAATTCAATTTATAATTAATCCTGCAGACATGATTAAACATTTTATATTAAAGTAAAAATGTTAAAAGGGTTGAAATATTTTTAAATCCATTTTCATTGTTAAATTGAAGAAAAAATCCAAAATTATAGTGATTGATATATACTTGAACTAAATATAGCATAAACAAATTCTAAAATATAATTAATATTTTTAATTAAATTAAAAAAAAAATAAATTATCAATTAAAATTAAATGAATTTTATTGTTCATAAAAAATTAATCTTATCAAAAAAATACCAATAATGATCACAATGAAATTTTTGATAAAAAACATTAAAAATGAATTTTATTTTGTAAAATAATAATTTTTAATGATTTGAAAATTACATTGGAAATCATCTGTTCCATAAAAAGTAGCAAAACAACTCATTTGAAAAATACATTTTTTAAGAGTAAAGTTTGATTTATTATTATCTCTTGTATAAGAAACATATAAATAAAATTATATATATAATATGAATATAGAAAATATTAATTTCATTAATATAATTCAAATAAATGTCTCATGTAATTTATTATAATATTTTTATTTGAAATCATTTCCTATATTTATAAAAGGATGTTATTTTAATTTCAAGTTAATTTGTCACAAAAGAATAAATAATATATAAAAGCATGTACCTATTTTTAAAATTTAATTAATAACTTTAATACCTTATATTACAATGTATTATTGATAATTATAATATTTTTTTGTTAAATATATTAATTCTATATTTTTGTTTGATAAAACTCATTCTTTTGTGTAACATAAGTTTTTGAATGAACATTATATTGTGGGTAACGGTAGAAAGACATTGTGTTGTGTTTGTAGCATCCTAATATCAATTATAAATGTAAAAAATCTATTATTAGTGTTGTGTATAAGTAATTAAGAAGAAATTGTAGCATGAAACTCCCTCTATCAAGGAATATTAATTTATTCTGAAAAAAATTGTTCACAAAAATGAGAGGTTTTATATATAAATTATATGTAACAGTACATATGCATCCAGTTCCTCAAAAGACACATCCATCAAAAATGTAACCTATATTTACAAAAAATATAAATCCCCATTTGATATCAATATGTTAGAAAATAAATAACAACCATAATATTTTTTATAAAAGATTAAAAAAATACACCGGATATTATCCATCCATATTTTTTATATTATGGAAGCCCATGCATATTAATAATAAAATTTTATACATCCGAAATAATAATAAATCCCATACTCTACACAGTTCAACATGAAAAATTATGAATATCAAAATCTAGTATGAAAAAATATAATATTTAACTGAAAAATAATTTTTTTAATTTACCTTAATGAAAAATAATATGTATTCTTTAAGTTAAAAGGATCAAACCACTTCATTTATATGTATTCTCATATTTCATACAACTACCACCATAAAAATTGTGAGTATATAAATGGGAGAGTATAACAGTTTTTCTATATGGATGAGTGATCAACAGGTCCTATAACCAATCTTGGATTAGGTAAGAGTATATTCCTTGTTCAAAAGAGACACTATGTCAGTATCAGAAATGTTTCAAGATGCATTCCATAGTTTTCAATAAATATAAAACCAACGGGGATCTCTTAGGAATGATAAAAGACAGGGTCCTACTGAGACATAAAAAATTCATTACTTATAAGGATCATCATATATCAACGTTCTATTATAAATAAATTATTATTGATTCATTTTTAAGACAAAAATATAAAGTATTATTTCTCCAAAAATTGATACATTTATTTTGATGTGAGCATTGGGTTCATAAAACAATAATACTTATAAAATATTAATTTATTTCTAAATCCATATATATTTTTATCATAAATTATTTACTAAACACTAGAATAAGCCTATGAAAAAACATAAAATAATGAGTGATCTAACTAGTAGGGGGATTAGTAATAGGGAGGAATATGAACCATTAATCAATATGGGCACAATAATTAGTGTAAAAGTCATCATAATCATATGATATGTTTAAGATAGTCATCATCAGAATACAGAAATCATTGAAGTATACATGGAACATGTCATGTTCATAATTATAAGTCATTATAAAATTTTATAAAATGGTAATTACATCAAACAAAGGAATATATTTTGAAAAATGGTTAAATAAAAATTTAACATTAAATATTTAAAAAAAATAATCTTATCGTGGGAAAAAATATAGAATCATGTTCATCCATAACAAAAATTATGAGACTTATCACATTAGAAAAAAATTTGACGGTTATGTAATTATTGTCCCACCTCTCACATCATAATATTCTCATAATCATGCAACTGACATTTAAATAATATATAAATTATATACATAATAATCTTAAACCTAATGAAAACACATTAGAAAAAAAATAATATTCATAGACAATTTATGAATAACATTTCAATTAATATGCATGGATGTATAAAAACTCAATGTTAAACTATTATATTAAACATGAAAGTGTATAATAAATACATTAAATGAGAATAATACAACAATAGAATAAGAAACCATATTATAAATAAATTGGGATTATTTAAAGATACTGTGTTTTTTAATGTCACTTAGATGGATAAAAAATTATCCTAATGAAGAAAAAATATAAATAACCCATATAAATAAAAGGAAATATAATATTTAATAAATTTTTTATAGATTTGAAAAGAAAAATATGGAAAACTTAGGGAAATAGTGGATTGTTCCAATAGAATTGAGTTGAACTTAAAATTCTCTCACTGGAGATCTGGTTTTGTTATTATCTTAATTTAGCCTACAATATAATAAATATATTTTTTTCAAGCCATTAATTCAAAATAATATTATAATAATTTTAATTATTATTGATGGATTATAATCATTGAAATTTATTTTATAACATTTCAATGATTATTGAACGGTTTGATGGGATGCTACATAGAATTATTTCATATTTATTTTTATTTCACAGTTTGGATTAATTGTTCTTAACCATTTTTATATTTACCATCTAAAGAGTAAAAATACATATTTTTAAATTTTATATTAGTTCCACTAACAATATATGAATGTTGATATATGTTAACAATTATAAATCTTAGAAATCCAACATAATAGTGACTCAAGATTTGATCCTTCACATGTTTGTAGGAATAACTCCTCTAATCCATGGAGATTTTATTAATGAAGTAATTTTTTCTAATATCATACTCTACCTCCCATGAATGATTTTTAGAATAGATCAGCAGTTGAGACTAAATTTTTAATGTTTTCGTGATTGATTTTAAAATTATATGTCATTTCCTACAAATTCTCAGTCCTTATAGAATCTTTTCACAAACTTCGTCCAAACATTATGGATTTCTGTAATTTTGACTGGATAGTGTTTCATATTGGGCTATTAGAATACATGAGTGGAAACTATTAATGAATATTAACTTCTTCATGGGTATATATTTATCTCATCCCACATACAAGTCCATTGAGTAATCACAGTGAATTACGTTGAGTGTATTAATATCCGATTCATATTGTCCATTAATCTAGTGGTGATACAACATATTCTAGTTCAACTCAGTATACAATGAATATAGAGGACTCCTCCCCAACATATAGGTGAACCATAGATCTGAATCATAATCATATAAATGTCGTTCACCATATTTCCACACCAATTTCATTATATATGACTTATCAATTTTATCAATAGATTAATATTATCAAATAGAGATGATGTGAGTATAAAAAGTCAGTTGATCCACAATAGCCTAAATGTTGTTTTTTCCTTTAAATTTTGTTGAAATAATCATAGAGAATACCATAATAATTTTCTCTGACTTCTATATTGTTATGGGTAAAGTCTGAATCATCCACTTTTATTTATGATGCCTTATAATCCATTTGTATCATACCATGAACATTTATTTGTACTCGTTATTATTTATCATCTTTCCGTCTTAAAAAATCAAGCCTCAACAATCCTTGTAAATCATGTGACCTCAATAGCAGGTGGAGAAGGATTATTTTTTAATACTTAAATAACATATTTATTATAATATATGCTTATAAAATTTTAGATATATTATTTTAAATTATTACAAAACAATGGTGAGCCATTTTTGGGGCCTAATTATGATTTTCTCCCATGATCCTTTAGGAGTAAGGGCTAGTGGAGGAGTTTCCACATGGTACAATAAGGTGGAATTGTGAATAATCTCATATACTATAATCATTCTTATAATATAACATCTATAGGTATCATGGATTAATCATGTGCTAAAACGAAAATCAATAATTAAAGTTAATACATTCATTTTTCTTTCATAGGATGGCTATAAAAGAGCCATCAGGATCTATGCGTACACACCTGTTGCAATGTTTTAAATTAAACAGCCTCTACTAAATATGTTCAAGCAGAAAATTAATTAAATCTATAAAAATTTAAAAAGAGGGATTAATGTTATATTTGATCTGACATAACTGTGAATTCATCTATAATTGAAAATGTATATTACTCGGCCTTTGTCAATGAAATGTAAGTGTTTTGAAAATTACCAGTTTTAGTTTCTCAGGTGGATGGTGGATTCGAATAAATTTTAATACTAATGGTTTATAGTGGTTATTTAATTTATGGGACTAAAACTCTATAACTATAACCATAAAATCCTTCAAATTTTAGAGAATTAATTTAATCATGTTATTACATCAATGTTATATATTGTGATGACTGTTCATTTCTATTTTCCAAAATAATAGTAAATAATATTTTCATATATAAATAATTTTTGAAATGTATTCAATATAAAAAAACACTTGAAAATATAAATAATTTAAGATATAAATATAATCATTTAATTTTAAAAAAATCAAGTCCTCATGTGGATGGTTTATATTATAAAAAATAAGTACTAATAAATTTGTAAAAAACCCATTGATATGTGGTCTAAGGGGCACAAATATGAGAAAAACTCTAGAAATTACTATGGAAAATCTGACGACTATTTGATTGGAGATAATTTGTAGCTCAATGGTAATTAAAATTTCCATGGTGAATAATATTTTATTTATTGGTTTTTTATTACAATCTACATCTAATGATGGTTGTATTGGATGATACATCAAAAGATGATGATAAACTTCTTGTTGACACTATGTTCTATGTTGAATAAGTGGTGAATTCGAAGGATTACATCCCGATATGTGCTAATTTTCTACTCAACAATCCTGATGGTTCTCAAACTAGTCCCATATAAGATGGTGCTATAATTTTTTATATTAATTACACTTATATGACTGTTAGCTATGATGTGTCATATAATATAGAGTGTGAGGGTTCATCCCAATTGAATAGTTACACGGATTTGGGTACTCCTACAATAATTCCCCCACCCTAGTCAAATATGAAATGTTACTGTGACATAGAGTTACAAGACTACAAGAATGACATCCTATATGCATGAGGTAGATGACAATCATCGGGGGACTAAGGTAGTTCCATGGGGTGACTAAACCTCAATAACATAGTGAAAAATAACATGTATAAATAAATAAATAATGTATAAAAAATATATATTTAACTAATTAAGATTAATAAATAAATATGTCCATCACATTCAGAATTATCAGTTAGAAGAAAACATTTATACCAACATCATTGGAAAACACCAAACCAACAATTAATATAAATGGAATCAAAAAAATAATGAAATACTAGAGGCTCCACTACTATGAAAATCCTCACATAATCCTAATTTTTAAAACCATCTGAGTTATTTTGATCTATCATGATAATATATTCCTTCACATTATGGAATATATGATCAGGGAAGTCATGAAATATCCCCTGATCTAACACTCTCTCATGTGCCCAAATATGATTTTTTTTGATGGATCCAAGAACGAGGAACTGTACACCCCAACCATCACACTAATAGTTGGGGTATATACTACATAGTGGGAAGACAATACCTCTTGGTAGAAATTCACAATATATTTGAAATAGAAAATATCATATTCACAAAAATAGAAAAACTCTTTATCATACTACTGGAAGATAATGGATAATCCAAGTAATCCAATTACTAAGGAATTAGGTAATGTTGGGAAGGAATGTCTCTAAATTTAAATCATAATTAAATATATATAAAAGACCATGGTTACACAAATAATCTCAAAAAACCCCATTCTTAAACAGCAAGCAAGATACATATACATGCTACAACCCAACCAACAAGAAATAATCAACAACAAGTTCCCCTTTTATTATCCAATCCTATATCAAGGTATTCCTATTTGGTACAAAATGACAACCCAAATTGGTTTTGATTAAAACATGTTTTGTCAACGCTGTCATGTTTAAATAATCCTAGCCTAATAATATGTTCATAAAATTGGGAGATAAGCATGAGTTTTAATAAATTAAATAATATGATACAATAATCAACCTACAACGACACCATGAAAAAATACCACCGCGAATTTTGAAAACCCAATCTAACTATAACCACTAGTCCATGGATTAATCACATAACTAGGTCAGGCCTACAATAATTACACAACTTCCAATTAAAATCCTTTTATATATGAACTTCATTATAATATAACAATCCCATTAAATAACCATTTCAATATCAGTGAAATTACATTTATATAATCATTTCAGCATCGCTATTAGAGCCCTTTATATATGCATTTTAGCATCTCTAGGAATTGCACTTAATATATGAATTTCATCATCAATAACAACAACAGTAATAATGGTAATAATAACCCATCATAATATGAAAAACCATAGTGGTTAATTCTGTAAATTTCCACTCGTCTCTAAATTACCCACTCATTTATCAAACTATACCTTAAGTCATTTCAATGAAATTTTTCACACCCATTTTATATCAAATAATCACTAGTTAATCAATAATCTGTTAATCCATTTTCCAATGTTAGTTTATTATAATAAATCAATTAATATTTCATTTAATGTTAAACATTCATTTAAGAAATTATATAGTTCATTATTTTTCTTGGGTAGGATTATCCTGTCACGACCCATCCCCTGTGGCCCATGTTGTGACTAACCCTAAGACTGTCTTCCATAGGAAAAGGGATGGAAACTAGCACCAAAGGTATAAATCTCTAAAATGAGAAGGTATTTCTTTATAACATAAAAATTCACAGAACATAGTACAAGCTGGAAACAAAACAGTATGTAGAACTATATAAAAAATTGTGCTGAAAAGTAAAAGGTGTCAGAAATACATGCCCAACTGTAATGTACAATGAAACGGAAAGTATAGGTACTAGAAAAATGGGGAAAACAACTATTGGATCTTCTATCGGGAAATCCTACATGAAGGGTAGGTACAGAATCCCTCCACAGGACTCCACATCCATTCATCTTCTCTGTGTACCATCACGCAGAGTGGTCCACCTCTGTGTACCATCCAGTATTAGTCCACTCATCCCCAGTCAGTGTTGTCCATCTCCTAAAACCAATAGAACAAGGTGCGGGCATATCCTGTGGAGGGGTGAGTATAACGATACTCTGTAGGGACCCCGAGACCCACAAGGTATCACAAAATAAACAAGTATAAACCAAAAATTATGAAATCAATAGATAAACCCACTTAGGAATTTTCTCATACATATACCTATGTTATCATGTAATCCATCTCAAACATGAGGTAAACAAAAGTTATTGACTCATCTCAAACTAGGATTTTAGTATAGGGGTAGTATTAAGTAACATCCCAAGTCACACTGTTGAAACCTCGGGTGCTGGAGAACTCCTCCTATATCGAGTACAGTGGGCCTACCGTGTCACCAAGGAGCTTCCCACTTACCTTGGACTTCATAGGTACTACTCGAGTGGATAATCGTGGGTTTTCTGCATCAACAAGGTGCTCCCCATCTTGGGTCTACTGTGTCACCAAGGTGCTCCCCCTCACATCCTACTGTGGTACTCCTCTTATCGAGTATCGGGGGTCTGTCGCGACATCAAGGCGCTCCCCACTTCGGGTCTATCGCGACACCATGGCACTCCTTACTGGGCAAGTAGAGTCACTCTAATCTCTAAACTGATAGTAGTCGTCAGGTCTCAGCCAGCTACTAGGTCTCTATGCTATGCTTTCTCGACTCCAGGAGTATCCACTCCACGAGTTTCTGGTTGATGCTCCAACTATCTGGAAGTTCTATGAAGAAATATATCAAAGGTCTTCCATGTCATAGGGGTCTTAATTCATCAGATGGCGCGTCAATCAGTCACTCGGTCTGTGAGTTATTAGAATTTTAGTCTCGAGGGCCGATTGGATTCATGTATGATCCAACCCTACTGCATCTCAACATTACCCCGATATCTAGTGAGGAATACTCAGGGGGACCGTCACATTTGATGAAAATCAGATCCGCTGACGGTTCCAAAAACAGTCGTCCAATGTGAAAGATACGAATAAATAATATAAAGGATCCGTATTGGGACAGGGTCTAGTCTGACCCGGTCGGATCGCCCTGGTCCGGGACGACCCGGTCCGGGTAGAATTGGTCCGACCCTGTCTGGGCTGACCCAGTCTGGGTCGACCTGGTTAGACCAGTTCGGTCTGGCCCAGCCTATTGGTCAGGCCAACCTGTTTAGTTCGGCCCAGCCTATAGGGCCCCGTGCAGCCCACATCGCGAGCGGTTCAGCCCCAGATCGAGGCCGGTTTGGCCCGGATCGTCATCATGGCGTAGCCCTGTGCAGGTCGGCACGGAGGGCGCAACCAGGCCGGTTCCTCCAGGGTGCCGCGAGGGGGGCCGGGACACCGGCTCGACCAGGAGGCCATGAGGATTTCAGGACATTTTCTTGGCCGGGTGGTCATGAAGGTGCCATCTTGGGGAGGCGCATGGGGGAAGCGGAGGCCGGATGGTAGCCGGGTAGGCCGGTAGGAGGACCAGCAGGTGGCCGGGCATGCTGGAAGGCAGGCCGATGGGGGCGGCTGCTTGGGCAAGGGGCTAGTGGCCGGTTCTTGCAGGTTGCTGCTAGGCGGGCCGGTGTGCAGCCGGTTTGGGTAGGGCGAAGCAAGGAGGGCGGTCGGGAGGCTGTGCAGCAACGAGGGCTGGCAGGTTAGGCAGGGGAGAAAGGGAGGCGTGGGAGCTGGAAGGCCGGTCGTGCAGGACAGTGGGGCGCGACTCGGGCCGGCATGGGCCGGTGGAGTTCAGCCGAGAGCATCGGAGCGCCGCGGGGGGCGGCGCTGTTCGTGGAGGCCATGGGTAGCGCGACATTTTTCATTGTCACCTTCATAATTCTATATTCTTATTTCCATGCCAATATTTTTCATAAACAAGATCGGCAGAGGGGTCAGGCCATGTTGGTTTGGCCCGCACCCTCCGCATTTTGGGTGGTATCAATTGGTTCATCAATGAAGTATGATGAACAACAATTATTTTACAATCTGCGCATAAATTGCCATCCAACCAAAGATGAGAAAAGAAATGGGATAATACATGCATAAAACCCCCTACCTTTGATTGTCGGTCATTGACGTTGAAGCCATAGGAAGAAGACGAAGGAGTTCATCATTCGTTGCGTCGGCCGCACGCTTCCAATCCCAAGTTGTGTCAGCTATGGAAGATGCTTCACGTCGGTAGGTGTCTGGGGAAGAAGTCTATGAAGGATCTGCGTTCTTCGTTCTTTGTTCTTTTTTGGGAGATGAGGTTCTCCACTGGAGAACTCTTTTTCTCTCAAGCTCTCCTCTCAAAGCTGCAACCAAAAATGAATATGCCAACAAAATAATAGATTGAAATATCCTATTAATTTTTTGGTACAATATTCAAATTGGACTAATTAATTAGGTAGGATCCCCTTAATTAATTCAAGGGGTTGGAAGAAGATATTAATTATGGGAGGTAAAAAGGATCTCCCTCTTTAATGATGGAGATTTGAGAGGTTTTAATCTCTTCCATCAATAGGGGGTTAAGCCCCGTGTGGTCCCCAAGTCATAACCTCTCACAGGAGGTTATTTTCAGGTGGGCCCCACCACCATAACCTCTCATGGGAGGTTAAGTTTTTTTGGTCCCACATCAAACTTCCATGATTAGGTTTTAACCACCAATCACACACATGGAGACTAAAATAAAATAAGTGAAGTTCACTTTATTTTATTACTTTCCACGAAAACCGAAAATCTAACTTTTATTCTCGACCAACTTCTGTCGAGGTGAAATTCTTATTAAGTGAATACAGGCATTGTGAGTTCAAAAATGTCCTCGTATTTAAATTCTGAGCACCATTTCAAAAGTTATAAAAATATGCTCAAACGTTTACGGAATGTACCCGTGAAAAACTTAAAAAATTGATTCCGGGCACACCAGGCCTCAAAATAATGCACTGTAAGAAATCAATGACTCAGAAAATTTCCAGGTATTTTTTTTTAAAAATCCACATAATTTAACGGTCTTTACATTCTCCCCACCTCATGGATTTATATCCTCGTAAGCTACATCTTAAACTAAGGGAACACATGGGGGGTACTGAGCACGCATCTGAGCCTCCTGCTCCCATTTTCTCTATTGGAGGATCTCGTGCTGCCAGCGAACGCACACTAGAGGTATCATCCATCCATGTAGTACCCACTCCTATGTATCCTCAATCTCCATTGGAACCTCCAAAAATGTCACCCCATCATCGATGTCCAGCTTTGCATGTTCGTTGATGTGTGAAGGGTCATGCACGTATCTCCTCATCGAAGATACGTGGAAGATGTCATGCACTCAATTCAACTGAGGATGAAGAGATAAGAGGTAATCCATCTCGCCAACACTACTGAGGACCTATAATTGTCTGATGTACCTCATAGATAACATGCTTCCTCGGACAAATCTATGTAGAACACGTTGAGGTGAGACCCGTAGAAAGACGTGGTCGCCATCCTCGATATCCAGAGGTCTATGTATCCTGTAATCATATGGATTCTTCCTGCTCTGTGCAGTCTTTATATGCTCATGGATGATCTGCCCCATTTCCTTGGTAGATCATACCATATCTAGTCCCACTACTGCTGACTTCCCAGGGTCAGTCCACCACAAGGGTGATCTACAAGGTCGCCCGAATAACGCCTCAAAAGGGCCATCCCTATGGTGGAGTGATAGATGTTGTTGTATGAAAACTCCACCAAGGGTAAGTGGCCCTCCAAACTGCAACTGAAGTCAAGGAAACAATCACGGAGCATATCCTTGAGAGTCAAAATGGTCTGTTCGGTCTGACAATCCATATAAGGATAGAAGGTGGTGGTCAGACGAAGCTGTGTGCCGAAAGCCTCCTGTAACACCTTCCACAGATGAGAAGTGAAACGTTTGTCATGATCAAAGAACATAGAAGAAGTTACTCCATGTAGCTGAAAAATCTCCTTCATATAGAGGCATTCAAATATTTCTACTGAATCCTGATCTCTGATCAGTAGGAAATGGACCGACTTGGTGAGTCGATCAACGTTTACCCAAATCTAGTCGTGAATCCTAGATGTACGTGGAAGTCCTTACATGAAGTCCATGTATATGTCATCCCACGCCCACTATGGGACCTATAAAGGCTAAACTAAGCCACCTTGTGCCTGGTGCTCCTCCTTCAGTTGCTAAAAAGTTAGGAATCGAGAGACAAACTCTGCTACAATCTTCTTCATACCTGGCCACCAGTGTTTTCATCGAAGTTTCTGGTACATCTTTTCCACTACTAGATGTGCTTCTAGAGGGGATGTGTGGAACTCCCACAACACTTCCTCCTGAAGTGACATTGGTACCATAGTACACCCTCTGAAGAGGATTATGTTCTCTCCACCTTCATAAAATCCATCATGTTCCTTCCCTGTGGATATCTGAGTACATCGAGTCTCGTAGTCATCATTCCCATGTTGTACATCCCTAACTCACTGAAGAAGTGGGGGATTGACTGTATGAGACTGAAGGAAAGCTGATCCATCCCTATCCACAAATAATATCTGTAAAGAAGCTATCTTCTATGTCGCATCGCCTTGCATCTGTATACCATATCTCCTGTTGTGTTCATCTGCTACAATGTTTCCCTTTCCAGTAGTATAGACTATCTCGAAGTCATAATCATTGAGTAACTCAAGCCATCACTGCTATCTCAGGTTCAGGTCCTTTTGAGAGAAGATATACTTGAGATTCTTGTTATTAGAGTACATGGTAATACATTCACCCATCAAATAGTGTCTCCACATATTCAAGGAAAACACCACTACCGATAACTCCAGGTTATGGGTAGCGTAGTTTTGGTCGTGTTGTCTCACCTGTCGAGAAGCATGTGTTATCACTGCAGGATCCTGCATCATGAAACACCTGAGTTTGGTCCCACATGGGTTGCAATAGACTACGTACCCACCCCATTCCTCTGGAAGCCTCAATATGGGGGCACTAGTCATCCTCTGCCTCTGCTCTTGAATGTTCTGCTGGCATCACTCCGACCACACAAAGGGTTTCCCCTTCTTCGTCAAGGCTGGTAGTGGTGATGCAACACTAGAGAAGTCTTGAACGAACCTCTAGTAGTATACAGCCAAACCCAGGAAAGTTTTTAACTCCGTCACACTCCTAGGTGGCTCCCAAGAAAGTACTGCCTCAACCTTCACTGTATCCACTCCAACTCAAGGCTCTGAGATGACATGTCTCAAAAAGTGAACCTCTCGGATCCAAATTTGGAACTTCGAGAACATGGTATAAATTTGGTACTCTTGGAGTGTGTCCAGTACTACCTAAAAATGGTAGGCATGCTCCTCCTTAGCAGTCGAGTAGATGAAAATGTCGTCGATGAATATTATGACAAACCGATCGTGGTATGGCTGGAAGGTCATGTTCATGTGTCCCATGAACATTGCTAATGCATTTGTTATGCCGAAAGGAATAAACAAGAACATGTAGTGGTCATACTGACACTTGAATGCCATCTTCTGCACATCCTCATCTTGAACTATGAGCTGGTGATAGACTGATTCAAGGACTATCTTCGAGAACCATCATGCTCCCATCAGCTGATCAAAGAGGTCATCAATCCTCAGGAGAGGGTACTTGTTCTTCACGGTCACCAGATTCAAGAGATGGTAATTGACACAAATCCTCAAGATTTCATCTTCCTTTTTGGCGAACAGAAACGGGGTTGCTGGGGGAGAAACACTGGGCTAGATGAATCCCTTCCCCTACAAGTCCTCCAGCTATACCCATAGCTCACGTAGCTCAGCGGGAGCCATCTGATAAGCTGGTGGAGATATTGGTGTCGTCGTAGGATACCAGTAAATATAGATGTCCACCACTCTACGAGGAGGTAGACATGGGACATCATCAGGGTAAACATCTATCTACCGGTCCACCACTACAGGATTAATCGGGCTCTCCACATAAACAGCTCTGAGGGTAAGGTATTCCAACTGATGAATGATCAGATGCACCCTCCTCCAAGTATGTCCGTCCAGCACTGCAAGGTCTACCTTCTCACCGGTGGTTGTGAACATGGTCCCATCTGTGTGGACACACCACACATTGCACCTAATATAGTCGATCAGAGCATATAATGTAGATAACTAGTTCATGCCCAAGATGATGTTGTAAGGACACTATGCCACTATGAGGATTTTCCAGCCAAAGCTCTTGCCTCCTAGGGTTAACTCACACTACCGGCACTAGTGCGTAATCGTCGATTCTTCTCTCATAAGAGTCTGTAGCCATAATGATCGTGCCAACTGCTTCGTCAGAATCTCTGAGATCCGAAAAAGGGTAGTGGAAATGAATGATTGACTGGAACCTTTGTCTATGAGAACAACAACTAAGGTGAAGTAGACAAAGATCATACCCTAAATCATCTTCAGATCTCCATGATCATAATACTTAACTACCAGGAGCTAAGCTCTCCCCTGTCCACCTGCTCCCTGCGGTTGGGGTGAAAATCCTGGTGGTGGTGTTGGTAACACCTAGAAACGTCACCCACTGCCTGCTGCACGACCAGATCATCTGCCTGGGCGGTCTTTCGACCATCTGCTGATCATCTGAACGGCGGGTCCGATAGTCACAAGCCATGTGACCCTACCCACCGCATGAGTAACAATGCCTGCTCCTAGAATGTGTGTCTCTGCCCCGGGTTCCCCGAACAACCAATCCTGAGTCTTGCGGTCGTACACCTGTGGGATTGGTTCTCTTGGAACTCTATGACATCTTTCTACTGCCAGCTACATGAGACTCCACTCCATGTCGACTAATGGTGGGTCTTACTGCTGGATACTTCTCAACAAGGAAACTCTCCACTAAGAGGGATCTCTCCAACACCCCTTCTAGAGTCAGGATGCTAAGGGAGATCATCAAATCCTTGATCACTTTCGTGATCCCCTACTCAAATGTCGAAGCCCTAAGGAATGGGCCCCGTACCATATCTTTGGATTAGCGCGAGAGGTCGATGAATCTCACTGAGTACTGTGCTACTGTCAGGTTGCCCTGCTATAGATGAAGTAGCTCTTGAATTCGCACATCACGTAGTGTGGCTGGGACAAACTCCACCCGAAATAGGATCTCGAAGTCTGCCCATAAAAGCGTCAACTCTTCATCCACCTAAAGCATCGGGCTCCACCATCTGCCCACTGCTGCCTATAGAAGGCTGGAAGAAAGATTCACCATGAAGTCGGTCGATGTCCTAACTAGTCTGAAGACTCTCACCACACCCTCCAGCCATTCCTTAGCTGCCTACGGGTCCATATCTCCCCTGAACCTACAAGGCCTTTGGCACTGGAACTCGTGCAACACGCTCAAGCAGTGTTCATCTTCTACTGTTGGGATGGAAGCATTGGTGGCCCAACGGGGAGTGGTACCGCTGGTGCCTCTACTAGAAAACGACCCTGCACCGAGGCCTTGTCACTCACTGGGCTATCTATGCATACTACTATCAGGACTCTCGCTGGTCGTCCATGGTGAGGCATCCTGAAGGAAACAGATGTGACATGGTCAGAGATTTCTTCCTGTTGAGCTAACCTGGTTTACCTGACATTAAGAGAACTTTTGAAAACACACACACAATCAGTTTCTTCATGCACTAAGTTGGAAATCAGTAGTCAGGGTCCTTGTGTATGGATACGTCGGTCGCCACACCAAAACTGGACTCCTTGAATTTAATAACACACTCAGTACCCTAAAAACTATATCTTCATAGAAAAGAAAGACCAGAGTCCAATGTTATGCGGTAGAACTGTCTCCTCAGATACCGATTTTCCATGACCCGTCCTCCGGGGCCCATGTATGACTAACCCCAAGCCCGAAATCCATAGGCTACGGGCTGGTGACTTTCACAAAAGGCGTAATCCTATAAGATAGGAAGGCATTGCCTTTATATCTTGAAAATGAACACAACAGAGTATGATATAGAAGAAAAACACTAAGTAAAACTATATAAAAAACTTTGATGAAAAGTAATATGGGCCATAAATACAAAACCAACTCTAATGTACAAGGAAACAGAAATTATAGGTACTGGAAAAAGGGGAAAAATAGCTCCTGGATCATCAACCAGGAAATCCTACATGAAGGTTAGGTAAAGAAAGCCTCCACAACACTCCACGTCTATCCATCTCCTCCGTGTACCATCACGCCATGTGTTCCACCTCTAGGTACCATCCAGTCCTAGTCCACTCAACCTTGGTCAATGATATATGTCACCTACAACCAACACAAGGAGGTACAGGCATAGCCCGTGTAGGGGTGAGTATAAAGATACTCAGTAGGGACCCTGAGACCCTCATGGTCTCACAAAAGACAACAAGGAAAAACCACAAAGTATGAAATCAATAGATAGACCCACTTAGTTATATTCCCATACAAATACTTATGTTATAAAGTAATCCTTCTCAAACATGAGGTAAAAAAATTTACTGACTCAGCTCAAAAAAGGATTTTATTATAGGGGTAGTGTCAAGTAACATCCACAGTCAAACTATTGAAACCTCGGATGCTGGAGAACTTCTCCTCTATCGAGTACAGTGGGCCTTCCACGTCACTATGTAGCTTCCCACTAACCTTGGACAACTGAGGTACTCCTCCTGTTGAGTACCGTTGGTCAGTTGTGTCACTAAGGTGCTCCCCATCGTGGGTATGCCGCGTCCCCAAGGCGATCCCCATTGTAACATGTTGAGGTACTTCTCCTGTCGAGTACCATGGGTCTACCGCGACACCAACGCCCTCCCCACAGCTGGTATTCCATGACACCATGTCACTCTCCGCTGGGCTAGTAGAGTCACTCAGTGCTCCAAATGGTTAGTAGTCGTCAGGTCTCAGCCAACTACTAGGTCTATGCACTATGCTCACTCATCTCAGAGAGGATCTTCTCCACAAGATACCATTCGATGCTACAACTATCACAAAGTCCCATGAAGATGTATCTCAATGGTCCACCGTGTCATAGGGGTCTCAGTGCAATAGCTGGCGCATCAATCGGACGCCCAGTATGCGAGTTATTATCCTTTTAGTCCTGAGGCCTATTGGGATTTGTGTCCTATCCTACCTAACTATATCTCAACATTAACCCGATCTCTGGTGGTGTATAGTCATAGGAATTGTCGCACTCAAAAAAAAACTGGCACTGTTGACGGTTTGTCAAATGGTCGTCTGGTGCCAAAGATTTGGCCAATGAAAATAAATGGTCAATATTGGGCCCGTGTTCGGTCCGACCTAGTTGGACCGACCTGGTTCGACCTAGTCTGGGCCGACCTAATCTAGGTCGATCAGGTCAGACCAGTTGGGTCAAGCCCGACCCATTGGGCGGGCTATCTTGTTTGGTTCGGCCCGGGCTCAGGGTCGGTTCGGCCCAGAGCATCGCAAGAGTGAAGCCCGACATGATTTGTCTTAGAAGGCGTGACTAGGCTGGATCAGCCGGGGTGCCATGAGAGGGGATGGTATACCGTCTCAGCCGGGAGGCCGCAAGGAGGTCAAGACATTGGCTTGGCCGGGTGGCCACATGGGGGATGGCTCGAAGAGGTGTGCGAGGCGTGCGGAGGCCGGTAGGCGGCTGGGCATACCGGAAGGCAGGACGGGCAGGTGCTAGGTAGGCCGGGTAGGGCACCAGGTAGGTCGGGTAGGGTGACAAACAGGCCTGCGGGAGGCCGGGCAGGCCGGAAGGCAGGCAGGCAGGTAGCCGGGTTGATGTGCAGCAAGGGGGGTCATTGACTAGTTTGGGTAGGGCACGACCAGGCGGGCCTACGGGCGGCTGAGTGGTGGAGTCATCAGCACGGGCTAGCGGGTTCGACTAGGGCACTATAGATTCACGAGTGCCAGGAGGCTGGCTGGGCAGGCTGGTTCGACACGGGTTGGTGGTGTTCGGCCGGGAGCATCTGAGCACCGCGGGGGCGACACAGTTCGCGGAGGCCCCGGGTTGCACGGCCTTTGGCTTTGTCACCTTCATCATTTTGTAGCCTCATCGCCATGCTGAAGTTCATCATAATCATGATCGGTTGAGGGGTCGGGTCATGTTGGTTTGGCCCGCATACTCTGTGATTAGGGTGGTATCAATTGATTCATCAAAGTAGTATGATGAGCAACAATTTTTTTACAATCTCTGCATCAATTCCCTTCCATCCAAATATGATAAAAGAAAAGGGATAATACACGAATAAAACCCCCTACCATTGATTGTCAGTCGTCGACGTTGAATACATGGGAAGAAGATGAAGGAGTTCACCGTTTGTTGTGTCTATTTCACGCTTCCAATCCTAAGTTGTGTCGGTTGCGGAAGACGTTCCATGTTCGTAGGTGTCTGTGGAAGAAGTCAAAGAAGGATCACCATTCTTACTTCTTCGTTCTTCGTTGGGAGATGAGGTTATTTGCTGTAGAACTCTTTTTCTCCCCATCTCTCCACTCCATGCTTCCACCAAAAATGAATATGCCAACAGAATAATAGTTTGAAATATCCTATTAATTTGTTGGCACAATATTTAAATTGGACTAATTAATTATGTAGTCTTCCCTTAATTAATTAAAGGGGTTGGCACAAGAAATTAATTATGGGAGGTGAAGAGGCTCTACCTTGTTAATGAGGGAGTGTTGGGAGGTTTTACTCTCTTCCATTAATAGGGGGTTAAGCCCCATGTGGTCCCCACATCATAACCTCTCACGGGAGGTTTTGTTTGGGTGGGCCCCATGACTATAACCTATTATGGGAGGTTAAGATGTGGTGGCCTTACCTCAAAATTCTATGAGGAGGTTTTGACCACCAATCACCCATATGGTGGATCAAATAATAAAAATTGATGTTCACTTTATTTTATTACTTTCCACAAAAACACAAAAACTAACTTTTATTCTCGACCAACTGCCGTAGAGGTGAATGTCTTCTTAAGAGAATATCGACGTTATGAGTTCAACGGTGTATTCAAATTTCAATTCCGAACACTGGTTCAAAAGTTTTAAAAACCCGCTCGTATGTTTACCGAACGTACCTGAGCACAACTTCAGCAATCTATTCTGAGAACACCGGGTCTTAGAATCAGGTGCCGTAAAAATTCATGGACTCAAAAAATTCCAATTTTTTAAAAAATAATCAATGAGATTTACGGGTCTTTACATACCCTTTGTTTGACTGTAGGAAAGATCTCAATGCCATTGGATATAATGGGAACCACGGAATAAAAAAACATTATTATCATCACCCATTATTTTTTTGTTAGCACGAATGCTCTTTTAGGGAAATCACATAATATTTCACATACCTAAACAAATATAAACATACCATATAGTTTTATTCTGGACAACATACCTTAACCAACACAAAAATAGCTGATTCTAATAGTTAATTCTTGTAACGGATGCAGGAGATAGAGATTAAAAATAAACTCTTGATAAAAAAACATCTAAATCAAAACCCAAAATAACTACATTCAAAATATTCCAATGCTATGACATTGATCAAATGGAAGTGTGGGAAATAAAAATCAAGAAAACTCAATGAGGATTAAAATTTTTATAAATATGTAGAGGAGGATAGGAATGGATCATAAATAACCATGTGTTTTCATAGTGTCTAAGGGATAAGGATTCATGGTTGATGGAAATAAAATCATTCACACTATGGGTTTAAATTAGCTAGTCATGAGAAACTCATGGTGTTATACCCTTCCATTACATGAAATTAGCGATTAATGATATATGTCGAAAAATGTGTCACCTTGGGTTTAAATAACTATGATTGACCATTTCATGCGGTAAATCGGTTTCACAACATGTAACCATTTCCTACCCTTGACCAGTTCAAGTATTTTTCTTGGAATAAAATTTTCATTGTGAAAAATATTTATGACTTTACTATTTTGAGAAGATAAATCTCAACCAACACGTAGAGGGAAAACTTGAACCACCTATTAATCATTCCAAAATCACTGGGAAGCCTTTTTAATATACTGAAACCATCCCCAATGGCCTGAATATGGTGTTTTATTTCACACATATGCATAAGATAGAAGGAATAGTATCCTGAAGGACTGAATATAACTGTAGTCTTGATAAACATGATAGATATTTAATTCATAAATTACATTTGAATACGTAAATTAAAACATAATATTTTTAGAGAATAATTATATTCCCAATACCAAATCCTTTATTATCAAACATAATATACTTTATGGATTCCTATGAAAGTAAAATAAATAATAGCGATCTTGAATGTTTAGTATGTTTTAAGTATAGTGGAATATATCAAGAATAAATGAATTTTAATGAAAAAAGAATGAAAAATATTAAAATTTAAATATCTTAATAACCATTACATTTAAATAATTGACTATAATAATCAATGGCAAGGAAAATAAAAAAAATCAATCCATTTCATCTATAACATCACTATCGTAATAGGACAAGGCATAACCAATATGGATAGATAAATGAAGAATCCTACATTCCATTTAATCAATAAAATGAGAATTAGATATTTCCACAGATAATTTAATTGTGAAAAATCATGGATAAAAATAATCGAATTCCAAATGATGGAAATTCTAAATTATTAGATTTCATGTTTTCTAAGAACATGATAACTCTATCATCACAATATACACCCAAGACCATTATCATCTGGTGGGTGGAGACACATTTGACTAAGGATAATAAATTGATTCGTCCCATGGGACTACTGACGCATTAATGGGCTATCTATAATTGGGAACCCTCCTTTATTGTATGTCAAAATTATTCCTCATATATTTAACAATAATTTAATTAATAAAAAATTTTCATTATCATCATATATTTTTGTTGATTAAATAAAAAGTATTAATCTATATTTCCATAAATAAACCAATTAATTCCAATATAGAACATTCCATGAAGAAATGATATGTGTCTTAAAAAACAAAACATATATATGATAAATAATATAGATATTTAGGGAAAATTTAATTTACAATGATCAGAGGAGTGTGATAATTTCAAGGGATGGTTATTGATTGTGAATTAATCATTGAAGGTAATGTTTGTATTATCCTTAGTCAAAATAATCATAAACCATATAGAGTGAGAATAAGGATGGTATCAATATGAAATATCCATATTTGAGAATATGTAATATTATTTTTTGTTGTCAATGATGTCTATAAATTCCATAAAACTATATTTTAAAAAATTATTGAGAAAAAATTCCTTTTCATTTTGAAAATCACTTTTTAAAATAAACAAAACCCATTTTAAAATAATTTTCTTTAAAATTTACATTTAAAAATAATAATTTCTACATTATTTGGAAAATTTTCTATAAAACTAACTATACAATCATAATAACGATTCTTCAAAGAATTAATGGTCATGTAAACGAGTTATTCTAAACATGTTATAAAAGTTATAAAAAATAATCCTCTTCCATTGTCAAAATGTTAGAGAAGTGAATTTTTTATAAAAATATAAGAAGATTTCGTTGAAATGATTTTGTAAAAAGATAAAATGGGTATAAATGTTGCCTATAAATAATTTTAAAATGGTAAAAAAACTTTAAAAAAATTCAAAAAAATGGTTTTGGAAGAAAAAATATTTATGATTAAGGAGGTAAATGTTGTCAGGTTTTAATAAAAGCTTTTTATCAATTATTTTATGTAAAAAATAATGTAGAATTTGTACTATTACACTAAAATATCATGATTAAACAATTTATAATAAAATTAAATCAGTTTGACTATAACATGATCACATAATTTCTATTAACTAAAACTCAAGAATAAATAATCTATAATAGAATACTATTATGAAATGAACCCTTACAATGACCATAATGTAGAAATTAAAATTTATGAATTAATCAATTATATATATAAACTATAAATTCACATAAAATAGGTGGAAATAAAAATTCTATTAATTAAAATTCATTAGACACATAATATTTGTACTTAAACAATAATGATGAAATAATATAACCCAATAATAAATATTGAGTTCCTAAATTATTTTCCACTTGGTAATTTTCAAGTCAAACCCCTATGGATTAAATAAATAATGTTGGCAAATAAAATACAATTAATTATCAATGTGTCATGAAATAAAATTTCATTGGGGTTTTATATATAATATATTAAGGAAAATATGTTTATAACATTACAATATGCCTCAGTGAAATGAAATAAAGAAGAATACTATTGAAAAGATCAAATTTTTAATGTTATGACTAATAAATGAATATATTACATGTATCAAGGATATATACACATTAAAAATAGTGTAAATACAATATAATATAATTAAATTTCATTACACACATAATCTTAGCAAGACATAATCAATTAAATAGATTTCCATCCCAATGAGTGGATATTGATTTAAAAATTAACTTACGTAATGATAACTTTTGGTTGAACATGGTTAACCTCATGTATAGTGGTATTAAAAATTCTATTAACTTATTACTAATCCATATTAATATTTATAATATGATATATTACACTTTATAATAACTTTTCACTCGTCTGTAAATAATCATTCAATATTTCCATTATTTTTTTGATAATTGGAATGTTTTATCTTAAATGTTTCATAATGAAAGATATGGTTCATGAGAATATATATAGTTATACCATATAATGAAATATTAATGAAATAATTGTCATATTTTAAAAAAATTATGTGTTAAAACAAATATTGAAATATGGTTTTGAGAAAAGACGCTTGTTAAAATCATGGAGATGGTCGACCATACATACACATGAGTAATGTTTCAATTTTCAAATGATCATTATGAAGAGGATGTTTGTAATATTTAATCATTATATAATTTATATAATTTCATAAATATAATATTATATACTTTAATATATCATTAGTCAGGTATGGTTAGGAAAATGGAGTCGCATCACTTCGGGAAGGCGGTAGTCAACACGTATACAAACGATGTAATCATACTTAACTGAGTGAAAAACATTGAAATAATGTGATATATTAACCATAAATAAGGATAAATATTTTATTAATATCATAATTATATCTTTTATATCACATATATTAAATAAAATTATCCTTATAAGCTTCCATGTAAAGATTTAGTAAAAGATGAATCACATCACTTTGCGAGATAGTAGTCTACTATACACACAAGGGATATTATCATATCTCTTACAAAATCGAACATAAAAATATATATAATATAATAAATCTATATTTATAAATATCATAAAAATATAATTAATATAAATTTCAACTAAAATAATACCCAACTTTGAGATGTTGTAATATAAAAATAAATCACATCGGTTCATTGGGCGGTAGTCCGCCACACACAAAAATGATGATTTCATAAAACATTTGATATAAGTGGGGATGGTTTTAGGTTGCATCGTTATTAGAAAAAATATTATTATATTTAATACACTGATGATAATATGTCATCACATATTTTAAATAAATGAACGAGGTGTAGGATGAAATAAAAAAAATCTCATTGAAGAACATTACCTCTTATTTGGGTAAATTCCATAATATATCACCAACAGCTTTCCTAGGTTAACATTCATAAAAAATTAATTCTTATAGTATTAATATATGGAAATTTGGAAGTAATTTTTGGAGTTATTAGATGAACCAAAAGTTTTTTATGGTTTTAATATGTGAGTACAGAAGGTAGCCTTTTATAAGTGAGGTGAGTGTCACACTTGTAATTTTTTAAAAATATTCAATCATACAAATGTTTTTTTTCAATAAAAAAGGAACCTAAATAAAAAAATTATATAACCTATAAGATTCATATATTTTATTTTTCAATTAAAATATTTTATACATGTCTTTAGTTCATTTTAACCATTATCATTTTAGTTTAACACTAAGTAATTCCATTTTTACCTTAATTGTAGACATTAAATTTTACAATTTTTACGATTCATTATGGTAAAAAATTATGTTGACCTTACTAAATAATATAAATTATTATTATCCCAAATATAGATTCCATGTTTTAAAATATCATTCAATTAATTGGAAAATTTTAATTTAAATCTAGTAAAAGCGATGAGAATGAAGTTTTTTAAAGAGTTAATGATGAAAGGTTTATAAAGTTTTCATACCAAAATTCAATTTGATATTAATTAAAATGACATAAATTGGAATCAAAAATTTCTAATAATAATAATTTTACTTGTAAAACAATTTAAAATATTATTTACCGTTATAATTTATTTAAATTAAAAGACTATATTCAAATAAAAATCAATATTTTCACTATTCATAAAAAATGATACTTTTTATAAAAATCCAAATAATACACCACGAGATCATTTAGATATTATTACCTGAAAAATAAATATTAATTTGTAAAAAATATTTTAAATTTTCAAAAAAAAATATTTGAAAATTTTGTGTTGAATGTGTTTCTAACGAGTCTTGGATAAAAAATTGTGTTTCTCAAAAAACAAAACTTTTTATTTCAAATGATTCTTATTTAATTTTTAGAAATATATAACCAATCAACTTTTTATGATATTCTTAGACAATGTAACATTAATAATTTATTTATTACTATTTATACAGCACAATTTAATAGCTATTTTATAATGGTATGCTATATTACATTTCAATCATACTTGAGGTTGCATGTTTCTCAAGATATCAAAGAGAATATATTTAAATAAACAATTTTCATGTTTTATTTTATGTCAGTGTCTCATGTCACCTATGATATGGAATATAATGTTTTTATTTTTTAGTTTTGTGATTTTACATTCTCCCCACCTAAAATAAATGGTCTAGTCACAATTTAATCATGATCGTGGTAATCAAGTGTTTGAAATTTGAAAATATCAGTGTTGAAAAAACAAAATAATAAAAGGGACAATAAAATATCCTATTCATTAAAGATAATGGGATTTATCAATATAATATGGAATAAAACAGAACTTGGATTATAATTAGGATACAATTGGTGGTAGGTGAGGGTATGGACTATAAAAAAACATAAATAATTTTCGAGAGTGATTGAGGTCATTGATTAAAATAAAGTCAATCTTCTGGAGAAATTTAGGGGCCTCAATAATATAAATATATGATTGTTCAAAAAACCATCAAATTCATCATATATAAATTTAATCATATTATATTATTGATTCATGATCCTTTGCCAGATAATGATGAATTCTTATTCAGAATAAAAATAAAAGGATATATACCTACTATATAAAACCCTTAGATTTTGTGATATATTTTTTGAGAATTAATTAAATATTTCGATATTTTTAATTCAATCAAAAAGTTTAATTTTTATATAAAATCACAAATTTATCCTTTCATTATATGCAACACCAAGTTAATCATGCACTACACGCAACATCAACATGACTTACGTCACATGTAACACTAAGTTTTTGCGAAATATCATTTTTTTATTATAATAGTTATTTAAATAAGATAGTTATAATCTATAGGTTAAACATAGTAATATTAATATTAATAACTAGTTTTTAAATGATATGTTTATATATAAATAAAACATATTTATAATGAAATATATTAATTTTCATAAAGACTTTTTATAATTGACAATACTATTTTCTCAAATAAACTCCATTTATGTCCTTCAATAAAAAATAATAAAATAAAAGTTATTAACTAATATAAATTTAATTTCATAAAAAATTATTTTTTATTTCTTAATATAAATATATTATTATGCTAATTTGTTGGTATTTTTCAAATAAACATTATTTTTTGGGCGAATAGTAAAAATTACTACAATTTGGTTAAAAACAACCATTAATTTAAATAATTATTAGAGTTAAATAGTATTTTAAATTAATCTTTAAAGTCCCAATAGATACATTATTAAAATTTTAACATAATTTAGGCCATTGGAATCATTTTTATATTGAAATTAGATATAAAAAATTACTGAACTCTTGAAAATTTCTTACTTTAAAACCTTGCTTTCTCACTATGCCCGTGAGATTATTGTTAATATTAATTTTCCATCTTATATGTTCTGAGTTTTTTAAAATTGATATAAACTATTTTAATCAATATAAAATTTTTGTTCTAATAATTCCAACTTTATTTTTTAACAAAATGATTTGTTGAGGTGATAAAAAAATTAAGGTTATTAATGTAGTTTTAAACATAATGTTGGACTAAACCATAACCTTAGGCACCCAAATGACCATGAAACTTGTCTAAAATCCATTAGATTCTAGTAATTATACATTACCCCTTTGTGTTAATAAATATATAGTTTATCAGGATCTTATTAAATAGATGTTCCCAATATAAACTATTAAGTGAGGAAAATGAAAAAAATGGAACTTTCCTTACCATTTATATTTATAAAACATTAAGATATGTAAAAAACATAATATTTTCAGTTATACATGTAATTTTGAAATATTAATGTGTTAATATTATCATTAAAAATTATCACTAAAAATTAGATAATATTTAGTTACTTATAATGCTTATGAAACACCGATGTAGTGATTATTTTGTTATTATTGAAGTAAAATAAATTAAACTCTACATATTAATGTTGAAGTGAATTAATGAAATTATTAAAATTATTTATTTTTTATGATTAATATATCTTGTTACACATGTGAAATCTTAATACATTTGGAATAGGATATTATTTTAATTTTTAAAATTAAAATTAAATAAATAATTTCAAAATTGACATTATTATTTTTTAAATGAATGATATTTTATTAATGATTTAAAATTATTAAAAATTATATAATTTTTCAAGTTCTTTTTAAGTGTCATAAAATTTTATATATTTTATATATTAATGTACAAATTTTTCTTTTAGAATTAATATTTTGTACCATATATTTTAAAAACATTGTTTAGAGGGTCTATGTTTATGTAGCGTTTTTCTTTCCACACACACTCGTTTTAAAACATAATTTCAAAAATACATAATGATTTTATTTTCTCAATTATTTAACTTATTTATAATTCATTTATTTAAATTTTATAATAAATATAACCTTATTTTAATCTTAATGGATAGATTAATTTAGCGACCAGTCTAGATTCTTTAATAAAAAACCAAAATAACAAATTTGGGGAATCATAGAAGTTAAGGAACGAAATTATTAAAATAAAGATATTTTTGTGGTTTAGAATTTATTCTACCATAAATTCACATAACCCAATAATTTTCACATTTTGGAGGAACATTAGTAATATTATATGTCCCATTATTGGATAACTTTTTGTTTTGAAAAGAGTGAAACTCCCCCTCCACTATAAAAGGGAAATCACTCCACCATTTCCTAAAACCAGTAAAACATCATATGATCATCCAACATATTCCAAATAAACATACCAACATCCCTCCCATCCAGATTTTTGATTACCTTTTTACATACATTCTTCTACGAAATCCCTGTGGTGCAAACCAAATGGAGTTACCCGATTAAGAGGTAACACCCTTCCTCAAGATCTTTTCTTTTATTTTACTTCTCCACACTCTAACCTTTAATAATTACATTATCCCATAAAAATAATCATAATCAATATACTAGGATTTTTTATGATACTTTTTCAAACTAAAAAGACACAAAATTCCGCCTAATGTGTAACGAACATAATATTTATGTGTATCGTGAACTACCGCCTCACGAAACAATGAATCTTCATTTTTCCATTACCTCCTCTTGTGGTGGAAATTATGATGGAAATTACTTATATATATGTTATATATTATATTTATTATTTATTTATGATTCTTTAGTGCTTTTACAATAAAAATAATTATACATTCTATCAGGTGTAAATACGATAATATTTTTTTTGAGGAAGTGTGGTGTACTGCCCCTCAAAGTGATGTGACTCATTCATAGACTACTTTGAAGGTATTAAGGATTTATTTATTAATATTATATGAAATATAGGGTATAATAATAATACCTAAATAATTATATATATACATTTATATTGATACTTATAATCCATTTAATCTTATTATTCTAATATGATAATAAAATGAAAACAATATTCAAGCATATATATGACCTACATTCTCCAAGAATGGTGAATTCAATTTAAGATTTCTCTATCCTAATAATTTTTATAATAAAAATATACTAAATATTAATTATTTTTATATAATTTTTAAATTATTAAATTAATTATATAATTAAAAGGATAAATGATTTAACAAATTAAGACAAATGAAAAAAAACAAGTGAATATGACCTGATACGTATCATTAACATAGAATTGCAAACCATCAAGTAATATAAATTCATAACTCAACCGTCATTGTATTTTTGTATAATAAGATCTTTTGGTTAAATATTTATAATAAAAAATAAATTTGTATACCTGAGGTTCTTACGAGCTAGAAGAGAGTTAAGACTCAATGTAATGGAATTTCATATCACTATTTATTTCCGGGAGATACATGCTTTATTCACCACCAATTCCTTTTTTGATGCATGTAAACTTTCCTAGGTTGTATTATATGAATCTTATATTTATTTTATGGGTATTTTAATATCCATCTCATGGTATTTATTTCTTTGTACTATGTTTCAAAAGATACCAATCATTTAAATAATTGGGTTTCAATTTTTCTACTTCGAGACACAACCATTGTTTTGAACCTCTATTTTTCCATGAGGTATATATAGTAACATTGAAATGTAATATCATGAAAGTAATTATATTTATGATATTTTAAGTTTCATCTAATTTCTCTTTCTTACATGTGTACATTGATTCAATGTTACCAAGTGGTAAGGGATTTTTGAAACAATATCATCGCTTTTTGTGATTATTTATGTTCATGTCTTCTTTGTAAATTATTATTATCTATATCTTATGAAAACTCATAAATTTTATTATCCTATTATTATTCATGATATTTTAATGTATTGGTACCATTTTCAAGTTATTGGTACATAATATAGTTAGGAATTGTTTTTAGAAAGCCTGACTTTACCCACTCTCCAGCCTAATATCTCAGGTCCATAAAAACCATGTTTTCTAAAAATGGATTCCAATATTATTATACTATTATTGTATAATAATTAATTTTAATTATTAATATTTTTTTTCTTTTACAAATGTTTTCAAATAAATTTTCATGTCACTTTTAGAAGAAGTAATTTTTCGAATCTTTTAATACGTAAAAGGAATGTTCATTCTACCCCGTACGACATGTAAGGAGTTAACCTAAATAATTTATTTTAAGATTAAGTTTCATATTTAAAAGGATAATTTTTATTTAAATTATTTTTTTAGTTTAATTTTCAATGGATTGGTTTTCATGAAAAATTCAAGATTTTATTATAAGTTTCTAAAGTAATTTTTAAGTAAAGTTCTCTCAAAAGGGTATTTAGATTCTTTTATATGCTTTTAAGGATAATTATTTTGAAATGGTTTTCAATATTATTTTATATTTTTAAATTCTAATGAATATAAAAAGATTGATGTGTTATTTAAATTTTTTCAATTCATTTAAAAAAATGGTATTCCAAAAAGTTCTTCTAAATATCCTTTTCAATGAAGAAAAAATATTTTCATCAAAAAATTCATTAAAAATATTTTTTACAATAATTATCAATATATGATTAAATACATTGATGAATCTTATTCCCTTATATCAATTTATCTAAAGGTTCTATTGATGTTTTTTCCTAATTAGTATTGGTTTTTATGGAATGATTCTTATGCCTCCAGTTTCTTCTCCACTTGTAATATCCTTTTGAAACCTGTATCCTTTCATGAGTTATGAATTGATGAAATGATTATGAAACCTATATCATTTACATAGGATCTAATTTGATGAAATGTTATTGATACAAATTTAATTTCATGGGTTTTGATTTGATGTTTATAGACCACAAATTTTACCATGTTTTATGATATGATGAATGTTTTGTGGCATGTGGATATATGATTTCATTATGTAACAGGTGGGACCTATATATCCATCCAATGAATTTTTATATATGTATGACTAATGAGTATAAATATTATGTGTGAACCTAATTACATGTTCATAATGATATTCATAGACCCAGATCCTTACCCATATGTTTATGTGTGACCCAGATTAGATTTTCATGATGTTATGTGTGACCCTTCTTTCATGTTCACAACATTATGCATGGATTTGGTTTCATGTCCATATTTATATGATAAGAACTTATTTCATTCCCTTAACATAATTTTTGAACAATATTCTACTAATACATGTTCATAAATTTATATATTAATGTGTATTGTATGATTCCATGATTATTAATTTGTCTTTTTTAATGGTTTATTCTCTTGATGTCCTTATGATTAATGTCCTCTGAACTAAAAATATCGTATCCATGATTGATGTTTTTGGTCATTGATATGCAGGGTATATTATTCTAATAATCATTATAATTTTCTTGTAACTCTATATTCATTTTATGTTTAGAAATTCTCTTTATTTACCCTTATATAGAATTTCATCTCAACAATTTTTTATATATACTTTCCCCATTTTATGAAGAGAGGGTTTTATGTAAAAATACTAAGGTGGAAGGTCATTTTTGGAAACATTTAAGATGTTTCACTATGTTAGATTATTTTGTTCCATGTTCCCAAATGACTTAAAATAATAGTCTCTGGGGATTGTTATTGTAATGTTTTAAGTACTCTACGAAAATTAGGTAATGTCTATATATTTCATGATTGTGTCATTATAATTGATATAATACGGAATACATAGTCAAAATTAGGAAACTAGTGTTTGAAAAAATTTGTGATATCCTTAAATCTATTTCTAATGATATTTCTTGGGATGTCTCTAAGGATATGTATAAGGATGAGTTAACATTTAACAATGTTTCATTCAATTTTAAAAAAGAATAGAGTGGGGGTTTCCTAGAAATACATATCTATTTGGAAACTACAAGTGGATGTTGTTATGGAACAGATATACTTAGAAGTAATAACACTAATAACTTGTGTCACGCCTAACTTAGTGTGACATGGTACACAAAAAATTGGCCTAACTTGGATTATAGGTTGACACACATGGTGGATATTATTTGGGAATTCACAAAAACTTCACAAACCATTATTAAATATTTAAGTAGAATTAAGATATAAATAACCTAGGTAAACTTAATGTTTCATCTACTAAAAATATGTTTTAATGATTTAGACATTATAAAAGTAATTTTTCATGATTATCTTGTTCTCTTCAATGATATGAATTTATCATCTAGTTCTTTTAATTTTTACCTAATGGAATCAAATATAAAGAATATGGTTCAAATTTTATGTTCTAGATGTATAATATATGGGAATTATGTAAATATATTCAGCTTCTAAAAATATTATTATGTGAATTAGGATTTCCGTACATGTATTGGTTATATTTCTGAAGATAATGTGACCACAAACGACATGTGAATGGTTCGTGATACTTATCAAGTATTGATTACATTAAAAATGAAAAGGAATATTAGATTGATGTTAAGGAACAATAAGACATGTTCATATTTAATATTCTTATAAATGGTATTTTGGAATAAGAATATGAAACATGGGTAATGATTTAAAAATAAGGTTTGATGAATGAATTATTTGTGTTTTTGAATTAAACGATTATGTTATGTGAATTGTGAAATATATATGTATTTTCATTATTAGTTTTCTTTTAGGATTAAAAGGTGTCTTTCGAATGGTTGTGAAGACTTTAAAAAGTGATAATTTTATTATGGGAAGGTAATCATTAATTTGTTCATGATGTTTAGGATATTGGTTTTAAAATTTCTAAAGAGTTGATTTATTGGATAAAGTAATCATTATAGAACTAATTAACCTGGATCTGATTGTTAATTTAGTGAAAAGGTAGACCATTTCATCATTGATGAAGTTTATAACTTCTTTGATTTAATGAATACATTTAATAACCATTGAAGTGAGGAATCATTCTTGTTTTACAAAATCATTTAGGGTAATTTAGGTTATTTCCATGTTTCAAGAGAATAAATGATGAGGGTAATCAATTTTTCAGAATTTGAAACCCAAGAGTTTCCTTGTGATATATGGGGCATCAATGTTAAGCTGACGCAGTTTCAATATTTTCTAAATTATGGGATTTTCATCATTCAAAAGGGTTATAAGTATAACCAATTATGGGCCATTTAAGTTACGCAATGGATGAGGTTTGTTATATTAAATCATTATCTCATGACATTATGATTTATGCACAATATATATCCTTCTCGAACAATGTTTTGGTGATGTTATCTAAAGGGATATGGGATGAATTATCATGGATCTCATTGTCTTTTATCACTTCATGATTGAAAAATAAAAATTCCTATTTGGAGAAAGTGGAGAAAGTGGAAACTACTAAATACATGTCTAGGGGATGAGATTATACATTTGAAAGGAAAAAAAATATTGTAACATTAACTTATAAGGAAAATTATTCAAACACAGGAAAGGGATATTAAAACAAAAAAGGTTATCCCAATACCTTATATTCTGGTGACTCAGGTGTTCGGTTAGAAAATTATAGATTTATGACTTTGTGATTTTCAACTTTCTCTTAACCATGTTCTCTACCACACTCCTCCAGAATATTATTGTTATATTTTACTTCCATGTCCATGTTTTTACATTCCACATACTATATTGAATCCCAACTATGTGATACTCATGGTGACCATTATGGTTCTATCATTCCTTTTTTGAAGGAAGTTTTAGTGTCCCTTTTTTTTAATATAGATTTATTTTAATGGAATATAATTATTAAACCTTTGATTATCCATATGTCTTTAGAGGGAGAAATTCATTTTAGAGGGAGGTAGAATGTAACTACCCGATATTTTTTGAAATATTATTTTCCAAATTAATTTTGTATTTTTATATTTTCATATTAATAAATTAGTTTTATTTTTTATTGAATAACTAAGTTTATCTTTTATTATATGAAACACCATGTTAATCATTTACTATATGCAACACCGACTTACCTGGCGTAACACACCACACTTATTTCTTGTGAAATATCACTTTATTATTATAATAATTAATTGAAAGAGAGAGATATAATCAAGAGGATAAACAAACTATTATCAATAGTATTATTTTTTTTAAAAATTTTACTGTTACATATAAATAATACATATTTATAATAAAATATATAATTTTTTTAAAAACTTTTTATTATTGAAAATACTATTTTCACAAATTATCTTCTTCAAATGACCTTATTTGAACAATGTTAAAATTAATATTAGATAGTAATATAATTTTAAACTGATAAAATAAACTTTATTTTTTAATTCATAATGTCTAATTTATCATAGATTGAGTGTTTGATATTTTCCTGAGAAACATCATTTTTTGGTGAAAAGTAAAAATTAGTGCAATTTAGTTAAAAACCACCTTTTCATTTAAACAATGACTATTGTTAAAAAATATTTTATATTTTTTAAATTAAAAATTAATTAGTTATGAATATAGTAAGAAAATTTAGGTCAAAGGAAACATTTTAATGTTCAAATTAGATATTAAAACATATTGAATTGTTGAAAATATTTAAAATAAAACCATGCTTTCTCACCAAGTCTGCGGGATTTGCGTTAATCTTAGATTTCAAACATCTATGTTTTTAATTTTGAAAAATGGACACATATCATTGTAATCAGTATAATATTTGTTTTATAATAAGATAAAATTAATTTTGACCAAAAATATTATTGAATGTGATTAAAATTAATTACGGTGATTACGGTAAAATTAAGCTTAATTAATGACTAAACCTAACATTAAAGACCAAAATCACCTGTAAACTGGTAGAAAAGCCATTGCCTGCCAATAATTAAACCATATCTCCATATGGGTTTAAATTAAAGCATTATTGGTATATTATTAAATGGAAGTTCCTTATATAAATTTTTAAGTAAAAAAAGTCAAAAATTCGACATTCCAGAATGTTAACATTTACAAAAAATAGGAACATGTAAAAGACATCATATTTGAAATTATAAAAATCATTATGAAATTTTAATTATTTATTTTTATCATAATAAATTTATTAATAATTTTTAGTGATTTTTTAGAAACCTAACAAGCTTAAGAAACATCAACGTATTTATTATTTAGTTAATAATTAACAAAAATAAATGATAGTATAAATATGAATTGTGAATTGAATTGACTGGATTATTTTCTTTAATTTTTTTTAATTATAAATATATCATTATACACATTTTTAATCATAAAATATTTTAATGAAAATAAAAATCTGATATTATAAAACTAAAATTAAGTAAATAATGTCAAAATTGACATTATTGTAATTTTATAATAAATTTTATTTCATTATATGATTTAAAATTAGTAAAAATGAATATTTTGCTAAGTGATTTTGAACTGTAATATTTTTTTAAATATGATTTATTAATGAAAAAATTTATCTTTTATAATTAAAATATTGTATAAACAATGTTAGAATGGTCTAAGTATAAGTACTATTTTCTTTGCCAGGTGCACCTATTTTAAAAACAAATTTTGAAAACACATGATATTTTTATAATTATGTATCATATTTTTAATTATGTCTCTCTATGTATTATAATAAATCACCTTTTTTTAATATAACAATTACAAAATTTATTAGGATATAAAACTAGATTCTTTAATAAAACCTGAAATAGTAAAATTAGAGAATCATAGGAGTTAAGGAACCATTTTATTACAAAGTACATATTTTTTTTGGTTCATATTTAGATAGACCATAAATTCACATTAATAAATTATTTTTTTCACTTTTTAGCAAATTTAGTTAAAGGATACTTCCCATTATTGAATAACTTTTGGTATTTATATGAGTGCCACACCCACCACTATATAAAGGAAATCACTCTACCCGTTCTTCATAATTATAAAACAACTTTGGATAGGCCAAGATCTTCCCAATAAATATCCCAAAATCCCTCCCATACTCATTATATCCTCCAATTGGATATAAATACTTTCAAGTAATCGCTTTGGTGCAAACCAAAAGGAGTTACCCGATTAAGAACAAACGCCCTCATTTAATCTCCTTCTTTTATTCCCATTATCCACATTATAAACAATAATTATTCAATTATTTTATAACACAACCAGTATAATAAATATACTAGGATGTTTTAATTCTATGGATTAAACCTACTTGTATTAACACATCCATATAATTGGTAATGAACAAACTATTTGTCTGTACGATGAACTACCGCATCCGAAAATGTTAGTTGTTTATTTTTTTCATATACAACATCTCGTGGTGGACATTGTGAAGGAAAATATATATATTGGTTATATATTATATTAATTTTTTATTTATTCTTATTTAATATAATTAATTCATATATATTTATACTTTTCATTTGGAATAATATGATAATTTCATTTGAGGAAGTGTGAACAACCGTCCACTCAAAGCAATGTGATTCATTCACACACTACATAGAATATATTACGGATTTGATTTTTGAATTTATATGATATATATGGTATAATAGTGATAATAACAAATTATACATATACATATATAAATACTTATAATTCATTTATTCTCTTTCTTCTAATATGATAATAAAATGGAAACAACATTCACGCGTACGTACAACATACCGTCTCTATTAACAGTGTATTCTATTTCATAATATGATATACAATATATTATTATAATTAAAATATGATGAATATTATTGATAATTTTTTAATATTATATTCTTTTTAAATCATGAAAAAAATTTAAGTAACAATGATATTTCAAAATAAGACACATATGAAAAACAAAGTGAATATTACCTACATTGTTGTGTTATGATATAATTTCAAACAAATGGGAAATATAAATTCATAATAAAACCATATAAGGCATTATATTTAATAATACGGTTCCCTAAAAGATTAATAATAAACATATATTTATTATACATGAGTTTATTAACAATACAAATGGGGTCAATATAAAAGGTAAGATAATTTTTTCTCACTTTTTATTTATGTGACATAAATGCTTCATTAAACCCCCATTCCTTTTCGGTGATGTGTATACAGACCATGGAATTATTATATTACTATTATAAATAAATTTTTGGTTATTTTTGTATCCATTCTATGACCATTTCTATGGGTTTTATTTTTAAAAAGTTACTAGATCATTAAAATAATGTTGTCTCTCTCCTCCTTCTTTGAGACACACGACATGTTATGCACCTCTATTTTTTCATGAGGTTTATATACTACCTTTGAAGTGTTATATCATTAATATAATTATTTTCATGATATTTTAATAATCATTTAAAATTTTACTTACATGGTTTGTAGGGTATAATGTTTCCAATTTGTAAGAGTTTATTGAATCAATCAGATCACTTTTTGATATTCTTTATGTCTATTCTTCCCATGAGTAAATCTTATGATATGTATCTTAAAAACCATCATGAAAATTATTATCCTCTATTTGATCATGATATATTCTTGAATTTTTATCTTTTTCCACTATTTGGTACTTAATATAGTCAATAAAGTGGTTTTGAGAAGGCCTAGCATTACCATCTCATTTGATGGAAATATATGTTCATTAAAAACATTGTTTTGAAAATTTTTTTTCCAAAAACAATCTACTATTATAATATAATAATTAAAATAAATTTTAATTTTTTTTATTTTACCAATGTTTTCCAAGAAATATTCTTGTCGCTTTCTGAAAAAATACATTTTTTCAATCGTTTTGACCAAGAAAAATGAAATGTTCTTTTTACCTCATATGACACTAATGAAATTACCCACCATTATTAAGGTAAATATTACTTTTCATTTTGAAATGGTTAATTTTTAATTAAATTGTTTTTTTTAAATTTTTAAATTAAATTGTTTTCAAAACATTTCCATAATTTCATTATAATATTTCAATGTATTTTTAATTGTGACGGATTTTCAAAATGTTTTTTAGATTATTTAATAAAATTTTATGGAAAATTATTTAAAAAATTTCTTCAATTTTAATAATATGTTTAATTATAAAAGGGTTTCAAAATGATTTCATGCGTTTTATCGAATATTTAAATTCTTTTTAAATGATAATGGGTCTTATTGGGTTTATATTTTAAATATAATTTTCAAATAAAAAAGGATACTTTCCTCATGAAATGTATTTAAAATATATTTTGTATTTATTTTCTATATAATATGACATAAGATTATATCACTCATTCACTTAAAGTAAATGATCCAAATGTTATGTTCCAATTCATTCATTAATTTTTTAGCTTTTAATGGAATGTTTCTTATGAAACCATTTTTTTTTCATATGTGATATAGTTTTGGAACCCATTTCTTTTCACAAGTTATGATGTGACATAATGATTTCGAAACCTATATCATTTCCATAGGTGATGATGTAATGAAATTTTAATGATACCCATTTCATGTCATTAGTTATTATTTTATGTTTATAGAGCCCATATATTTTCATTTGTTATTATACAATGAATATTTTCTGATACATGTGTGTATGATTTCATTATGTGATGTGTGGGAAAAAAATCTTCGTCGAATGAATTGGGTAATGATGGATGAATCGTGGTTATAAATGTTATGTGTGAACCTAATTACATTTTAGAAATGTTATTCATGGAATTAGAATTATTCCCCCAATTTTATTTGTGAACCAGATTACATATTCACAGTGTTATGCGAGATCATGATTGCTTGTTCAAAACATTATGTTTAGAGTTGTTTGCATGTCCAAAAGTAATTAATGTGACTGATTCATGTAGATAACATGACTTGAAAACCAGTTTATACTTATACGTTTTAAATATGTTATACATTGATGTGTATACAAAATATCCATGTCTTATTATAATGATATGATTTCATGTCTTATGCACTTGATTTCATTATGATTAATGTCTTATGAACAAAAAATCATTATTACACGATTCATGTTTTTGATCATTAAAATTCAGGGTCTGATCTCATAATGATCATGATCATGTTCTAATGCCCTTATGATCATGATAAGCTTATGAATTTAATTTATTTACCATTATTAATCATTTGAGCTCCCCACTTTATTATCTATCATTTACCCATGTTATGATGAAATATTTACTTGTTTAGTTTTTAAGGGGGGAGATCATTGTAAGTAACAATGATAAAAATTCATTGAGTTAGAATATTCTCTTCAATGTATCCAAAGGTACTAAACTAACATAGTCTTCATGTGTCTTTCTTTGTAATGTGAGAAATATTCCACAAAATAATTGTAATCCTAATTTATATCAACACTAGTTCATTATAGATGGTATTAGAGTGATGGTTCAGTCATCTTTTCAAAACAATAATGAGATAACATTATTGGGATCTCTAGGAATATTTCTAAGGATATCTATATGGATATCACTACGGACATGTATCAGGATGTGTTAGCATTTTGGAATATGTCATTAAATCTTAGTATAGGGTAGAGTGATTGGTTTCCAAGAAATAAATCCTTTTATGGGTATTAAAACTATTTGTGGTTCTAGAACCGATGTTTCATGGTGTATTAACTATCATATGTTGTGTCTGGCCTGAATCAACATAACCTGGTACATGACATCATGCCATAATACGAACCTGGTTTTGACACTCCTGAAGGATACGCTTTGGGGATTCATAAACTCTTCACAAACCATCAAGAAGGATATAAATTGAAGTTGAATATTAATAACCTAGGATAAACCTAAGGTACCATTTATTAAAAATAGTGTTTCATGATTTAGACATCCTATAAGTAATTTTTCATGATTACCTTATTTTCTGCATTGATATGAATTTCTAATGTAGTGGATTTGAGTTTATTTTCCTAGGAGAGAACTAAAAATAGAATGGATACATTTAAATGCCTTATATGTGGAAATTATTTTCAATATGAAAATTAATTTCCTCAATGGAGATTATATAAAGGGAATCGGGAAGGTGGATGATTATTGGTTATATGTCTAATGATAAATAGACTCTAAATGACATGTGGAAGTCATGTGATGTTCTTATTGTATTTTTTAAATAAAAAATAATATGATTTACATAATTGATGTGGAGGAACCTTAATATATGATAAATTATATATATTTTAGGAAATAGTAATTATAGAATACATTTATGAAGCCAGAGTAATGGTTTAATAATAAAGATTGATGAACGAAATATTTATGTTTTAGAATTTAAAATAATGTTATATGAATCATGAAATATATAATTAATTAATGTATAATTTTTAATTAATTATTGAAAAGTATCTATTGAATAGTGATGAAGACATGGAAAATATTCATTTTGTTTAAGACAAGGTAAACCATTATTTGATAAAGTTGTTTAAAATTTTTTTTATCTTGGATAAAGAGATGATTGATTAAGATAATGTAAAGTTTATATCACTGATTACTTTAGATCTGATTGTTGCTTTGTTGAAAAAGTGGTCCACTTTATCATGGATGAAGTTTAAAACTTCATGGATTTAAAGAATATATACATTAGTCATTTCAATAAAGATGAATACATTTTTTTTCCAAAAGTATTTATGGAAATTTATGTTATTTCTATATTTCAATAGAATATATGTTGATGTAATTCACATATTTTGAATGTGACTACCAAGAGATACCTTGGGATATATGGGGGATTAATGTTGCACTAATTTAGTTTCATTATTTATAATGTTCACGATATTTTTCATTCGTAAGGGTTATATACTTAACTATTTATCTTAATTTTATGTTATTATTATGATGATTTTTTTCATATTGAAGTGTTATCTGACAACATGAGAATTTATGAAAAATTGATAACCTTATATAACAATTTTGGTTTGATGGTAACTAAAGACTGACGGGATGAGGTCAATTGTATATCCTGATCTACAAGTGCTTCAGCAAAAAAAGTTTCATCTTCATTTTTGGAGAAAGTGGTTAATCTGGAAAATGTTTAAGACATAACCTAATATTTATATTTTACATAATAGATGAATTGAAATCAACTAAGTATAACTTTTTATGAAAAAAAATTATACCTATATATGTATAAGGCCCCAGACTTAAACATTACTTAATATTGAGTTACATAAAGAATACACGTTGAGGATCTTTTCAGGTTTAGTGTTTTAGTGAATTAGATCATAAAAAAAGCATTACATTCCAAATTTAAACAAAGTTGTTAAATAAAATATATTAATCAGTTTTCCCATCAACAAAAAAAATATTTAAAATAAAACATGGATTCTTTATTGACACTTCCTTGACACTATCATCATATCATCTACCTTTCCCTTGACCTGTGAAAAACATTTCAAAAACATGGGATGAGCATAAAAAGATCAGTAAGGGATATAAAAGTATGAAATGAAAACATTATTCCATGTATGAAATCATAATTTACTCATAAAACATAATCACTTTAATATACCTCATCAAATAATGAATAAATCATAGAAATTATAATACATAATGGTAACTTGAGGCATTCATAACTTTCTTACGTAGGGAGTAACCCTCATGGTTATGTTTGGAATACCCATCACAGTATATTCCCTAAATCTCTTCAGAGAAACCTTATCCTTTAACTCCTTCACATTACCCAATGTATTGGAGAGCTATATCGGGCTCACCCGCCCTTAGTTTATCACGAAACCACCCGTCTTTATAACAATGCCCAAGAACCATAACATAATCGTATCACATAAAACGTGCATAAAGGAAACATAACATTTCCACTTTTCAATAACAAGATATCAATACAACACATTGATATAAAAACATTATGAAAACCATTTTCAATAACAAAATAAAAGCAAAGGAAAACATGGTAATTATTGTTCATTCAAAAAAAAGTTACGGGTTATAGAGGAAGCCGAAACTCAAATAATGGTTACTGCAGCGGAGAAGTCGTTGTCGCCGCATACGTACGATAAAAAAACATTCCCTTTTTTTAGTAAACACATCGTATGAAAAATATTTATTTTAAATAAACATAAAAGTCAAAGTTTTTTTTACACCGTATAAAAGAAAGTTGTGTATAAAACAAAATATGCCTCAATGAAAGGAGATTGAGATGAAGTCCCATACCTCGGGTCCGACTTGACTCGACCGTTCTTTAACGTCCTGAATAATAAATTTGAGTTAATTTATATATTCTTAAGAACCTTTTTCAAGTTCATTATTCATTTTATATCACTTATTACCATGTTATGAACACTATGTAATTATTTATGTTAATAATGGTCGTTTTGTCGATCATTGTTACTTGAGTCAAAAATAAATTCTTTATAATTGCAAGTTGTTCATGTGGTAAAATATCCATTATATCCTGAATTATATACATGATGTAGATATAATATATATCATATAAATCTAGTATATACAGGAATTTATAATATTATATAATATTTGGAGGTACGAAATGAAATGCACCGTTCATGGAGGCGGTAAGACGTACGTACGCATGAACGCTACATTCATTTATATTTCCCATTTAATTGAATTGAATCATAAAGATATAAAGGTATATTTTAATTCCCTTATAATATCATATATAATATCATTAACTCCATCCTTTATATGTTCCACATATGGAATTAATGAATCAAATCACTTTGAGGGGGCGGTAGTCCGCCCTTCCAAAAATGAAGATATCGCGTTTACCCATAATGGAAACCATAAAGGTATGCCAAAAATGTAAAAGACCGAAGCTTAAGTAAAACATAAACATATTATATATCATATATAAATATAGTTACATATTAATGGTCACCTTTTAAGTTGTTAAAATAATATTTAACAATCGTCGTTTCGTGAGGTAGAAATTCACCATCCAAAAAAATAGTATGTTCTTTAACCATTAGATGTAGGTGTGTGTAAGTGTAGCTCGAGTACTTATTATAACAACATCCTCATATATTTAATATACTTGTGTTGTTACTAAAGAAATTAATAAAAATATTTTATGGGGTTGGAGAAGCAAAATTAAACAAAAGAACACAATGGAAGTCATTGCCTTTAAATCAGGGTAACTCCCTTTGGTTTGAAACAAAAGGGTTTCTTGAAGAGCTTCCTGCCTAAGGTAAGGTTTCTAGGATTAGGAGAGGGATGTGGAGAGACAAAATGAGTAGATCCTGGCCGATCAAAAGGCTTGAGAGGTGTGGGTAAGGGGGTAGAGGTGGGGGCCTTTTATATGAGGAGATGAGGGGCACTCTTGGAAAGGTATAAAATGTTACTTTATTTTCAAATGAGTTTCAGATTTTAAAGGTCCCACATTGAGTTATTTAGAGGATAAGGTGATAAGGGTTCGTGATATACTCATCAAAATGGTATTTGACATGTTTAAGTCTTAGATGTTACATTATCATTTCATTTTATTTAAATCATTCATTAATGAGGTAATCGCTGCATCATCATGATGTCATAAATAATTTAATTTTTTTAATGTATAAAAATTATAAAAATATTACTATGATGTACTAAATATTTTTAGATTTAAAATGAATTTTTATAGTCCAATAGATCATTTATGTATACAAAATTAAAAATGTTTTTCTCAGGTGAAACATTTTTTTTTATGTTTAACGTTCTATAAAAATAATAAGATAAAAAGTCATTATCACACAAAAGTGATTCCATGGGGTCCCCAAGTTTGGAACAAGGAATTCCATGTTCGTTCATGACACAACCAGTAGTATTAGGAAACATTTTGGTGTCATTTTTTATTATTATGAAATTATTTTATTATCCTCAACTACATGATTACTAATTAATTGAGATAATTAACGATAATTACCATCATTACTATTCACAAAGTTAAAAAATAAAAGCATCTTGATTAAATAATTTGGAACTTCTGATTCCAAATATGGAATCCATTTTAAAAAATTCCAAACACTGAAATTGAAATATTTAATTTAAAAATAATTCCCGTTGTCAAAACAAATAGTTGGTTTTTTTGAAACAATATCTATGAAAAGTTTGGCATTAGTTTATGCCCAATTCTAAAGTGAAATTAATTCTAATGAAAACTATTGGATTAAATAATAAAAATATATTCTATTTAATATTTAAAACCAATTAAAAATATAATATATCTATATAATTAAATTATATGAAAAAACAGTTTTGATGTAAAATGCAGTATTTTTCACTATTCATTAAAAAATGAACATTGTCAGAAAAATACCAAAAAATTATCCATTGTAAATTTCAATGTACCAATCATAAATAATAAGTTTATTTTGACATATAGAGATTATAAAATTGTCAAAAGATAGATTTAAAAATGTTTTTCTATCAAAAGGCAGTAAAACAATCTTTTAAAAATATTAGTGTATTCCATGCTTAAGATTGGATTTATTCTTGTTTTAAGCCTCTAAAACACTATATAATTCATAAATAGACAAAGATAAGAATATATATTGTTCATTACTTACATGGGAAGTTACATCCTTCCCCCCTTTAGAAAATTCTGTCCCCGTAATTTATTTAATTATCGAATAAGTGGGGGTATTTATCCCTCATTGCAATTTCAGATTCCCATGTTGCCTCTTCACTCATGTGGTTTTTCCAAAAAACATTTATTGATGAATCACCTTATTCCACAAAACCTGCTTCCTGTGGTCAATAATCTGGACCGGCTGTTCCTCATAAGATAGATTCTCTTCCATATGAACTACATCTGGACTCAAAACATGAGATGGATCTGGCATGTACTTCTTTAACATTGAAACATGAAAAACATTGTGTACTTGAGATAAACACGGTGGTAAAGCCACATGGTATGCAGCTGATCCAACTCTCTCCAGAATTTCATATAGTCCAATGAACCTTGGACTCGGATTTCCTTTCTTACCAAATCACATCACACTTTTCCATGGTGAAACTTTGAGAAAAACAAGATCACCAACCACAGAAGAGTGATCCATCCTCTTGTTGTCCGCATAACTCTTCGGACTGCTCTGAGCTGTTCTCATGTGTTTCTGTATCAGCTGAACTTTTTCTGCCAACTCTTCTACCAATTCCGGTCCCATCAACTTCCTTTCACCCACATCATCCCAGAAAGATGGAGTTCGACACTGCTTCCCATATAATTCAACAAATGGTGCCATCTGTATACTAGAATGAAAACTATTATTATAAGAAAACTCAACCAAAGAAAGATGTCGGTCCCAACTTCCCTGATAATCCATCTAACCAGCATGTAGCATATCCTCCAATGTCTGAATCGTTCTCTCTGACTGCCCATTTGATTGAGGATGAAAAGCTGTACTAAAATTTAATTCAGTACCCAACGATTTTTTAAGGCCTTTACAAAAGTAATAAGTGAACTTGGGATCACGATCAGATACAATGGAGAGAGGAACTCCATGTAACCTGAATATCACTTTAAGATACAAATGAGAAAGTTGATCTAGAGGAAAATTATCTCGTATAGCAAGGAAATGAGAATATTTAGTCAAGCGATCAACAACAACCCAGATTGCATTATTACCTCGAGGTGTCTTTGGCAATCCCATAAATAAGTCCATAGATATATTCTCTAATTTCCACTCTGGTACTGGTAAAGGATGAAGCATCCCTTTCAGTAACTGTCACTATGCTATAACCTATTGACAAGTCAAACACTTCACAAAAAAAACAGCAATGTCACTTTTCATTCCGTCCCACCTGTAATACTCCTGAAGATCTCCATACATCTTAGTACTGACTGGATAACTGAAAATGGAGAACTATGAGCTTCACATAACAACTCTCTCTTCAACTGTGAATCACACGACATACACAATCTCTTCCCAAATCTCAAAACACAATCATTATAAATGTTGAATTCAGGAAACTTACCCTTCTGAACCAGCACTACCTTTTTTTGCAACTCATTGTCTTGCTTCTGTGCTTGATTAATTCTGCTTGATAGAGAAGATTTCACTAATAACTAAAATAAAATAGTTGGACATCATGCACCAACAACTTCTATCCGAAAGTTCATCAAATCCTTAATCAAAGGGTCGCATTCCAAATACAACATTGTTAATGAGGTATTACTTTTTTGACTCAAAGCATCAACCACTTTATTTGCTTTTCTAGGATTGTAATCAATTGTACAATCATAATACTTGATTAATTCTAGCCATCTCCTCTGTCTCATGTTCAATTCTTTCTGAGTGAATATATACATTAAAATTTTGTGAATGGTATATATTTCACCCATTACTCCATACAAATTATGCCTACAAAATTTTAAAACGAAAACAACAGCAACTAATTCCAAATCATGTGTAGGGTAATTTAACTCATGAGTTTTTAACTGACATGAAGCATAAGCAATTACCTGATTATTCTGCATTAGGATGCAACCAATTCCTTTCAATGAATCATCACTGTAGATAAAAAAATCACCATTCTTGGATGGTAGTTCCAAAACTAGAGCATTCACCAATCTTCATTTCAATTCATGAAAACAATCATCACATTCATTTGTCCAGATAAACATAACACCCTTCCGAGTTAGCTTAGTCATTGGACTAGATAACCGTGAAAAATTTCTAACAACCTTTCGGTAATAGCCTGACAAACCAAGGAAGCTACAAATCTCAGTTACATTTGTTGGTCATGGACATTATTCAACAACCTTGGATTTTGCAGGATCAACAGTTATTCCATCTTTAGAAACAATATGACCAAACAAAGAAATTCGTTGCAACAAAAAATCCCACTTTCTGAATTTCCCATACAATTTCTTTTCTTTTAAGGTTTGAAAAATAACCCTTAAATGACTTTCATGCTCCTATTTAATTTTAGAAAACACCAAAATATAATCAATGAAAACAACCACAAACTTATCCAAGAACTCATGGAAGATTATATTCATAAGGTCCATAAATACAGTAGATGAATTGGTTAGCACAAAAGTCATAACTACAAATTCATAATGGCCATATCTTTTACGAAACGTGGTCTTCAGAATATCTGCTTCCTCTATCTTAAACTGATGGTACCCCAATCTCAGGTCAATATTTGAAAAAAAACTGAGCTCCCTAGAGCTGATCAAACAAATCATCGATATGAGGAAAAGGATACTGTTTCTTGACAGTGATGTTATTCAAGACTCTATAATAAATGTAAAGTCTCATTGAACCATACTTATTTTTAAAAAATAAAATAGAATAACCCCATGGTGATGTGCTAGGTCGAATGAAACCTTTCTCTAATAAATCTTTCAATATCTCATTCAACTCTAAAAGATCAATTTGAGCCATTCGATAAGCGGGTTTTGAAATTGGATTAGCATCAAGAATTAAGTCAATGTTAAATTCAACTTCCCAATCTGGTATTATTCCAGGCAACTCATTAGAAAAAACATCAGGATACTCATTTACCATTGGCACATCATTAATCTGAATAGTTCCCCTGTTTTCAACGATATGTGCAAGGTAACATTCATTTCCATCTTTTACAAGTTTCTCAGCCTCTTGATATGTTATCAATAGTAAGGGTTCATTATTCTACATAAACTGAAATCCTTTCTGAAAAAAAAATTCTTTATCTATATAGTCAATATTATCATGGTAAATAGAGATCCAATCCATACCCAGGATAACATCAAACTCTACTAGAGGTAAAACAATAAGGTTTGCAAGAAGGTTCTTTCCACGGATAAGGATAGGAAAGTTCTTATAAATTATTTTTTCCTCAACATTTCCCCCAGGTGTTTTTACCACAAGTTCAAGAGTCATTTCTTGAGATGGTATTCCCATTTTACTAGAAAAGTATTCAAAGATGAAAGAATGTGTAGACCCCAAATCAATCAACACACTGGCATAATCTGAAAAAACAAACAAAGTACCTGATACCACTTCATTTGATGGCCCAACATCTACTGAATAAGTTACAAAGTATTTCACCACCCCTTTCTCCTTGTAGTCTAACTGCTTCCCATCACTCGAGCTCTTTGTCGGACACTCATTTTCATAATGACCCATCTCATTACACCTAAAACATTTCACTAATTGTAAATAAAATTTGGTCTTACCATCACCTTGATCTTTTTCAGTGCAATCACGAGCCTTATGTCCCATATTACTACATCGGTAGAACTTTCCATAATTCAGAAGACATTCCCCAGCATGCCTTTTACCACATTTATCACAAACTGGATACTTAGATTTCTTACCATCAGACCTTTTTGAAGAATTGTTTCCTTTCTCCTGCCACCTCGGTCTCTTCTTCTGCTACTTGTTATAGAACACTTGATCATCGGAAAACTCCATTTCCACCTTCTCATCACATCGAAAAAGCCTTTCATAACTCTGGAACTCACGAGAAGCTAAATCCCTTCGATATTTTGGCTTTAATCCTGAGTAAAAATGATTGATTTTACTATCAAGGTCTTGGATAAAATTTGGAGCATACCTTGCCAATTGAGGGAACCTTTCATCATAGGCATCCACTGACTCTTCCTCTTACTTCAATTCCCGGAATTGTTTTTCCATCCTACGTCGAAAAGCCTTAGGAAAATACTTCTCAAGAAACTTACCTTTGAATACATCCCAGTCGAGAGAATCAATCTCATCAGCATCCCTGATATTTTTACCCATCAACCACCACTGATCTACTTCCCCCTCCAAACGGTAAATAGAAAGACTAACTTTTTGACTGTCTAAAGACCCCATGACATCGAAAATCGTCTCTAGTGCTTTAATCCACCATTCAGGTAGCACAGGGTCAGATGATCCTCTTAATTATAGGGGATGTTTCCTCATGAAATGTTCCACCACTGACATGTTCCTCTATAGTTGATCTGGCTGATCTCATTCATGGATAACACCACCATTTTTCGCTTGAGTCAACTGCGCCATCACTGAAACAAACTGTTCAGTTCCAATTCCGACCATCTCAGGATGCTGATTCGGAAGGTCATTTCCTTATGTATGCCTTCCTAGCATTGCTTCCCTATTTCCTCTATGGAAAACCATTCTAAACAAACATGTTCTAGATGAAGAAACATGGTAATCTTCAAATGTTCTATCATTTCAATTTTACTATAAAAAAATATTTTTGGATAATCATTTAATAGAATTATAACTCCTAAAGTTATCTAAACCAACCTCTGATATCAAATATAAGGCCGCAGCCTTAAAAATTACTTAATCTTGAGTTACTTCAATAATACACGATGAGGATCTTTTTAGGTTTAGATTTTTAGATAATTAGATCATAAAACATGCATTACATTCCACATTTAAACAAAGTGGTTACATAAAAGATATTACTCATTTTTCCCATCAACGAAAACAAATTTAAAATAAAACATGGATTCATTACTGAAACTTCCTTTCCACTATCATCACATCATGTAGCTTTCCCTTGACCTGTGAAAAACATTTCAAAAATGTGAGATTAGCATATAAAGCTCAGTAAGGGATATGAAAGTACGAAATGAAAACATTAGTCCATATATGAAATCATACTTTACACATAAAACATAATCACTTTTACATACCTCATCAAATCATGAATAAATCATAGAAATCATAAGATATAATGGTAACTTGAGGCATACATAACATTCTTACGTAGGGAGTAACCCTCATGGTTACGTTTGGAATACCCGTCATAGTATATTCCCTAAATCTCATCAGAGAAACCTTACCTTTTAACTCCTTCATGTTACCTAATGCATTGGAGAGCTATATCGGTCTCACCCGCCCATAGTTTATCACCGAACCACCTGTCTTCATAATGATTCCCAAGAACCATAACATAATCGTATCACATAAAACATGCATAAAGGAAACATAACATTTCCACTTTTCAATCACAAGATATAAATACAACATATTGATATAAAAACATTATGAAAACCATTTTCAATACCAAAATAAAATAAAATTAAAACATGTTATTTATTTTTCATTAAAAAAATTTTATGGCCTGTAGAGGAAGCCGAAACTCAAATAATGGTCACGGCGGCGGAGAAGTCATTGTCACCGCATACGTACGACAAAAAAAACATTCCCTTTTGTCATTTATTAAATGCTTCGTATAAAAATGATTCCTTTTGAATAAATGTAAAATTAAAAGGGGTTTATACACCATATAAATGAATGTTGTGTAGAAAACAAAATATGCCTCAATGAAAGGAGATTGAGATGAAGTCCCATACCTCGGATCTGACTTGACTCGATCGTTCTTTAACGTCCTGAACAATAAACTTGAGTTAATTTCTACTTGTTTAAGAACCTTTTTAGAGTTCATTATTCCTTTTATATCACTTTTTACCATGTTATGAACACTATAAAATTATTTCTGTTAATAATGGTCGTTTTGTCGATCATTGGTTCATTAGTCAAAAATAAACTCTTTATAATTACAGTTTGTTCACGTGGTAAAATATCCATTATATCCAGATTTATATTAATGATTTAGATATAATATATATCACATTTAACCAGTATATACATGCATTTATAATATTACATAACATTTAGAGGTAAGAAATGAAATGCACCGTTCATAGAGACGGTAAGCCATACGTACGCATGAATGCTACTTTCATTTATATTTCCTATTTAATTGAATAGAATCATAATGATATAAAGGTATAATATATTTCAAGTATAATATCATATATAATATCATTAAATCTATCCTTTATACATTCTACATATGGCATTGACGAATCAAATCACTTTGAGGGGGAGGTAGTCCACACTTCCAAAAATGAAGATATCACATTTACCCATAATGGAAACCATAAAGGTATGGAAAAAATAATAAATACAGAAGATTAAGTAAAACATAAACATATAATATATCATATATAAATATAGTTAAATCTTAATGGAAAACTTTGAAGGTGTTAAATGATTATTGGACAATCATCGTTTCATGAGGCATAAATTCATCATCCACAGAAATAGTATGTTCATTATCCATTAGATGTAGGTCTGTGTAAGTGTAGCTCGAATAATTCTTATAAAAACATCCTATTATATTGAATATATTTGTGTTGTTACAAAAAAAATTAATAAAAAGAGTTTAGGGGGTTGGAGAAGCAAAATAAAACAAAAGAACACAAGTGAAGACATTACCTTTAAATCGGGTAACTCCCTTTGGATTGAACCAAAAGGGTTTCTTGAAGTTCTTCCTGCCTATGTTAAGGCTTCTAGGATGAGTAGAGGAATGTGGAGAGACAAAATGAGCAGATATTGGGCGAGCAAAAGGCTTGAGAGGTGTGGTTATGGGGGTATAGTTGGGGTCCTTTTACAAGAGGAGAGGAGTGGATCTCTTGAAAGGTATAAAATGTTAATTTATTTTCAAATGAGTATCGAATTTTAAAGGTCCCATATTGATGTATTTCAAGGATAAGGTGATAAGGGTTCGAAATATACTCATCCAATAGGTATTTGACAAGTGTAAGTCTTAGATATGACATTATCTTTTCATTTTATTTAAATTGATCATTAATGAGGTAATCGCTGCATCATCATGATGTCATAAATAATATAATTTATTTAATTTCTAAAAATTATAAAAAAAATATTATGATGTAGTAAATCTATTTATCTGCTCAATTAATATTTATAGTCTAGTATATCATTTATTTAGATAAAATAATAAATGTTTTACTTAGTTTATACATTCTTTGTTAGGTTTAATTTTCTTTAAAAATAAAAAGATAAAAAGTCATTATCACACAAAAGTGTTTCCATGGGGTTACCAAGTTTGGCACAAGATATAACATGGTCGGCCATGACACAACCTTTAGTATTAGGAAACATTTTGGTATCATTTTTTATTATTATGATATTATTTTATTATCCTTAACTACCCGATTACAAATTAATCATGATAATTACCAATAATTACCATCGTTACTATTCACAATGTCCAAAAACAAAAGAGTATTGATTACATAATTTGGACATTATAATTCCAAATATTTAATCCATTTTACCAAATTTAAAACATAGTAATTGAAATAATTAATTTAAAAATAATTACTGTTGTCAAAACAAATAGCGGGGTTTTTTGAAACAATATCTATGAAAAGTTTGACATTAGTTTATGCCCAATTTCAAAGTGAAATTAATTATAATGACCACTATTGGATTAAATGGTAAAAATATATTCTATTTACACTTTAAATAAAAATTATAAGATAATCTAAACATATAATTAAATTATATGAAAAAACATTTTTGATGTAAAATGCAGTATTTCTCACTATTCATTAAAAATGATCATTGTCATAAAAATACCGAAAAATTATCCAATGTAAATTTCAATGTCCCAATAATAAATAATAAGTTTATTTTGACAAATAGAGCTTATAAAATTGTCAAAAATATATATTTAAAAATGGTTTCCCATCAAAAGGAAGTAAAACAATCTTTTAAAAATATTACTGTATTTCATGCTTAGGATTGGATTTATTATTGTTTTAAGCCACTAAAACACTATCTAATTCATAAATAGACATAGATAAGAATATATATTATTCATTATTTACTTGGTATATTACAATATGAATATTGAAACTGAAATGTATATCGTATTACTTTCTTTTCTGATGATTCAAATGGTCCTTTAGATAATCATATTTTTGTGGCTTTTTGATTTTTAAATTTCTCAAAACCATGTTCTCTATCACTCTCCACCAAAACATGATTTCTATATTTCTATTCCATTTCTATGTGCTCACATTCCACCTATGTCCTCCTACATTAAACGCAACTATGTGTTACTCTAGGTAATCATTATGCTTCAAACCATTTTTTAATTGAATTGTTATTTTTAATTTATACGATGCTGGATTATGTTTGTGGAACCAAATATTATTAAACCAATGATAACATAGAATAATTTCAAGGGGAAAATTCCTTTTATGGGGGTAGAATGTAACACACTGAGATTTTGTGAAATATTTTTTTCCAAATTAATTCTATATTTTTATATCTTTAATTTAAGAAAAAAGTTTTATCTTTGTATTTAATAACTATTTTTTCTTTCATTATATACACCACAAAGTTAATCAAGAACTACACGAAACAACGGTATATCATGCGTGACATGAAACACTGAGTTACTATAAAATATAACTTCATTATTATAATAATTGTCTAAACAATAAAGATATAATGTTTTAGTTATAAACACAATATGAATAGTAATAAATAATATTTATATTCTATGGTTACAAATAAATAAACCATAGTTATCATTAATTGTAAAATTTTTCATAAAGTCGTTTGGTGGATAAAAAATACTATTTCCCCAAATAAAATACTTTTTATCCTTCTATGAACAATAGAAAAATTAATTTTGGAAATTAATAGAAATTGAATTTTATAAAATAACCATCATTTTTTAATTCAGATATTATAAATTACTTTAGGGTGAATATTTTGGATTTTTTTTAGAGAAACTCCATTTTCTAATGAATAGTAAAAATTAGTACAATTTAGTTAAAAAACATCATTTTTGTTTAAATAATGATTACTATAAAATATTATTTAAAGGTAGTTTATAATGTCAAAAAAGATAAATTTTTCACATATTAATCCAATTTAAGTGATTAGAATTATTTTTAAAATGATATTATATAAAAATGGTATTGAGTTGTTGATTTTTTTATACATTAAAAGCCTACATTCATTCCACCTCTATGTGATTTGCATTAATCATAATTTTTAAACATTTGTGTGTTGAATTTTGAAAATATTTCCTACACCACAATAATATGTATAATATTTTTTTTTAAATAATATAAAATTTATTTTTTTCAAAAAATATTAGTGAAAGTGATTAAAATTAATTACATAGATTAAGGTAATATTTTTCTTAATGATGGATTGAACCTTAACCTAATTGTACAAAATTTGGTAGAATATATCTGAAAATCCATCAGATTCAAATTATGTGACCTTAAGAACTATTTTTTATACTATTATTGGTATTTGGGATATTATTAAATGTATGTTACACATATAAATTATTAATGAAAAAAGATAAAAATGTAACTATCCTTACATTTAAAATTTATAAAACATTTAGATATGAAAAAAAATCATAATTTTGGTTATAAATATAATTTTTAAATACGAATGGATTATTGTTATCAAAATAATTTATCAATTACATTTAGAGTTGATTTAGTTACTTAAAATTATTAAGAAACACCGATGTAGCGACTATTTGGTTAATAATTAACTTAAAAAATGATACTATAAATATTAAAATACAAGTGAATAGACTTTATTGATGTATTTAGATATTATTTATGATATTAATATATATGTAACACACTATAAAACAATATATATTTTAATTAAAATATCAGTTTGTTATTTTCAAATTACAAAAATATAAATAATAAAAACATTAAAATTATATTTTTACCATAAATGATATTTTTTAAATGATTTAAAATTAAAAAAATACTATATTTTGAGAAGTGATTTGTAAGACGTAAATTTTTTTAAATTATTTATATTATTGTATATATATATATCTTTTATAGATAATATAATTTTCCTTATATACTAAAAACAGTGTAATGACGGTCCATGATAAAGTTGTTTTTTCCCATCACAAGTGATGGTCATAAAATTTAATTTCATAAACATATAATTTTATTATTTGTTTAAATGGTTATCATATTTATAATACTATGTTTATATATTTTTAAGTAAGTGTAAAATTATTTTATTCTTATTGGATAAATAAATTAGGTTTGAAAACTAGATTCTTTAATAAAAAATAGAATATTAAAATTGGAGAATCCAAGAAGTTAAGGAACCAAATTATTAAAATTCCCATATTTTTGAGTGGTCTAGATTTGGTTATACAATAAATTCACATTAATCCATTATTTTCCATTTATTAGGCACATTAGGTAATGGAGAACCCCCGTTATTTAATACCTTTTGTATTTACAAGAGTTCCACTCCCCCTCCACTATAAAAAGTAGGCACTCTACCCATTTCTCTGACCTTTCAAACCATATCGTATTGTCAATGATATACCAAATAAACTTTCCAAATTACCTCCCTTCCTCATTTAATCTACTCTTGGGTCATAAATACATCCCATTAATCCCTTTGGTGTAAACCAAAATGGGTTACCCAATTAATAGATAACACCCTCCTTCAAGCTCCTTTCTTTTATTTAAATTATCAGTGATTAAACACTACTTATTACATGATTGTATAAAAATTAGTGTCCTTAATATACTATTATTTTTTATTCTATGTGTTATACCAAATGATACAACACACTTCCATCTAATTCATAATGAATATATTATTTAAGTGTATGGTGAACTACTACCTCACAAAATAATGATTGTTCCTTTTTCATTAACACCCCTAATGGTAGACATTATATTAGAAACTAAGTTAATATATGTTATATATTATAATTATAATTTAATTAATCCTATTTAATACTTTTATAATATATATATTTATTATTTCCATTTTGTGTAAATATGATAATGTTTTTAAGGAAGTGTGAAGTACGACCCCCTCAAAGCGATGTGATTTGTTCACACAATGCATGGAATATATTAGGGATGTGTTTATTTAAAATTGATGATGTATATAATATAATAATTTTATTGTTATAATAATATATATACATATATATATATATATAAATAATATATTTACTCGGTTTCATTCAAAACGATAATAAAACAGAAACAACATTCATGCGCATATACAGCCTACCGTCTCTATTAATGGTGTATTCAATTTCATTCTTTAGTGTCCTATATATTATTATAATAAATATATATTGAATATATATTGATATTTATATCATATATTATAGTCTTTAAATCATCATATATGAATAAGGACTAATGATATAGGAAATTAAGATACATGCGAGAAACCAAGTGAATACTACCTGAATCGTAATCTTAACATAGAATTGTTAACATGTGGGTAATATAAAGTCATAATAAAACCATATAAATAATTAAATTTAATAATATTGTTTTATTAATGTTGTATAATAAATTTATATGTATAGTACATATGGTTTTTATGAGCATAAATATAGTCAAGATGTTATGTTAGGGAATTTCATCACACTTTTTATTTCAATGAGATACATACATTTTTCACCACCCATTCCTTTTAGGCGGGGGTGTATAAATTAAAAATATGTATTATATGAATCATAAAAAAAATTTACATGTATTTATATATCAATTTAATGACCATTATTTTAGGGGTTTTAGTTTTCAAATGTTACAAAATTATTAAAATAATTTTGTCTCATTTTTCCTTCTTTTATACACATGCCATGTTATAAACCTATATTTCTTCATGAGGTATATATAATTACATTTAAATATTATATCACAAATATAAATATTTTCATGATATTTTAAGCTTCATTTCGTTTATTTTTCATTCATGGGTATTATGTTTCAAAGTTACTATGTGGTTGGAGTTTATTGAACAATATCATCACTTTTTAAGATTATTTTTTTATGCATCCTTCAATGAAATATTATGATCTATATATTAATTAACCTAATGATTATTATTCATCATTGGATATTCATTATATTTTAATGTGTCGATACCATTTTAAACTATCTGAAACATAATACTGTTAAGAATCGATTTTTGATAATTCCCTACATTACCCTCTCTTTGGTCTGAAATTTCCATTCCTCAAAAACATTGTTTTCTAAAAATGCTTTCAACAAACATAGTTATATTATAAAATATTATTGTAAATATGTTTTAATTATTTTTACATTTACCAATGTTCTCAAAAGAATTTTATTATCTCATTCCAAACATGGAATTTTTTTATCCTGTATATTGTTCAAATAGAATGAATTTTTTCCATTGAATGTCATGTATGGTGTTACCCATCATAATTTTGTCAAATATTTCATATCATGGATAAGAGTAAATTTTTTTAGAAAAATTATTTGAAAATTAATTTTAAATGAAATTGTTTTCAAAAAATTTTCACAATTTCATTTTTATTTCTCAATGTATTATTCCAGTAATTTCATTTTGAAAGGATTTTTTATGTTTAATTAATAATATTTAAAGGCAAATGATTTTCCAAATGTTTTCAAGATTATAATATATATTTTCAAGGGAAAAGATTTTAGTTTCTTTTGGAATTGTTCTATCAATGATTTAAATTAATTTTCAAAGAATATGTTTTTGTAATGGGTTTATGTTTTATATATCCATTTAAAAGAATAAAGAATATATTCTTTAATTGGTGTACTCAAAATATCATTCCATTTAATTTTCCATCTTGGATTATATATCTTTATAGTACTCATACCCTTCGAGGAAATGATCTCATGGTTAAATTCTTATTATTTCAGAAATTTGGTTATATTTTGATGGAAAAATTCTTATGAAACCAGTTTCATTTCCATAGTTTATAGGATTTTGAATCCTGATTCTTTTAAAGGGTCATTATTTGATAATATTATTATGAACACTATTTATTTTACATACGTTAATATGTGATTAAATGTTAATGGTACACATTTCTTCTCAACTGTTTTGATTTTATGTTTACAGAACCCACCTCATTTCATGTGTTTTGGTATGATGATTGATTTGTGGCACATGCATAAATACATTCATTATGTGATGGGTGGGACCTATATCTCCCTCCAATGTATATAGTTAAAATTTATGGATCATGAATATAATTTCTATTTTTGGGCCTTATTATATTATATCAATTTTATTCATGGATCCTGCTTCATGCCAACAATTTTATGCATGAACTTAATTACATGTTCACATTTTTATTCATGAACCAGATTTCATGATCAAAACATTACATGTGGACCTGTTTTCATAACCAAAAGTTTATGATAGAAATTTATTTCAGTTATTTAACTTAATTTATGAAACTATTTCTACTTATAAATGTTCTCAATGCAACACTTTGATAAGTATTCCAAAATTCTATGGCAAATTAATATGATATACTTTCATGGAATATCCAATTTATTTTTTAATGTCAAATAAACCTCCTAATAATATTTCATGATTTATGGTTATGATCAATCATACGTAGTGTGTGGTCTTTTTAGAATCATGATCATGTCCTAAAAACATTATGATCATGATATACATACACGTTTCCTTTATTAAACATTATTTTTAATTTGTGCTCCCCCATTACTTATGTATCCTTTACCTATGTAATCAAGAATGGGTTTATGTAGAATTACTAAGGGTAGATATTTTTTGAAAAATTGAAGATATTTCCCTAATAAATAAAATTTTTCCAATTTTTAAAAGGCGCAAATCTAATACAGTCTTTCAGCATCAGTCTTTGTAATTTTTTAAGTATTCTAAAAATGAGATGTAATGTATATGTATATAATGAGTGGGTTTTTATATAATTGATATATTTCTATTTCATATGAAAAATTGCATCCTTTTTTTTATCTTTGATAAATTTTTAATTCATTTCTTACTCTAAGAAATGAATATCCAAAAAATATTCCAAAATCACTGAAATACAATTTTAACAGATCGGAAGATCCAAAAAGGTGGAAAGGTATTTCTATTTGTCCATAACTATTCTCCAAATACAATATGGTTTAAATAAATTATCCAATATAATAAATTAATATCTATTCACTAAAATTAACTCCCCTAGTTCATCATTGGAATTATATTTTAAATTATTTTAAAAAAAACAGTTCCATATTAACTAGGACATCACATAGCCATTGGTAAGTGTGAAACACATGTCATCTTTTGGTCATTAGTTCATTCCTCATTGTCATGCGGTTCATTTTGGGTTATCACCAAGCATTCAGTTTTCATTTTTTCTAAAAAATATTAATATAATCGGTATAATTTCCCCTAAAATATAAATAATGGATATCTGTGAATTAAAATTAATCATTGAATAACCTTATTATTAAATATTTAAATACAACATTGTTCAAAAAGTATAGTATATTTATTTTACTAATATTAAAGTAACAGTAATTATCAAATTAACTCTAATTGTTATCTATAACATTAATAAACTATGTATAAAATTTTATGAAATTATTTCTCAAAAAGAATTTTCATGAAAACATTTACTAAAAAAATAGGAATATTTCAATAAATTTCTTTCAAAATATCCCTAATAATCATACAATATCAGCATATAAGACCTAAAAAGTATGTTATTATCACCATGAACTTCTGATCAATAGTATACTCATTAACATGTGATTGTATCCATTAATATTATGAAAATTAAGAAAAACATGTTTCTAAAATTTAACATAGTCCTTAGATGTCTCATAATTATTTTAACTAATATGTAATTGGTATAACAACATTCTTCAACAATTTATTTATTGGACCCCAATACATAAATAATTAATCAATTTTATTTCCACATAAGTCCTTACATAGTCAAGGGACAATCCTTTAGAAGAGTTAATTCAATCAAATAATTACCATGTTATCTGCATTTATGAAAATGAATAATAAATGGATCGATAGGATTAAATTTATTTCCGACCAACATACTCTTTATTTTTTCATGAGTAATTAATTTGTTAGGCCCTTATTTTTCACACATAATATTTTTTTTCCAATCCATTGACATGCTATATTTTCAATATAATACACCTTTGGTTTAACCGATGTCGTTTATTGTAATCAACTCTTCAAATACCTACAAATAATATGTAATGAAAATTTGAATTATCCAATGACTATCCCCTAAGTGTATCAAACCAGTTGCATAGTAAGGCCCTTAATCATGAACCAACAAATGAGAATGTCAACCCCAATGTTCCCATCTCATATTTATTACCCCAATGACGAGTTATTCCTAAACCATACCCATTTGTAGTATCAAAATAGATATTTTTTTAATAAAAACCACATAATCCCTTCCTTACAAAAAAATTTGTATGTTCTTCTATCCTTACCAAAAAAATTAATTATAGTGTCATTTTTCCTAATTGATGTTTCACAAAATCTAGTTACCATGGTTTCCACCAAAAATCATTTGATAACTTCTACATAGAATTCGACCCCAGTCGCTTGAATATAGGGTATACATTATTACATCCTGTAGGATTGAATTGTTTAGTAGTCAGGGAAAAAAGGTTACATATATGATTCTTAGACAAAATTCAAATAAAAATATTACTACATAACTTTTTTCTAGAATAACATTATTCCCCCTAGAATATCTATTAATATCAGGCATAGTACACTTTATGGATTCATTATAAAGTAATGAAGATAAGTGTGAGCTCAAATTCTTAGTAAGGGTTAATTATAACTACGTTATCTTCACTAAATAAAGAGTAATAAATAATAAATAAATAATAAATAAATGTAAATATCTAAACACACATTCCATTTGAATATTTTACTAGAATAGTAAATGTAATGTTAACAACATAAAACACAAGAAATTTTATCAATAACATGAAAAGTATAATGGGATAAGAAATAATTAAAATGGGAAGTTAAATAACTAAAAACACATTTCATTTAATAATAATAAAAATTAGAATCAAATGAATTGGGAGATAATATCATTTTTAATCTATCGTGGATAATAATAATTGATCTATGAATGATTTAAATGATTAATTTTTTTATTTTATGTTTATTCGGATCCCGGTACCTCTACTGTAAAGTTCTATCCTCAAGCCAGTTTAAAACTAATGGGTAGAAACCCTTTTAATTAAGGATATCCAAATGATTCATCCCATATAACTTCTGATACATCAATGGAATATCTATAACCCAGACCCACCCATTCCATTCATGTAAATAACATTACTGATATATCAAATAATAAATTTAATTCATAAACAATGCGCCTTTTCATCATGCATCATTATTGAGAAAAGAAAACAGATTTATTAATATTTTACTATAAAATCAATGAAATGATAGTTTAAAAAACCTTATTTAGAAACCTTATTGATAAGAAATAATAAACATATCAGTGAAAAATAATATGGATATTCTGTGGATGTTGAATTTCCAATTATCACAAAAAAATGAACCTTTCAAGAGATTTTTATAGATTAAAAAAACTAAACAAATATGAGAAATTCAGTACTATCCTAGGTAAAAATAATCATAAAATATCCTTAGGTAGACAAAGTATAGTATCAATACAAAATATCCCCTGTGTATTATAAGTGAAATTTAGGATTTTTTTGGAATTTTAATTGAAACACAATAAAAATTTCTCTCATAAAAGTATTTAGTAAAATATACTTTTCATTTTGAAAATCATATTTTTTACATAAAACGTTTTTTAAATCATATTATATTAAAATTTCTTTTAATATATAATAGTTTCCATTATATTAGAAAAAATATTTCATTAAAATATGTCATTTAAAATTTCAATGTAAACATCAACTAAATGAGGTTCATGATAGTGGGAGATTTTTTACATCATAGATATGTTAAAAAGAACATTCCTTTTCATTATAAAGAGGTTAGAAAAGTTACTTTTGGGAAAAAGGAATAATTTTTATTAGAATTATTTTTAAATATGAAATTAGTATAAATTAATTTATTAAAAAATTACAAAAAGGCTGAAATTTTTTTGATAGTATTATTAGAAAACATTTTTTTTATTAAATAGATTTCAGACTAAAGAGTGAAATGATGTTTAGTTTAATAAAAATAGTTTATCAATTATTTTTGGTTATAATGTGTGGAAAAATGAATATATTATTTTAAAACAACATAAATAACCAGAGGATAATAAAATTAAATTTTATTATTTATAAAATGATTAATTAAATTACTTAACTAAAATTCAAGAATAAATAATCAAAATTTTAATGAAATTGTTTAATAAACCATTATGATTAACAAAACAAGGAAGTGAGATTTATTCAATGAATAAATTACGTCTATAAAATATCAATACACATAAAAAAGTGGTAATACTACATAAGATAATAAAAATTAATAATACACATAATCATAGTATATCGATGACAATAAATAAGTAATATAACCAAATGAAATTAAATTGGTTTATGAAATATTTTTCCACATAGTAATTTTCAAGTAAAATCCACATGGATAAAGAATTAAAATTATAACCTCACATACCATGAATTATTAATCAATAATGATATTAAATGTTAATGGGGTATAATATACACCTAAAATAATAAATTTGTCTCATAACATTACAATATTCCTCAATCAAATAAAATTGATACTAAATCCATTACAACTATCATTTCATTGAAGTGGAGATTATTAAATGAATTGATTTTTATATAAAATTTACATAAAAATAAAATAGATTTATTTACCATATAAAATAAAAATTTTCAATCGACACATAGTCCTTTCATCATAAAATCAATGAATTAAATGTTTAACCCATTAAATGGAAATTGGATGAAGAATTCCCAAACCCAGACATCATTTTAGGTGAACATGCTCTAAACTCATGTATAGTGGTTTTAAAAATTGTATTATATTATTAAAGATCAATATTAATATTTAAAAAATAAAATTTAGAACATATATAACATATTATAACCTGTTATTTCATAATCATTTTTTATTTCCATTGTTTCAGTTCTTATTTGACTTTTTTTCTTATATGTGGTTCTTCGTGAAAGATCTAGTTCATGTGAAAAATATATACTAAAATCATATGAATAATAGAAATAATTAATGTATTCTAAATTTATTTATGAGTATACTAAATTTAATTTAAATCTTGGAATAAGGTATTTGATAAATGAATTATATTGTGATCATAGATATTCTAAGTCATATGTGTACATGAGTGTTATTTCAATTTTTCAATAATCATTATGTAATAAATGTAAGTAATTTTTTTATCAATATGAAATGATTAAAATATCACAAATACTATATATATATATATACATATATATATATATCACTTATATTGTGTAGTGGTGAAAAGACAGTCACGTCACTTCGTGAGGGTGGATGCCCGCATGTAAAAGACCAATATTATCATATTTTAGTGGTGAAAAGATAATAAATAAATTTATATATTAAAGTTAAATATTGAGAAAAATGATATTAATATAATAATTATTTCATTTATATTACATAAAATATTTATATTTATCTTTATCACCATCTGTTTAAATCGTTAGTGAAAGATGAATCACATCACTTTGTGAGCCGGTAGTCTATTGTGCACACATGAAATGTTATGGTATCCCCTACAGAATCGAACATAGAAAGGTATATATGATATTAATAATTATTAAATATAATTAGGCCCTAAATATCATATTTATAATTTAAATATATCCTCATACCCAACCATTATAGGTCGTAATGGAAAAAATGGCATCAATTCACATGGCGGTGTGTTGACTTACACATAAATGTTGACTTCAAAACCCATTTGATGGATGTTGAGACAGTTGTAATTAAAAAAATTAATATATGATCTAATATATATATAAACTAACATTATTTTTATATCAACATGGTTTAAATATAATTGATGTAGGTGGAGGAAGAAATAACATAAAAACAATCATTGATGAGCGTTACCTCTTCATCGGGTAAAATTCATAGTTTTACAAACAAATCATTTCTTTATTGGATTTATGAAAACAATAAGGCTTATATGAATAGGTTACGAAATATGGAATTTTATTTGGGAAGGTATTATTCTAACAAAAAGGGTTTTCAGGTGAGAATAAGATTGGGGAGTGTGTCGCCATTTATAAGTGAGGTTAGTGGAACACTTGAACATTTTTTGAAAGATTCAATTGTACGAATCTTTTAACCTTCTAAGAGCCACTAAAATGGGAAATTATATATTCTATAATATATAAGGTATTTATATAGTCATATAATACATTTTATACATGATTTAGATTATTTTTACACCTATATTTTCGGTTTAATCTCAAGTATATCCAATTTTACCATAATTGCGGAAATTAATTATTATGATTTCGCTACATATTTTTTCCAAAAATTATGTTTAATATATTAGATAATATAAATCATTACTATTATTAAAAATTATTCCATTTTCAAAATTTCATTCACATAATGGAAAAAAATAATTTAAAATTAACCCCACAAACGTGACAAGATAGCAGACCATTAAAGAGGAAATGTTCAAAAGGTTATTATGTTTTTGTATTAGAAATCAATAAAAAATTATTCCAATGGACTAAATTGGATTAATATATATAAAATTGGACTAATTATCATATAAAAATAATTCAAATTAATATTTCACAATATATATATTTTAAACATAAATAAATTTTCAAAATGAAATTCATTATTTTTAACTATTAATCAAAAAATAAAATTTTCATAATGTACAAACAAATCACCCAAAAACATTTAATATTTTGATCTCAAAAAATTTATTTATTTTGTAAAATAAAATTTATAAAAGTTGTATATTTTAGTTTTAAATTATGTGTTGAAATCATGATATACTATCTTTTAGAATATATACAGTTGTTCAGATAAAATTTCTTTTTATTTAAATTGATTTTTATTATATTTCAAATAAATAGATAATAAAAGATTTTTTTTTGATATCTGTAAATCAAATACTTTTCATATTTTTGTTTTTTCTGTTCATTACCTCCAATTTAACATCAATGTTATAATGGTATACTATATTATGGTCCATCTATACTCAGGGATTCAAGTTTTGGAATCTATAGATGTGAATATGTTTATAGAAATATATTTCATGGGTTCTTCAAGCTCAGTGTTGTGTTTCACATATCCTATCAAATACATCATTATTATTTTTCAATTTTGGGGTGTTTGGAGGTATTTTGGTAGTATATGAAGTTGGCGGGGTGGGTATTTGTAATTTTTTATAGCCAAGATGACATAACTTTTCGTCTTCTACAATCTGAGCCCTTGTTCTATATGAGGATATCATGGGAAGTAAACTGAGAATATAAATTAACAACGAATGTGATCATCCTTGAAACAGAAGTCCTCTTGTATGTCACTCATAACTAGTGACTGTTTCACAAAGGATCCTTATTATAATACATCTAAATCATACACTAATGCTTCAAAATTGGCATGAGCATTGATAATCAAATTTTGGGTGCTAGCACAATGATCAGACAATTCCATCGACATTGTGACGACCACTACATCAATTTGACTTCAATGGCAGTAGACGAGCTCGATCATATGACATTGATATTTTCTTCCCTCCCTAGAATTCAGTAGAGAAGAAAGATGATGTGGTGAATTCAAGGTGAATAGTCTTTAGGAGAGAGCCTCTCTCCCTCTATTTATTGTGGATGCCCAGATATCCTAAAAGGGTTTCCCATCCACCATTTATTAATTTTAATTTAAATAAATAATTAGGATTAACTAAATTATCTAATAAATATTATATTCATTTTATCACATACCATAAATATATATTAAATATATCATGTGATAAAATTGATTCATTAACTTAACTGGAAATTCACATTAATATTAAAAGAACCCGTAATATTAACATAAAATTGATTCCAAAAAATATATTTTACATATTTTTCTACAAATATAAATATTTTAAAAAAAATTCAACCAGTTTGGTGGGTACCCCAATTTCCAATATAAATATTCACCAGAATATGGATGAATCATGACTGCATTATTTTGTGAGACACAATATGACCTTTTCTCGATAGTAGTGAGTAACATTCACATAATAAGAGAGGATGCATGCAGCTAATCACATCCCCTAAAGAGATAAAAAGTAGTCATTTGATTGACAACAAATATACATACTTGTTCTATGTAATATAATCTCTTTGTTTATAGATATATCATAAGTCAGGATGCACACTTCTGTCATCATCACTTTCATTATTTTTTTTGTTGATCAGAATGTATGGATTTACCCTCACGTTCCTTGGCCAAGAACTTATAAAGGTTCTAAAATCCTGATCAACCAGGACTCATAAATATTACCTCCTCAATCTAAAAATGAGAAATCATTTCCTTACAATTCAATCACTGACATACCACCACTGACACATCCAACACAATATAAATCTCCATAATCTCACTATAATGTTGTTTTTTTACATCAATGTATGTGATATAATGGAACACATTGATAATGATCACAATCTAGGAGACCAATGACTCATTTCTATATATATGAAAATCCAATGAACCCCAAAACATGTGGAATTCCAATTGGCAGTTTTTCCTCATGATATCACTACTAGAGATCTCCAAGTGAGATGTTCATGAGAAAAAGCCTCAAGGGTTTTGATCCCCCAACACTTTATATTCAGACATCAACTATGTCTAGTAAGTATGATGTATCTAAAACACAAGATATATATGTATGATTAATGTGTCTGTATCTTCAGGTTATGAATATAGCATGGAATATTCTATAACCTTTTTATTATAAATCAAATCTTTTGAAATTTCAATTAAATTATGGATTTATAAAAGTGTTGAAAATAATCCTAAGGGTACACCATGCATATCTAACAATATAATGAAGTGGTAATTGATAATCACTTCTCAGGTTTGGTCTAGAGAACCCACTTTTTCAAAACTCCCACTTCCACCAGATATAGCTTGTTTAAAATCCTTTTTATCTCTCACTTGATGAAGATCATTTCTTATATGACTCATGTATTTAATTTCATAGTCATCTATGTTTTCTCCACATGGTTATTATTCTATGTGTGATCTCACCTCACTGAGTAAAACATTTAAAGAGATGTATACCATGAGTTTATTCAATTTATCCACTTTTAAAACATGAAATATTTTCTATTACTATTAATAGAATTATCATAATGATAAAGAAGTACATACTATGTGTAATTTTATAAACTGTAATAAATCATTGTGTTTAATAACTACTTCATAGAAACCTTAAAAGAAACAAAATACTCCATATGTTTTTGTATGGCTACCACTAGAAGGAATGAGCTTGTCTCGCTCATAACATTATCCTGACTATTATATTGGATAACATTGATACAAGGATTAATATTTTATGTCCCTTTAAAACTAGCATCACATCATCTCACATACCAGTAACATATCCCTTATACGTCTTCATGTTTAATTGGATTGTTCTTACAACTACCATGTTATTTATCCTTGATAAAACTGTGAATTTCATACTATATTGTAGGAACTAGAAATATCATATCTTTTACATGTTATGGAATATTTTATTTATCCATCACCAATGAAAGTGTAATTCAACTCACCATGTTAATACCATCATATGCCGTATATATGTCCACATGGAGATATTTATGCCATGTTACCCTAGATATAATTATATCTCAAAATTTTTAAACATTAATTATTCTATACTATGTCAATATATGTGGGAATAATTAGGAACAAGAAACCATAAGATCTTCTTTAGTAGATCATGTTCCCTAGAATGCAGTTTCATACACTAATCCGCTTTCTAGAGATATTTTTTCATTTTGGATTATATTAATTATAAGAAAAGTAATTTTTCCACATGTGTTTCCAATCATTTATCACATAGATAACAGTGGAACTCCATGTTGCCTCTAGAAAAAAATGAAAAATATTCATTCCAAATGAATATTATATGACCTTTTTTCTTATATAAATCTTATATGTGATTTTAGAAGAATAAAATGATTTTAGAAGAATCCACCCCTTAATAGTATTCAATGATATCAACATCCCTTTTTAGTTGCATTCTATAGATACCATCCATGATTTGTTGTCTTAACATACAATACATAAAAAAATGGTACAATAAATTAGCTATGATAAGAAACAATATAAGTGATATAGGTGAAAAAACATGGTGTTACCAATGATGAATTATTTATACCACAGTTGTACCATCCATTTAACATGAAAAATGAATACCCATTATAGTATTAAAAAAATAAAGTCATGCACTTGGATACATGGAATCCATTGTTGAATTTTAATTTATCATTTCAATCATTTCCAATTTCATTATACAAGATAATTTTTAGATTTATTATTCTCAATGAATAATATATCACCATCCACGGTGATTATAAAACCATAAACAAGGTTTTATCATTTATACATATTATATGTATCTAGAAAACACTCTTTTGTACATCCTGTAGAACTTATTCTGATTCTAGCTATTTTTTTATCTCTATAATTGACAAAATCCAAGTCAATATTTCTACTAGTCTCTTGAATATAGAAGTGAACTCTCTTATAGAAACATATTAATTCAAATGATTACTACTTTTCTATCATAGTTATTTCATTATAAACCTAAGAAACTATTTTGTTGATTAATATAGATTCACATTTTTTTCATAATATATGTGTGTTTAGTTCATTACAAAAAAAAATTTATCTGAAACACATTTTCTTAAGTTGTAATGGATTTCAATTAAAATATAACTCATATGATATCATTTTTTTCATAATGGTTTGCATATTATTACTAGATAACATGGTTATTTTCAAAGCCTATGATTAAAAAATTTAATTATCGACAATGCATAAGTTTTTAAATTGAGTATTCTTTGATTTACATCATGAATCTTATGTGTGGAAGGAAATATGTGTTTAGGTATTATTCCATGCTTCAATTTTTTGATAAATTTTAACATATAATACTCAAAATTAATCCTTTTTATTGGAATATTAACTCTGTGATGGATATGTTAATGTATATTTACAAAGTACCCCATACTACATTATAATTATTGATGAATGCTTTGTCAAAATAGTATTTGGAATGCTTCCTTGAATGAAAAAATGTCTTTTGACCATGCATTACCATACATCAAATTCATATTCAGTAATCGCATAAAGGAATATTATAAAGTATAGTAATATACCTCAATATTACTCTTTAAATAATGTATTCTCTCTTCATAATGTAATCTTTCAAGCCTTATTGGATTACCATTATCTCTAAAGGTTTCATTTTCAAAAACCTAATATATATATATATATATATGTATATAATTCCAAATTTATTTATCCCCTATAGAGTCTAAATAAAATATTTGTTATATCCTTTATGTCAAATTTTAGTTTTACTTAATAATGAATTATATTTCCATAACTAGGTATATAAGTCTTAAAATTTATTTTCATCTCCTATTAAATATCATACATGAATATTTGAACTATTGATTGAATGTGAGACACCACAAATAAAATTCATCCTTAACATGGAATAAAATTTCCTTGTTCCTGATGTATATAAGAGATAAATTTTTTTTAAACATAAAAAATATTCAAATAGAATCATTCAACAAGGAAATATAGAAATTTTATTTTTCTCATTATTGAATTTGGAACAACCCTTTCTCTGATTTTTGGAGAATAAACATTACATCCTGAAATGTTTTTATACATAAATTGTTACAATATTCAAATACAAATAAATTATAGGTATATCGTATTCAATACCAAAAAAGTATAACTGATGAATTGAAGATAATTATGAATGTACATGAATAATAAGAGATTACATACATATATAATTTAGTTCATTGTGGTTAAACATACATATATTTCATTCATAATATCTGAATGAAATAACCTCTTATTTATTACCAAATTCATTGAAAAACATTATGAATGTTGATTTTTAATTTCTATCTCAATTTGTTTTTTCTCCATGTATTTTATCTTATTCACCATAACAATTAGATATTAATATATAATTAATATTATTATTAACATGGTGAACCATAACATAAAGGTAATGAAGAAGTAACTGTATCATGTTAATATTGTAATCTTAAACGAATCTAGAATTTTTTTTAGAATGATGTAATGATGGGATATCTTGAAATATCATGGTATTACTTTCATTTTTACACACGACCAATGCAATATCATTCATTCATATCTCATTTTACATTCTCATTTATATCTTCTTAGATATGAGACAAAATTTTAAATCTTTTATGTCACAATATTCAAATAATAACTAACATCAGACAATCATGATATCATTATGAAATAAACCTCATATTTTATATGCTTGAGTCTATAATCAGTTTTTTATAACACCCTAACTTTCATAGGTGACTTAATAGGTATTGGTGATTCCATCACCTTGAACTACGAATATTATAGTATTTTGTGCCAGTGCTTGTACTTTAAATGGAAACTCAGTATAGTTTGGACATTAATATTATCCATCATTACCATAAGGGTTTATGTGGTATTACATACATTTTCAAAAAAATAAATAATATATTTAATAATATACTTTTATCTTCATTACTAAATTAGAAATTATTGATTATTTATGTCACTAAAAGTCTCCCACAGTTTTATTGATTATTTATCTCATGGCTCCTTGATCTTTTGAGTTAAGTCTCATCTTCTAAAATCATAAACATGATTTTATCATCTCTTACCAATAATGTTGCAGCCAAATCAATTTTGATGCTTTATTGTTTCAATCTTCAGTTCAGTTAACCCATCAATATCATATGAAGTCCCCTGTAGTATGAGGCTCTTGTAACATTGACTGACGAGCACCCAGAACAAATAGTTTTTTTAAATTAAAATGATGGAATGAATTTAATGACATAATATTTATATGATATTTTTTACTATGTTCCTCAATAAATGAATTCCATTTTTATTAATCTTTTACATTCTACATTTTTTTGCACACAACTAAACATCAATAGAAAACATTCATCACTAATGTATTCATTTTACAATTTATTTTTTTTATGTTTCTCTCACTATCACACAAATGAATAAAAAAATTCATAAAAAATAGACCTCATTAATTTTCATGAGAATATAAAATTGGTTTATTTATATAATATTAATGGATCAAGGAAAACCATGGGGTATCATATGTGAGTTTTTATCAAGACTAATGATTCTTCTTACCCCCATCAAGTGTGTAAACTTATCATATTGATTTTTCCTTGACTAGGTTTTGTATGAGTCACACACCTTTCTCTTCAGTGGGCATCTACATCACACATCTTCTTCATCAACAGTATATGTATACTTTCACAAAGGTGAGGGGAACAAGTGACGAAATATAAAAAAGATAGATTAGGATGAACAGACACTTATATATATGGACTTGGAAATTATGATGCACATTCCATAAAAATTATTTAATTATTTATAATCATCACATGTATTAAAATATTTAATAAAATAAATAAATCAGATATACAATGATTAATCAATTGCACAAGGCCATCCATCTAGTAATATAAAAACGTAATAAAAACTAAATTATAATAAATTAAAAAAATGATTTTTAATTTAATTTACTTAATTAATTATATTAAAACACTATATTTCTATTTCGTACCATAATTAATTTAGTTTTAGAACACAAAATTAATAAATTAATAAAATATTTCAATTTATTATCAATATTAAATTAATTTTATTAGGTACTAAATTATTTGTTTTCAAACAAAAAATAATATATTTATTTACTTATTTTGTCTCTAGAATTAAAATAATTATATATACTTTTATTATATTGGTCTCTAAAACCTCGTGCTTGCCTAATGCAGGTCTCATCAAATGCGCGCAGACCCCTTTTGGTCTATGAAATGATCATGAAGGGACAATCAGGGATAGACATGTCTGATCGGACCTGTATTGAATCAAGTAGACTGACCAAGAACATTTTCAAGGAAGATCCAACACTACATAACCCATGAAGATGGTTACCTCATTGGTATGTAGGTCAGTGTGGTGGATGACTCATGTGGATTTGGTGTAAAGATACTATCTAGATACCTAGAGTTGGTAGTGTACTACAGGTTTATGAGATATGGATGGGTAGTACTGGAATGACATAATCTTTTCATGGACAATAAATCAAGGTGACTACCAATATGGGATGAAAACCTTAGTGAGGATAGTAGCCTACTACTAGGCTATGTTGGCCAATGGAGACACACCCAATAGTATGGCGGATAGGGTACACAATGCAGGGTTGTTGTCATCTTGGAATAGGTATGCTCATACATTCATGAACTATTTCAGGATGGTGAGGTCTAGAGGTGGTTTGGTTGTTGTGGAATCTTGATGGTTGCAAAGATCTTATGGGTAGTGGTTGTATCAACTCATGGTTGTGCGACTGGCAGGTGGCACCAGGCTTATGTGAGGGAAGGAGGGTAAGGGCCGATTACTAGAGGAGTGGTATCTGGTGGATGATGTTGGTCTAGTCCATGGTGTAGGGTACATGTGAGGTGGTGCATCTCTTTGGAGGAGGTCGTGGCATTGGAACAGAGGCAGTGATGGAGTGTGGTGGTCGTTGGAGGTAGGGGTGTGGCCTCATGCGATGAGGGTAGGGGAGGGTGGTATATCCACTCCTTTTATTTACATTTTTATTATTTTTCTTTCAAATAATAATTTCCTCACCAATATTTTTACCAAATTCGTTTTTACTTTTCCAAAAACCATAAGGTAATTTTTTCACCACCCTTATCATGTTTGACATTTTATTTGATACCATTTGTTAGCATGAAGATTTTAAGTGTCCCCTTACCACAAAAACAATCCCAGATTCTATATTATCCTTTCATTAAAAATAATTATACTTTTTTAACAATTAAAATAAAATTTCTTCCTAAATAATGAAAATTTTTACACCAATTCTCGTCGAACAATTATTACCCAGAAAACACTATTCTGATGATTGAAAGTCCATTCAGGATTCTAGTTCATTAGATTATAGCTGGATTTTTCCGTTATAATGTTTTATTTATATTTTTCTCTAATTAATTAAATTTTAATACCTAAAATTATCCAATAATTATCTATATTTTTTAGGTTCCTAACATGGCTATCTGACCTCAGATCAAATAACTCTCAGATACGTACATTGGAATTGATTTCATAACCTATACATATATATAAAGCAACATAATTTTTCAACGGATCAACTAATTTACATGATCACTCTAACACCAATTCATGGTATTAGGGTATTAGTATAAGATATAGGTTTGGAATTTGAAATTATTTTTCCCCACGATAATAACATTTTTCATCTCTCCGGATCCAAGAATAGGTGGGGTCTGAGAATCTTACATGAATTAAACTGAGTACAAAAATTAAAACTAAACATGTACCTCCTTCAAACCTAATATAATATTTCCCTAACGTGATAGTTTCTAAAATTATCCATTGTTCAATACCTCTAGATCATCTAAAAATTATTTAAATTACACATGAGTGTTGATCATCGTCTTTCAGTTTCTAGCATGGAGATTCGATGATGACTTCGACAAATGGATGATCAATGCATTGACTTTCCTTCGATGTATGGAGAAGATCTCAATCCAATAAATTAGATTAAGATATTTTCTTTATATAAATAAATATATGGTTGATATAATATTAAAAATTTCCATTGAGTTGTCATTATGTGAGTGCCTCTCTCCTTCTATTTATAGTGGATGCAAAAGTACCTTAAAAGGGTTTCCCAGCCCCCATTTATTAAACATCCAATAAATAAATAATTCCGAAGAGATAAAATTTATAATTAATATTATTTATAGTTTACATTATAACTATTATATAAATCTTAAATATATAACATGATAAAACTAGGTCATCAACTCAAATTGAAATTTCTACTAATATTAAACAATCATGGAATATTTAAATAATATTCATTCGAATACAATTATTCTTCAAATTTTCATACACTTGTGATGACATAAAAAAATTAAATACAATTATTGTTAATGTGAATAATAATAAATTTATTTATTTTTTGGTGATCAATAAAAAGTACAGAACTCAGAACCCATGGTGGGTCCCCTCTAATCAAATATATTTATTTACCAGAATATAGCATATTCTTGAATACGCTATTGTGTGTGACATTCTAGGATCTTATCTCAATAATATTTATTAATATTCACATACATAGAGTGGTGGATTGAATCCCATAATGACCCCAAAAGAGATACGAAGTAGTCATAGAAGTGAAAACCAACCTACGATCATGCACTGTGTAATATAATATCATTTTCATTATATATATAATATATAATTTGTGAAATTGTTTCGTCGTGCATTAATTAATTAATTGTTTCATTAAATAACTAAATGGATTTACCAATGACTACCATAGCATAGAATTTATGAAGGTACTACTATCTTGATCAATAAGTCCTGAGATATATTACATCCTCAAACATGATGTGAAAAACTCTTTTTCGTTCATTCAACCAATGAAATAACATCAATGTCGCTTCCAACACAAGATACCTCACCAATAATTCATTATCATGATTTTTTCCTTTATCAATGTACTAGATCAAATGTAACACATTAATAATAATATCAAGATAGGATACCAACAAACATATCCATAGATTGGGACATCTAATGACACCCAAAACATGTGGTACTCCTATTAGTTTATCCATTCTTATGGTCTCACTACTAGAGATAATCAATTATGAAAAACAAGATAAGATGTCTTGTTGTTTATTATCCCCCAACACCAGATAGTCGAAATCAACTATTTACAAAAATTATTATGTATATAGAAAATATCTCAGATATTTAATATTGATGTTATTATATCTTGAGTTTCAAATAATAGCCTAAGATCTTCTATAAACTTTTGTTACAATAATTAATTTAAAAAAACATGCATCCCCAAACATTTGGTCATTTAACCAACAAATACTCTCTATTCAAAAAATGGGACCCAAGCATTAAGATTTATGGAATAAAGAAAAACTATGTAAAATAGAATCAAACCAAACTCAAAGAAGGATTTACAATTAATATATTGGGTCTTACAAGCTACCCACAATATAAAAATTCATCCATGAGCTACTGCAAGCATCAATGTGGGGTCTTAGTGAAAATGTTTTTCCATTGTTCTCATATATTAAATTTCCTCTCCCATGTCTCTACATTAACACACCTATTATTCCACTACACTCAAACTAGTGGTATAGTCCTTCTCCATTGATACATCTCACAAAGGAATTTAATTAGGATCAAATTCACCTAAAAAGATGCATCTATATCAATATTGATGTTATCAATGTCTATAACATGATAATTGCCTAGTTAATATAATAAAAATTATGACATGAGAAACATGCCATGCATAGAAGTGTGGTGATATGGAATGTACAATTCGTAATCCATTAGACATACCCTTTCTACTCTCTCAAATGGCTTAACAATCCTAGTTTCTAGATTCCTTGTTTCATGGTGCACCATTTCCGCAAACTAGGTGACACCTGAAGGATGGCACAATTTACAACCTTATAATTAATAAATAATCTCTGATGGTCATTTAATTATTTTTTCTTGTTCTACATGGTCACCAACCACATCCTGATCAAAATAACCTCCAAAAGTATCTCGTACATGAAACTAGATCCAATAAAAACTAGATCGCCTACCTTCAACCAAGAAAGGGGTGAACAGAGGAACCTACCATAAAAAGACATGATGTTTTACAAATTGATAATTTCCTAGAGGTTTTTATTATACGATAAATCATATGTTCTAAATTACACTACCATGAATCACCAAAATCCAAAATATAGACTCCTTACTTATCCTCCAGAATCAAAATACTTTGTATAAATTACCCATCAATCTACCTAAGATAGGATATGATCTGGAGAAAAAATGATCCAAGAGGCTTTTGAAGACCCTATTGTTTCTAATAAATGTATGGTGCCCAGTAATTGATTATACTGGGTGGAGTTGTGTTAAATCATTCACATTGTGTTTAATATTTGGTTTTTGACTATGTTTAAGAGAAAAATATTTGATTATAGGGTTTTATTTTTTCATAATAATTTTCCTTGGGGTTACTAATTTTGAACGGTATACAACTTTTTTGGTTTGTCAAGTTGGAAAAACGTAATGGAAGTTATGTATAGGGTGACTCATGGTCATACTTCCCAAATGAATGGTATTCATTGGAAAACCTAGCCATATACACTTATGAATTCACATTGGTTGAGATAATGGGATGTTAGGCTCATGAAACCATTTATGGTAAAACTATTTCCTATTCTAGGACACCTTAAAAGATTAAATATAAGTTCACTAATCCTTTGATTATTTCAGAGTATGTATATACAAATCACCCTAAATTAACAAGCAATTAAAAAAACTCATGGTTTCTGAATCATATGTATGTATCCAAGGTTCTTTATCAATGGAAGGATCCTTATGAACATGAGGTTCCCCATAAATGGTAACCTTTTCATATAGGGAGCATCGATTCTATGGTTGTTAATTATGAAAATGATTTTCTAATCCATATGGGGTGTATTGTGGAGTTTATTATCATCCATGGAGAAGGAAATTGTTTTTATGTCATGATCAAACCCATATAATGGGATCTTTATATATTCTCGTGAAAGGAACAAGAAACCATGTAGTTTTTTCTCTCATTATAGGACATGTATCCTTTTGAGGTCATGTGATGATGACCCAACCATGTAGTTTAACATCATGTGGTATAGACATTTAGGTGAAAGGTTCTCAATCAATGATGATGTAGGACTTATTATTAGGGGTCTTGGGGGGGATATGATCTCCAATGTGGATATTAAAATAGAGATAATGTGGCCCATATTACATTTAAGTTGATTTGGGTGTTGGGTTTGGACCATAGGGATGCCTCCAATGTATCCCAGTTAGTTTGGAGTCAAATCCCACATAGTCCAGTTGGATGGTTTTTAATCCTACGAGGATTCCTATTTGAGGGGACATGATTGTGGCTTACACCTAGGGGAATCCAATGAAAATTATTCATTTAGAATATGGAACTATTAATGTTATTATTTAGGCAATACACCAGGGATGAATCTCATTTAATGGTCCATGATTGGGGATTACACATAGAGGGATGCCCATGAATTATCCTACTTATAATATGGCTCTTTAATGATATTTATTTTGGGTTAGAACTATTTGAATTACCATTTTTTATCCGGGACCATGAGGATGTCATGATCAATACTATCCTCTACAACCACATGAGTCATGATTGGTGTGAGAAATAAGTGGAAATAATATATCTATAGATCACATGATCCACATTATCTACAGGTTGATTCATTAAAAGAAAAAAATGGACAATGAAATAAATAGCTCGGATTATCATATTCCCTCCTTCATTCATATCCTGGGTCAAAAGGGAGACCAATAGGGAATAGATGCATGTCTCCTCTGATAGTTGAACCATGGGCTAGTGATGATGAGAAAGAGTTTTTCCTCCTACATTAATGGTTAGATGAATACTCTAAGAGGGATTCCCTATAGGACCCTGGGTAATAGAGGAGTGGAAAAAATGATCCAACATAAAATTTAAAGGCATGTAGTTCACTTCAATTACTAGAACGTTGAAGTTCACATTAGAATATATGAGGGCATGGGAACATCCATGGTTTGGACCCACATTTCAATTGCAATGTAGACATGATGAATTTATGTGGGTTTTCCTATTAAAGGAGGTTTCAATTATGACTTCCCTTACAATGGGAATCTCAACTCAGGAGGACCCGATTATTTTTTGATAAACTGATTGTACATTTTAGGTAGTTTTGAATGAGGCATTGGCATGATGCTATTAAATTGGTTCATAGATCATCCAATGTGGGTCAGAATGATACGATGATAGGGAGTGACGTGAGGTTGAAAGTAGAACACCCATATATTCTACATTCTACAAAGCATGTTATTTTGTGGGATGGGATTCCTTACATGTATCATGTTTCTTTTTAGCATAAGGTACCATCTTTATAGCATTATAATACATGGACATGGGCTCTACATGAGTAAAGTGTTGCGATTTCTAGCCATGTACCCCATAGGAGGTTCTTTTCAGTGCATGTCCTAGTTTCTACCATGTTTCATTTTTCTAAATGGGGCATTGTTCTATCCACAAAGTGTTTTTTAGGGGTGTTGGTTCACAAATGGGCCATTAATTTAGTCTCCGTGGAATGCAGTTCAAAAATGGTTTCTATGTCTATGGATGGATGGATGATTTTATTTCTTATAAAATGCAATGTAGGGTTTATACCTACTAGAAATCAACAAATCCCTCTCAATTCATCTATGAGGATCCACTTCCATCCTTATACTCATTGCTTTTATTATATTCATTCATATAGTTTCCTCGCTTTTTGTTCCCCTCATGGGTATTTTATAGAAGAATGTAGGGATAAGATATAGTCATGGTCAATCATCCATGGTGGGCTAGTAATCTTCTTTTGTGGGATCCTAGGGAAGAATCATCAGCCTGTGAATGATTTTTTTATGGGTGGTAGTCATTCAATGGTGGAAAAACACTATAAATCCCAAAAAATGTCTTGGTTTTGTTTGCGATCTCTGGTGGTATCGTCGAATCATGAAAACTACTTCATTGAAGAAGGATACTGTTTTGTGGGGGTGGAAATCTCCACCTATCCTAGAATAGGATTGGGTTTAATTTGAGAGAAATGTGTTCTTTTCTAATCCTAAGAAATTTTTTTTTCATGAGGGGCTTTGAAAATAAGCATCACTCTATGTGGTCCAAATATATGCATTGTGATTTTTAATATTTGGAGAAGAAAATTCCTTAACAACTTTGTTCATTTTGAACATCATCATTGAATCCTTCTTCTTGTTTTATTTGTAACCTTTCAAATTTTCGTGGAATTATCTTATTATTGTATGTAAAATTCTTAATTAATAGAAAATTACCCTATTGGAATGCGTTCTGCTCAGGATGAAGATCATGCTATTCAGATATAAAAAGTGTCCCAATATTTAAACAATTTTTTTGGAAAGTGGACACACAAGAGTGGACAATGCATATAAATTTGGGGTCCTTATTTTTTACATTACCAATTTACCATAAAACATGAGCCCTTGGAAATCTCTAGATCTCCCACTACTTCTGCCTAGCATTTCCCTTTTTTGGATTCCTTTTTCGGTAGTCAAATTTTGTCACCCATGAATGTTAAATTTTTATTCACCCTTATATAAACATTATGCTTCATGGATGTAGTGTCCCATATATCGAACGCATGATGGTCAAATGCTTCACAAGATAACTCTTTTCTGTCTAGTTTTACGTGATGTGAATGATTGCTTTTCAAGTTTTCTATGCATTCTTTTTCATAATTGTCCAATGAATCTCATATATTTTGATGATTAGTAGAAATGATTGAACGAATATATCTTCCACCTCAACCATTGTGATTAAGAGATAATATACCATGGATAGGAATATTGAAGTCAATCTTATAAATCACATCATCCCTTCAGCGGGTATTCATAAGAACCTCCCATCACTAGAGATTTGACTTACCAATTATACAATGTACTGCCACATTAATAATTGAGACTTGAAGGTGATTCTCCCATCCAATTAGTTGTACTGAATCTACCATCTTCTGGGTTTGATATTTCTATAGATCATTCGCAACATAACATCACTACTATAGGGAAAATATTTTTCAGCCCTCTCAAGATAATGTTTTTGATCTGAATGGATCTTTATGGACTCAAAGTAATCATCCCAACAATGAAATATCCTTATAATATTACATGCCATATTATCCTTCCATTTTCAACCTCCCATGAAGAAACCCCAATGGAGGATAGAGTTAAATGTCATACATGTGTTCAAGAGGGTGTTTCTCAATTGATTAGGCTTTGGAATTATAAGTGTATCATAATTTTGTGGAATTTACTAAATAATTCGAGGTCATGTGCTTCTACCATGTTTTATGAGATTCGTAGTTTGTGGTATATTCAACAAAAATATTTTTATCTAACTAATTTGTCATTTTTGTTCAAGAACCAACCCAATATATATATCACATGGTGAATTATGATCCAATTTTTGGGATTCCCAATAGCTATGGGGAATCCATATTCTCAATAATAAATTTTCATAATTTCTCCCCACATCCGATAAGAATGAGGATTACAAATAGGTCCCTCAATTAGAAATAAATTTAATAATTTCATCATATAAATCCATATTTCATCATTTTAAAACTCACACACTCATTTCGATCAATGATTGTTTATTATGATTTCTATAGGCCAGTGATCTGAAGTCGAAGGTTCATCATACTAGGACTCACCCGACCCAATAGTCACTAGGTATTTTAAGTTCATACTAGGACTCCCATGTGTTAGGAAAACCTAATAAGTGGGGATACTAATCAAGGAAAAACATATCTCCAAACATGGGACTATAAGCATTTTTCTCCATGTACTTTTTTGAATATCTCATCCCATCCTGTGAGGCTTATACTGATATCAGAGTCTATACATTGATGACGGCAGGCAAAATGATGGAGGGAAAAGCCATCAATATAATGTTACCCACCCTTTCTCAAATTTATTAATTATTAGGACATATAAATGAAGTTATATATCTACATAATCTCTGAAATCCCTTCTAATTATTATATTGATGGGTGGAGAAACACTTTCGATGCCACAAAATACATGCACACTAAAATGTTCCCTCATTTTGCATTTCTCCCTACACTGAAAAATTATTTTGCACTAGCATCAAACCCCTAGACATTGAGGGAGATAAAGATAAGATAATTGATCCTTCCCACATTACATTCATCCCTTAGAAAACATAATTGGGAATGGATAATGATAATGGTAATGGGGATCCGAAGTGATTCCCTTACCTTATCTCTTTGTGAGTTGGAACTATGGATTAATAGGTAGATAGTATAACCACCTTCAAACTCTATACTCCAAGCATATTGATACGATTATTTGGATGTATGTAACATGTTTCCCTATTCCATCTTCCACGGCTTAAGGATTTTCACCCAATTATCATTCGCTATCCATGGAAGATGATGCTTCTCGATGGTTTTGGAATACAAATTTTCATTCCATGTGTAGAAACTCCAATAAATTTTTGATAGGATTATGCCTATATTTAGATAGAATACTATCCCAAAGGGATATTAGGGAATGTATTTTTAAAGGTGCATAATCTATTGGTATCCCATATTTATATTCCTAACAAACCTTTCTCATCTGTTTCAAAGGAGAAACACCTTTAATCTTAATTCTCTAAACACATCAGGGGGTCCTCATCTTCCATAAACCCACTTACTGATAGTGGCTATGATCTGATGTTTTAATCTAGCACTTTTAGAAAATTTATAGTTGTAGGTCTTAGTTTAATGTATTTGGGAATATTGTTGTTTATGACAAGCCTATCAGCATGGTTCTAAACACTGTACCTGTGGCAGATATGTATGATTTTCCCACATTTGGGTTGTTTTTTAACACAAACCAATCTATTGAAACTAGAATTATGGATTACATACATGTGGAAGTGAGTGAATCTGGTTAGGGTCTATGTATGGCTATCAAACTCTAGGTTGTGTGGAAACTCGATTTGCACTAAATTTTTACTCAAATAATAGGGATCCCTTTGCGGAGAAATGGATTATAGGGGGGAAATAATTTATTTTCTTTTCATTCATTTGGGATTTTGTGGGTTTGATTAACACATCATGTATATCCTTATCTGCTAGATCCTTGTTTCTCGTGATGACTTAGTTTCTTCTGAATGTGACCTTATTCTGTTTAATACTTCTAATCATCTGGAAGATGCCTTAAAGGATACAAATGCTGAGACACATCACCTGGTTACTAAATAAGACAGAACTTATGATTCATTTGTAACACTAAATATAGATCTTTGAGAATGTGAGGTTTTTATAGAGAAGTAAAATTAACTGATTTCATCAACAAATTCATGTATCGAATCCATATAGAAGAAGGGTTGACATCATAGGGCCTTCATTAAACACATTATCCCAATTGCTAAAGTTGATGATGGGAAATTAGAAAATTTTGAGAATACCTTTGATAGATCACACTATGTTGTAGTATATTTTCTAACTAAAGAGACCTAAGCTTCACTATATACGTTTTGGACTCTCTTTTTTTATCCTCTCTTTTTTAAGTAGTTCCATCAAGGAGATACTCCATGATATGGATGTTCCTCTATTCCCATTCAATAAATTAATTTTAAAAAGTCTTTCTATTGACACTTATGATTTATATTATCCTATAATGTCCCTCAATTGTATTTTTAATTTGTTTTGAAAGATTATCCCTCAGATTCCAGGACTGTTTTCTCACTAAATATCAATCTCAATCTCAATCTATGATAGAAAAATTGACATAACCATGAAACTCACTAATTTTTTCTTGAGAAAAGGGGTGCATCACGAAAAGTTTTTACAATTTCTTTTATAACATGAGAAACCCAAAAAAATTGATTCTTTTCTGGTAAACTCATAATTTTTACCTAAGTCAACTATATTCTTTGATTAGAGGACGTAACATGTATTTCTATTAGGATTTCCTTTGTGGTTTTTTGAACTAATATGTTTTTTCATTGTTCATTTCTTATGATATCACTATTTTTTCCCCAACCATGAAAATCCTAAGTCTAGAAAGCTGGTACTCCACTTTTAACCAAGCATCCCTATGCCTGTTTTCATCCTAGAGAGTATTTTGTTTATTTTTTAGATAGTTTTATGCCTTAAAAAATGTAATAAATCAACTCAAATTTTTGGTCAAATAGTTGTAACCACAAATTACTGGGGGAGGACCCCAATAGAAATTATAGTCTAGGAATCTCTAAATATTTTTCAAACATGAATGAGGTATTTTTGAACTGTGGTTTTGTGATTTCTGAATCAGAGACATGATATGGGTAAAGTATTTTAAGAGTAACTTTAATAATAGTTTCCAACATGATGTTTGAAGGGATTATTTAGGCCGTAAAACACTCTCATGGGGTTGAATGTTCCTTTGGTTTTCAATCCTTTTGTATAGCTTCTTTATACAAAGTCAAATGCTCCATATTGTGCATAGTCAAATAAATGTTCCCATATGACATTGAACTTCCTTTTTTGATGTCCATGGAATTTATTAAAATTCATATATCTCAAAACCAAATTGTGTATCTTGTTAAGGAAATGATTTCTAAAAATAATGAGGGAATTTGTATGGGCACTGCCCATGAATGAGAAACCACTTATGCATGAATTTTGATTCTGTAATATAGGTCTGAAGCATGGTGTATATTATTCTCATCCAAATATGACATGAACTGTTCATTTTAATTTAAAATGGAATGGATGTTCCAGGTATAATATTTAAAGCCACTTTATGTTAATTGAGGGAAAAAATAATTTACATGTTCAGGGTAATCTGTCCTACAGTGTTCCATCATCCTTTAACATGAAGGGTAAAGGCTCTTAAATGAAATTTGGGGGTTTATGTATCTAATGGGTGATATGGGATGTAAACGTCACTAGGGAATATGGTGATAGGAAAATTTATTATGGGGGATGAATTTTCCTTTGGTTTAAATGGAATTTTATGTGGGTGACTTATACAATGATAACTGGGGAATTTTGTGCATAGTCAAACAATTGTTTTGCTATAAAATTAAACCCTCTATTACCATTTCCAAGGTGGTTTAAGGAGATTTGAACTTCCACAAATACATTGAATCGTTTAGGAATGTAGAGTGCTTGAACATGAAATAATAATCTCATGTTGTCATTTCCTAATAATGGATAGAAATATTTCCCTTACATAGGTCAGAAATAAATGTAGAAAGGATTTTTTTCATTACACCTAAGACTAGGATATAATTTTCCATCCTCACTATTTATCCCATCAAAACATGAATCATGAAATACATTGTTATAGGATTGTTTCCCCACACATCGATCAAATAGTTTTGTGGGAAAAGGGAATTTTCTATTGAATACGTTCCTATAAGTGGAATGAAACACATATTAGAACCTTCAATAGAGATGTAAATTTTATAGGAGATATTGATTGTTTTTTATTATGTTTAGGATAGGATATATTATTTGGGTGTTGCTACATATCTCATTAAATGGATAATCAATCCATCTGTTTTTCTTATAGGGTTACTCATGAATGTATTACCCCTAAATGGGAAAAAAATTACTAGTCGATATGACTAGACTCAAGATTGGATATTTTGGTGGAACAATATACCCTATAGAGTAATTAATCAATCAACAAAAATCACTAAACATACTTTAGTTTAGTGTCATGGGACTAGGATATCAGTCATGTTGTTTAATGTTATTTTGTGAAGACAACATGGGGTCATTTTGGATTAGGTCATATAGCTATAAATTTTTTCATAGAAACAATGAGTAATAGGAGTTACATTAGTCTAGGATGTTCTGACATGCCTCAAACACGAGGGGAATGAATGTTTAAATAATAATTCATGGTATTATTGGGTCTAGAAAATTGATATGAGGTGAAACGCAATTTTATAATTTAGAGATATAAGATGTATCTCTGAAAGATTTATTTTCTATTGTTTGATAGACCTTTTTATGGGATACTTATGTAGTGCCAATTAGGGAATATTATTTCTAATCAAACAATGGTTTCCCCAGGACAATAACTCATTTTATTCAATGGTTAGGTGAATAATATCATATCTGAAATTCCCCAAGGAATAAAGTGTAATGAATGAAAGGAATGCTTCTTGGTACCTAAGAAAGATTACAACCATGATCATCCATGTTATGTGAAATTCCCTATATATATTTGACTCATATTTAGGGTTTCCTCTCAGTTTCCATGATAGATCTAGGAATGAGGAACCCAAACATGAGATATTTTTCATTGATTTTATTGTTTGTATATATGGGGTGAGGAAATTGTATTTTCCAACAGATTAAACTAGGAAATAGGGTCTATGTTCAACTCAAAAAACAATCTACCCACACGTAGTTCTTAGGACACCACTTAGTTTAACATTATATGGTATGGACATAAGTTCCTTGTTATGATAAGGAAATATTGCATCTGGACTTATGTATAATGGACCAGGTGTCACTATGTATCCATATATATATATATACATATATCCTAAACTAGATTTGACCCTGGAGTTTAAAATTGTGTTTTAAGGACTACTGGTGTGCATTTTAGGGTCTTGTTACCTCGACCATGGGAACCTTAATGTGGATTGATATGCCCTGATCATATAAGAAATCCAGTACCAATACTCCAAATCCGATGTGAGTTATTCTTTATGTGATAAATATGTGGTGTAAAATGTATCTTCCACCACAAATTGGGGGGAAAATAAAGGATATGTATATTTTTCATTTTTTGAGGCTACAAAATGATAAATGTTTTTGGGAATTTCTATGTATCTCATGAAAAATAGAATCAATCCATACAAATTTCTAAGAAAACTCCCAATATAGAACTGACCTATAAATTGGGAGGAAGGAAATATTATCATTCAATGAACATAGATTTAGTTTTAGAGATCCAAGAATCACTATGTATCATGTGATGATAGGAATAAAGTCACACATAGTTCTAAGTGATAACTCCCTACATTAGAATGATATGTTGATAGAGAGGGGATTCATTACATTGAATGTATGATTGTTGCAGATGGAACTGAGAACAATGATCCATGTGTCACTATGTATCATGTGTGGAAATTAATCAATCCAAACTTAGTTATAAATTGGTACACTCTACGCATGTCTCATCCATTAAAATATAGGGACATAAATTTTATCCACTAACTATTTGATTATTGTAGATGGGCCTGGGATTTAAGATCTTGGAGTCACTACATATCATATGTGGACATGAATCAAGAAATATCAATATACAAACATTATTACTTTCACATATCTGACTCATATGTAGAGAGTTGGACTTTTACATAAAATGGACCTATAAATAAGACTACATTTAGTTTCCTTTTCAATGATTGATTTTATATTTTGGTGTAGGAGAATTGCCTGAATTTCATGAGTAGGCATATATCATGAGGTCTCAACATCACTATGTAACTTTTGATTGTAGCAATCAATACACACACTGTTCTTATGAAACCATTCATATTAAAATCTTTTGGTAAGGATGTTAGTCGTGCAGTTTAACATCATGTGGTAAAAACACAGTTCACTCGATATAAATGAATAATAATCACCATTGGGTCCATTAATAGAGATCTGGGCATCACTATGTAATTTATAAGGGAAGGAATCAAGAAAAATCAGGTTCTTGATGGAAGGATCTGTGAGTAGTCCTAAACCATACATAAATATGGTGAATTTTTTACTTTTGTGGTGGCTAGACTAGAATGTCAAATCCCTACACTGATAAATATATTATCTGGACAGTAATTGAGTCATATGTAGGTATTGAATATATCATTGTATATGTATTATTTTGAGGGAGATTACCTAATAAGTGATAAAATTATGGTTTTGTGTAGTTTAACATCATAAAGTGAGGGAATTGGTGTCATTTGGTTTATTATCTTACGACATGGATGATGTACCATGTTTTTTAACATCATCTAATCCGGAAAAAATTCATGTATTTATGTGAATGGTTATTTTTTGGACTAGTGAGAATCCTAATCCTGACATGGAAGGATTCCGTTAGACCAAAATCTTGTAAGATAACAATCTTATGAATGGAGTGAAATTTTTGAATGGACCTAATGGAAGAGGTATATGCATTACTATGTATCTTGAGTTGATAAGATTCAATCTAAAAAATTTTCATGAATATGGACTAGTAGATTAATGATGCCAAAGGTGATGTCTTCTTAGGTGAGAACATTTAGGTACTTTGTAGTTTAACATCATACAATGAGGACGTTGGTTACATGAGGTTTATTTTCTTGTTACATGGATAAATATTCCTTTCTTTTTAAGGTCATATGACAAAGACCAATTATGTAGTTTAACATAGTTATAACAGGATGATGTACCGTGTGGTTTAACATCATGTGATTAGGAAAATATAGAGTGCAGTTTAAAACCATATGATCATGATGATGTACCATGAAATTTAACATCATTTAACAAGGAAAATATCTATTTTTATTTAATGAATTACTTATTCAGAAACCTTTTATTGATGGTTCCATGGTATGTTTTCTATCCATATAATATCAAAGAATAGTCTCCATTGGTGTATACATTTGTATGGAATATCATCCCTATCACATTGGATCCAACATTGGAGGTTTAATTATGAGTATCATTGGTGCCCCAAGGGCCAACACTATCACTACCTCTAGTAAAATATAGAGGAAAATTTTTTTATTTAACACTTGTGAAATATAGTATTGATAAACTAAAAAATGATGCATGCTATGAAATAACTTCCCATCCTATAACTGAAATTCATCCATCGATTTCTAGAGTTGTTGTGGATAAATAATCACATATGGAAAATTAGAGTGAAGTAATTAGAGCATGGATGGAAAGTACCACCTATTTACCATAATCTAATGATTATAGGGTTACCTATATGTCAATGAAGATCATAGTACGTTAAACCCACAAGGGATGCACGATATTATTAGACCTGGGATTTTATCCTTTTTACCACCTTATGGTGTATATTCGATATTCTATTTTTGAATTCCTATGTCTTTCTATTATCCTCTTCATGGTAGTTAGATGAACGATTGGACTTGATTTTATACTCGTATTATAGTTTTTTCAATTTAGTTGGAAAAAAATTTGTGTGGTTGTCTGTTAGTATTGTATAATGGACACCAATTCTGGTGATGATGTTGGATCTCACAAAGTATACAATGTTCCTTCCCCCAAACATTTTGAGGGGTATGGATTTAGATGACATGTAGAAGAAGATGGTTCCAGTGAGAATGTACTTCAATTTCTTGGTCATTGATGGAGGATTTGGTTCCACAATGTCCATTCCCTACACGGAAGATGGACATAAGTATTTGGTTATGTGAATAAACTCTGGGGTTTGGTGAATTAAAATGGAATAAACCATGTAAGAATGAGAATTTTTGGTGAATTTATTATATTCCTTCATTATACTGATCTACTAATACCCAATAACTCATATTTGATTAGAAATGTTGGATCTAGACTAGTGGGTGCCACAGGATCCAGTGTGCACTTCCTTCATCAAAAGTGGTCTCTTATCCATCAATTCACCTAAGAATGACCCCATCGAGGCATTACTTATAAAATACCTCTTTATTATTTTTCCATTATATGGAACAATTTCAATTTCTCATATTTACATTTTTTCTCCATTATCTATCCTGTGGGTGCTCAACCATTCAAATGTAGTCCACAATGGGTTTCATCAACCAGGTTGTATGATCATATGGTTTTTGGATGAGACATTATTCAATGATCTCTTTTTTATTGACATGAATGAAAGGTGCGACCATATAGATGTGTGCAATGCTGATAAATATTTTATCATGGTTGGGACCAGCTAAAGTTGTGGATGAATTTTCCATTACATTTTGCTGGGCATTTTGTGATAATGGGACATGAGTCAAAGTCGGTTCCAATGTGAACACCTCCATTCATTGTAGAATGGGTTTTATAAGTGGGATTAACACATAGTTTTTGATATCATAATCATAGTTATCATAGTTGATGACCAGTTCAAGAATATACTTTTACCCTAAATTGATTTACTTATACCCAAAGCACCAACTCTACTCCCAAAATAAGAGTCTGATATTATAACTCATTATTTTTGAATCACTCTAAAAACATGAATGAATAATGTAGGACTAAATTTTCTTGATATTTGATCATGAACCCCAACACCATTTTGTTGATCTTGTTATATTCCATCATATTCCCTATAGATCTTATGGATTCATATTCAAGATATATTTCAGATATCTGGGTCCCTCTTAAACAAATAAATCCTTTTCTTTGGGTAGTTTAGTATCCAATGAATTCATTTCTATTGAGGGGTTCCCATCCATTAAATATGCCAATACCTAGCCTTTAACAACATTCTAGGGAACAAACTGAATGTCAAATTGCAACAGGATAATTTCCCACCATGACAAATGCTTGGTCGACAATGAATGACTGAGAATGTATTAGAGTTGGATTCTATTAGACATGAAACAGACCTCATGATGTTGTAGGTTGTGCCTTAGTTTCTGGAGTACATATATTTTCACCCAATAGCTCTTCATAATATTTGAATAATTATTCTCATCATCTATCAGGGCTCAACTAAAATAACAATGGATTTTTTTTCTACCAAGTTCATTCTTTTGTGTAAGGAATGCATGCAGTGATCACTCAATGGATTTCACACACAAAATAAGAATCCTTCCTTCTAAAAGAATCATCAACATTTATGAGATCAGGATATATCTCTTGATACTAGAAAATAATTCCTAAAAACATAAATCCACAAATATATAACCACCTTTTTCATTAACATGGTGAAATATAGACATTTTCTTTCAAGGATGGGTATGAAGCGCTAATTATATGCCTAGTATCATTGAATTAAAATAAAATCCATGTGGATTAAAGTAGGTAACATTCCAAGGATACAAATTGGCTTCTCATAGTCAACATTGATGACCACATGTTGTGTAGTGAATCTGATGTATTTCCCTTAAGCAAAAACAAAAACATATTTCAAGGGGTTTATTTTCAAGGTGTGTGGTCAGCATTTGATGAATAAATCTTCATGATTTTTGCAACTGATTCAAGTGATTTCATGATTTTAACACCATTTCATTAAAATATCATTAGTAAATCCTTCCCATGAAGGGTTTTAATATTAGATTCCTGGATCATTGGTTCATAGTGATGATATTTAGCAAGGAAAATGGAATTACCTGATATGAAAATAAACCTTGGGAGACCTGAAGTTGGTGTATTATTGATTTTATTGGGATATTAAAATTATATTGTCTCCCAAACAGAAATTTATGAAGGATTGAGAAAGATAAATAGATGTTTTATCAATCATTACTTCTTATAATTGGGATTGGGAAATCATCCTTTGGGATGTTTCTATTGAGTTTCCTGAAATCGATACAGAATCTGATTTTATTTTTCTTCTTCTTGAAAATTATGATATTAGAATACCATTTGGGATTCTGGAACTCCCACATAATGTTGTCTCAGATGAGAATGTCATCCTTGACTGCAATTTTGGCAGCATGTGTTGGGTTCATCCTCATGGATGTTTTTTCATAACCCAAATCATCTTTTGGTGGGCTTAGGTCGTCTGTTCCCACCTTAGGAATGATCCCTAAAATTTCTAGGTAGTTGTAGAAGAATAAATATTTATGTTACATCATATATGAGGTATATACATTTTTATCTTAATAATATATGGTTGTGTTGAGTCAATAATATTTTCCTTATGACTTTTTCCATTCCTTTACTCATGGGAGAGATTGATAAGTCATCAAGATTTATTTATGACTTTACCATTCCACTTATTTTGAAAATGACAAAAACCTTTATTTATAGAAAATTTCATTTTACCCCTGTTTTACTTCCATAAGGATAATCTCTTTCCCAAAGGAAATTAACCCCTACCTTGTTTTCGTTGTTCATATCAATATTTTTCTTAAGTATAAAAATCAGATTCATATGTAAAACCTCAGAATTGTATAATACATAGATATGGGGTATTCTATTTTAGGATCCGAATTCAGGATATGAACTCTAATGAAGCTCAATACCGAATTCTAGATACAAACTCTAATGAAGTTCAACTCCGAATTATGGATACAAGCTCTAATGATGGTCAACTCCAAATTCTGGATACGAACTCTAATGAAGATCAACTCCAAATTATGGATACGAACTCTCATGAAGTTCCACTGCCAATTCTGGATTCAAACTCTCATAAATTTCCACTCCAAATTTTGATCACGAACATCTTCTAGTTTGACTCCAAACTTCTCTGAGTTTGACTCCGAACATCTATGAGTTCTACTCCGAACATCCCTAAGTTCAACTCTGAACTTTTAATAGTTCGACTCTGAACATCTATGAGTTCGACTCCGAACTTCTATGAGTTCGACTCCGAACTTCTATGAGTTCGACTCTAATCTTCTACTAGTTCGACAATGAACTTCTATAAGTTCAACTCCAAACTCCTTAAGTCCAGGTTCTGAATTCTTGTCAAATCAGTCTCCGAATTTCCTTGAAATTTAGACTCCAGATTTCTACAGAATTCAGGTTCTGAATTCCTAAAAAAAGAAAATCCAATTATCTTTTTATTATAGACAATGAATTATATTTTTAGTTAGACTACAAACATCAACCTTTTCCATTCCAAAATTTCATTTTCTAATCTATTCTGAATATCAGTTTAGTTATGCTTACAATTGTTCTATTACTAAACGATTTCATGCTTTCAGTTATTAACTAACTGTTGTTTGCATGACACGTGTACAGGTCCCTCTGAAACTCAAGGAAAAATATGGCCTTTGGAGGAGGGAGCCAACTGTTGGAGCTTCATTGATAAATAGGAGTTCATTTGAACGTGCTCAAGACTTTTGGAATTTTTGGTGCTCAGAACTTCCTGAAGTGATTTCTAGAAAGAGAGGCTCTTATCAACTCTCAAGCTTCATGCAGAATGTTTGAACGGCTTGTTCAAACATTTCCTTGAGCAGATTTTCTTTGTGATACATTTATTGTTAATGTGTACAATCAGGGGCTTCCGTAGAAACGAAGATAGAGGTTCCAACACCTTGAAGTTGAGGGCTTCCTTGCTGAGGAAAACAGAGGTGCTGACTACCAGATAGTTGAGGGCTTGCAGGGATAGCGAGACAAAATCTGATCTTCATATAAATGGCTTACCCTAGTGTGGGTAAGACATAATTTTTTGAAAGTATAAATCGAGGGACCTTTATCCAAGGTTGTTTGATACCCTTATTTTTGGTTTAAAAGAGTTTATATGTGTTACATGTAGTTTTACAAATTTTTTTCTGCTGCATTTTGTATTGTTAAGTAAAGTATATCTTTCTTATACTTCGTTACTCATACTCCGATTTAGTTAGACTTTATATGCATTATGTTAGAATCTTCATCTTTGTCAATCGTATAGGTCTTGTGAATTATCTTGTTTAACCATGTTAAACATAACCATTCAAAAAATTTCCTAAGGTAATTTTTAAAAGTAACAATTCACCCCCCCCCCCCTCTTCTATCTGAGAATATCATTCTTATTTCGATCCTACGTTTGGTATTACAGAGTATATCATACTCAGAGTCATACCATCCTAACAATTGGCGTTAGAGGGAGGTTTCAATCTGAATTAATCTCACGATTAGATTCAGAATAATTTCTTCTTCTTATAACATTTGGAATTGAATATTTGGAATTAAACTTCTGGATTCATATTTTTCAAAATCTATTTTTCGGAATCATAGTTCGGATTCACTTTTTCTTAGTGATACTTTTATTCTATATTTTCTTTCATAGAATATTTTACTTGTTTTTCATACTTTTTCTTTTGACAAGTTTTTGTGGAATGACATTTATTAAAGATGGCATGAATCAATATTAGTTCCATAGACAATCAAAATCCTACTATACCACCTATCATTGATGGTAATGATTACGAATATTGGAGAGATCGTATACAGACTTTAAATATCAATACTGGGGTAGATAACTTTTTCATGCTTACAAGAGGATACAAAATTCATGATAAGGAAGTAAATGCTTTTACTAATCAAGAAAAACTTGAATACGAATTCAATTATAAGGTACACAATACATTACATTGTTCATTGAATAGGAACATATATAGCCAAATTTCTTCTTGTGAAACAGCTGACTATATATGGAAAAATCTTGAAATTACAAATTTTGGTATATCTAAAGTGATTGAGACTAGATGATCCATGATCTGAGCTGAGTATCATGGTTTTAATTTTCCCTATAGAGAACCAATTTGTAAGGTGCAACAAAGATTCATGACTATTATGAATAGCTTACAATCTACGGGAGATAAAGGTCTAGATGATGAAGCTCTTGTTGAAAAGATTATTGACATCATGCCCAATTTGTGGGAATCAAATCGAACTGCTATCAATGAAAATAGAAAGGTTACTCAAATTTCTCTTGATGAAATCTTTGGAAATATTCTTCAACATGAGACTAGAATGAATAGAGTTGCTGACAACATAAAAAGAAGAATGGGAACTTTAGTGTTGATTTTACTACAACTTCAAAATCACATGGAATCTATGACTCCTGAGAGAGTTACTAGATCCAGGTCTAAGAAAGTTATTATCCAATCTGAATCTAGTGAGGGTGAAATATCAGAAAATGAGTTAGATAATCTTGCTCAAAGGATGATCAAGATATCTAGATAGTGAAATTTCCAATCCAAGTATAATAAGAAGGAATGAAAATATAAGAAAGATTCACAGGTCACATGCTATGAGTGCAAGAGAGCTGGACACATAAGACCTGATTGACCTATGCTCAAGAAGAAAGAATGAAAAAATAGGGATTCTTAAAGGAACAGAAAGAAGTATTACAAGTCCCATCCTAAGAATGTTCTGAAAGATAATGACACATGGAGTGCCAATGGTGGTGACTCTTCAGACGAATCTTCCGATTATGAATCTTCTGGACAGAATAATCTTGGTCTTTTATCCAGGCTACCTATTGATAATCATTTCGTGATGGCTAAGGTACATAATGCTGAATCAATGACCAATGTTTTCATAAATCCTAATGATAGTAAATATTATAACTCTTCAGATAAAGAATCTTCTTCTGATGAAGATAATGATTTACCTACCTAGGAATAAGTTTCTATGTTTTCCAAACTTCTTGAAAATGATAATTAAAAACTTTTGAAAAAAATGATAAGGAAAACTCTAGTAATACTATTATTACTATTGAAATATCAGATCGTTCTAAATATCTTGATAAGAAAAATGATGATTTTGAATGTATTTCAAAAAATCTTGAGGAAGTAATTTCTAAGAAGAATTAACTTTCTAAATATCTAGAAAACCTAATTTCTAAGAAAGATGTTTTCGAGTCTAGTTCAAAATACAATTTTTTAAGAAAAAACCTTGTTAATAAACTCAAATCTGAAATAATTTCTTTGAGGAAGTGTTTGTAAAACTTTACCCTAGGTAATGAAAATTTTGATAAAATGTATTCACAAATTCGACCTCGAAGGAATACTTCTGGTTTTCGATAGACTAGTTCCAAACCAATTTTTAGTAACAACTACTTTGTTCATAAAAGTTCCCCATTTTGCACAAAGTGTCAATATGGTGGTCACTCAGAAAATAACTCTTCATTAAACAAAACCCAATCATTAAGATTTCATAAGGCTTATTTTTCTACGAATATGTTGGTACCCAAAATTTTATCTTCTGAAACTTTCAGATCCAAGCAAGTCTCGATTTTGAAAACCTAACTTTTTCTTATTTTCAGGAAAATAGAGAAAGTACCAACAACAATATCTGGTACATGGAATGTGGATGTTCCTGGTGTATGACTGGTAATAGAAGATATTTTGAAAATATTATCAAGATGAAAAGAGGAAAATTAACTTTTAGAGATAATGCTCCGGGAGAAATTATTGGTATAGGTAACATCGTTTTTCTTGGAAAAACATCGATTTCAAATGTTTTATTTGTTAAGGGTCTCATCGGCATAATTCAATTATGTGATGAAGGATACCTTGTGAATTTTAGGAATGATAAGAACCTAGTACAAAATTTCAAGGAAGAGTTTATTCTTTCTACACATAGGCAAGATAATGTTTAAACTTTGAACATAGAAGATCTTAGGAGTCAAGACATACATTTCCTTAGTGAAATGGATGATCATTTTTGGTTATGGCATAGAAGGTTAGGACACTCTAACCTTAGGAACATAGGAAAACATTCTAATAAAGGTTTAGTTAAGGATCTACTGGAGCTTAGATTCGATTCTTCAAAAGATTGTGACCCTTGTCAATATGGAAAGCAACATAAATCAGGTTTTAAATCAATCAGTTAAGTCTCAACAACTGATGCAATACAGTTGGTGCACATTGATATTTTTGGTCCAACACAAACTGGAAGCATTGGGGGAAAGTATTGTGTATTTTTCTTAGTTGGTGATTACAGTATATTTACATGGGTCTATTTTCTAGAAAAGAATTCTGATGGTTTTTCTTATTTCAAAAATTTTATAGCCCAAGTAAAAAATGAGAAAAACCTTCCATTAAGGACTATTCATAATGATTATGGTGGATAATTTCAAAATCCTTATTTTGAAACTTTTTGTAGTAGAAAATGTATTACTCATAACTTCTCAGCACCGTGAACACCTCAAAAAAATGGTGTTGTTGAAAGATGAAATAGAATTCTCCAAGAGATAACTAGAACCATGTTGAGTGAGTATTATGTAGCCAAACATTTTTGGGATGAAGCTATAAGTACTGCGTGTTATACTATAAATCGAGTTTTGATTAGACCTTTTCTTAATAAAACTCTTTATGTGTTATGGAATGGTAGAAAGCCTAGAATTTCTTAATTTAAGGTTTTTGGATTCAATGTATACATTCTGAATACTAAAGATAACTTACAAAAATTCACACCAAAATTTGATGAAGGAATTTTCTTGGGCTACTCCACAACTTCTAAGGCTTATAGAGTTTTTAAAAAAAACACTTGTACTGTTGATGAGACTATACATGTTAAATTTGTTGAAACTAATCCTTTTGTTTTTAAACAACCCCAACCTACATCTTCAGATGTTTTTTCAAAAAATGATTATCAACCTATGATAGAATATCCTTATGATAAGGAAAATGTTCAAAAGGAAACTTCTGAAACATTTACCCTAGATGATTTGCTACCCTATATTGATGAACATGTTTTACAAATCCAAACCAGTCATTTCTTAAGAATCATCCCAATGATAATATCATTGGTGATGTAAATCAACTATTAAGGACAATAAGTTCCTTAAGAAATGAATTAGAGCATCTAGCATTTCTTTCCCAATTAGAACCAAAATTCACTAATGAAGCTTTTGGTTATGATGATTGTATTAATTCCATTAAAGATGAACTAAATGAATTAGAAAGGAATACAATCTAGGCCTTGGTTTAAATACCTAAGGAAACTTCTGTAATTGGAGTAAAATGGATTTTCAGAAATAAGTGGGATGAAAATGGAATATTAGTTACAAATAAATCTATATTAGTTTCTAAAGGCTGTAATCAAGAAGAAGGAATAGACTATGAAGAAACCTATTCTCCAGTGGCCAGACTTGAATATATTCATATTCTACATTCCATTGCAGCATTCTTCAATTTCAAACTTTTTCAAATGTTGGTGAAATGTTCTTTCCTTAATGGTTATGTTCAAGAGAATTTTTTATTGAACAAACTCCTGGCTTTGAAGACACAAAACACCCTTATCATGTTTTTAGACATACCAAAGATTTATATGGTCTTAAAAAAGCCACACGAGCTTGGTATGATAGACTTACATGATTTTTTCTTCAAAATAACTATGTTAAGGGAAATACAGATCCAACGCTTTTAATAAATAAAGATAAGAGAAATGTTTTGATTGTTCAATATTATGTTTATAACATTATATTTGGTTCAACTCAGCAATATTTACTTGATTCCTTTGTGGATATAATGAAATCAGATTTTGAAATGAGTACGATGGGTGATTTAACATTTTTCATTGGATTTCAAATTTATCAAAAACGAGAAGAAATATACATATACCAACATAAGTATATTAAAGATATTCTTAAAAAGTATGGGTATGATAGCACTAAGAGTATAAGTACTCCTATTGGTACCTCCAACACACTTGATCTTTATTAAGCTGGGAAACTAGTAGATCAAACATCTTTTAGAGGTATGATAGTAAGTCTACATTACTTGAAAGATAGTCAACCAAACATGATGTTTTCAGTATGTTTATGTGCAAGATATCAATACAATCCTATGAAATCTCATTTAAAGGCAGTGAAAATAAGTTTTCACTACATAAATGGAACCATGGATCAGGGACTATTTTATACTTCTAGAAATGATTTTATCTGGAAAAGATTTTTAGATTCTGACTTTGGTAGATGTAGAATGGATAGAATGAGTACATCTGGAACTTGTCATTTCTTAGTAGATTCATTAGTTTCTTGGTCATCCATGAATCAACATTTTTTAGCACTATCCACTGCTGAAGCTGAATATGTAGCAGCTCGATGTTTTTTTTTCTCAAGTGTTGTGGATGCAACACACACTCACATACTTCAGCTTAAGTTTTACTAAGACTAAAATTTTGTGTGATAACAAAGGTGCCATTTCCTTTATTAAAAACCCTACACATCACTCCTATGAAAAGCATATAGATATTAGGCATCACTTTCTTTGGGATCACACACTAAAAAAACATATCATTCTACAATTTATCAGAACACAAGATCAACTTGCTGATATTTTTACAAAATCTTTATCCTCCAATAGATTTGAATACATTAAACTAAAGTTAGGAATGATAACCATAAGGTAATATACATTGATTAAATTTTTGTTAAAAAAATTTCCATACAATAATATACTCCATTTCATAGGTGGAGTACATTTGATAATGAAGTTTTTTCATACTTTTCGTAATAAATGTTTTAGTAGACTGTTTTTAAAAAAAATTTAATGAATGTTTTCATAGTTTGTTTTTCAAAATCTTCGTAATGATGTTTTTTGAACTAGAAATTCTCTTAATGAAGTCTCTGTACTGTAAATGATCGTGATGAAGTTTTCGTACTAGAAATTTTCTTAATGAAGTCTCTGTACTGAAAATATTCGTAATGAAGTTTTCATACTGGAAATTTTTGTAATGAAGTTTCTGTACTGGAAATTTTTGAAATGAAGTTTTCGTAACAGAAATTTTCTTAAGGGAAATTTTCGTAAGGGAAATTTCCGTACTGATAATTTTCATAATGAGAATTTTTGTAATGGGAATTTTTATACTCATAATTTTCATATTGGAGTTTTGGTACTCAATGTTTTTGAAATAAATTTTTTTGTTCCTATGTTTTTCATAGGAAGTTTTTCGTAGTCAAATTTTCATCAAGAAGAATATCACTAATTAGGAATAAACTTCGCAACTAATCCGAAAGGTGTGACTTCTTTATTTAAGTTTTTGTAATCATTTTTAGTTGCTGGTAGTTTCATTTTATTTTAATATTTCTAGGATTCGTTTCTTCTAAAAACTGAATGTCTTTCTTAAAACCTCAAAAGATCAGATTCATGATTTCCATGCGGGCGTGTTTTCAAATATCATATCAGATCAAGGATTTTTTCAACCGTTAGATTGTTTTTAAAAGTTGAATAGTCTCCACCATTGCCTATATAATGGGGACCCCCAATGGTGTCCCACATCAGCTTTTCAAACCTTTCGCATCTCAAATCTCTTCATCAGTTCTTAAATCTCGTTCTGAATCACTCAAAATACCTTGAATCTGAATGTTTGTAGAAGCCACTTCTCAAGAAATGCCAACCACGAAGCCAATCTTCAAATGGAAAGTATATAGGGAATGTTTTTCCCATATGAAATTTTTCACGTATTCTTCTGTCATCTCTAAGAATATCATGTTAAATGGTTGGGAAGATGTATGAATATCTAAGACAGGTGTTCAGGACATGGTTTATCCGAAATGGCTCATAAAGTTCTATGAATCAGTTTTCTTTTTCAAGAAAGAGGGTAGAGAAAAATTTTCATATAAGAGTTATGGGAAGACCTACAAACGTAATTAAACCAATTCTACAAGATTGGTGGGGCTGGCATATGAAGGGGAAGCTGAATTTTTCTCACAAAAACTCCCGGATGTTCTAGGTTGTTTTGTTAATGTAAAGGCCTTACAATGTCTTGGACTTTATGATGTCAAGAGAGCCAAAATTTCTCACATATCTTCTAACAACCGTATCCTTCAGATATGGGTACTATGTTTTTTAGTACCAAGAAATGGTGACAAAGCTACTCTCATGAAAATTGATATATATTTCTTAGACTTCTTGGTAAACCTAAGGAAAATCAATCTGATGAGGCATGTACTTGTTACAATCAAGAACATCAAGGATGGAAATATTAGAGCCCAAATTATCATGTATCATTCCTTACTTTAAAATATGATAGTTAGGTGTCTTCATTCATTCATGATGGCATGCAAATACATGTCTCAGAACTTCAAAACTTATGCTTGTTAGTGATGACACCCTGAAAAGAATGAATATGGATTTTTCTGAGGAGACAAAAGAGTTTTATGATCATCAAGTGGAAGAGGCAGAAGTCAATCCATAAATTGTAGAAAAGGCTAAATGGTCTAAGAAGGTTTGAAAGAAGAGATATCTGAAGGAAGTAGAGGAGATAGACAAAACTCATAAAGCTAATGAAGCTCAGTCCGCACCTCCCAAACCGACGAAACAAAAGTCCTATCCAGATGAAGTATCTGCAAAAGGGAGGGAAGATATGGAAAATAGGAATGAAGGGTATCCATAGTTCGGATTGGTCCTTGCTGAGGCAGAGGCCTTAAGAGAAAAATATGTCGATGAGTTAGAGAAACATGACAAGGAGAAGAATATGAAGAAGAAAATGTTTGAGGATGAATTTGTTCAACCTCTCTGGAAAGCCATAGAAATAGCCTCTGAAAATATTCCCATTCCTAAGTCTTTCTTGGTTGAATGTTTACCTGAGACTCTTGGGAAGAATTTTTTCACTCCATAAAATCTAAAGATAAAGAAGTTGTTGAACATGTAGAAGAAGAAGTTGTAGAAGATGTATAAGAAGAAGAGTAAGTAGAAGTAGAAGAAGAATTAGATAGTTTTCATTTAGACGATCTGAACAAACAAGTTGAATATTATCAAGAAAAGGAAAATCCATCAGAAATATTACCACTCTGAGAATCTGAGGCCGAGTCCTCAAATATTGTCACTCCGAGAAATAGAGTTGAGAAAGAAGGTAAGAAAGATGAGGACAAGGAGGAAGAGAAAGAGAATGAATTATTAGATTAATAATGTTTTGAAAAGAACTTTCTTGGGGAAGGAGCAGAGAAGGGAAAACCTGATAAAGATAAGATAGTTCAACTATCTAAATGTGAGGAGGAATCTCTTGAGGTGGTTTCCATTCCAAAAGTTGATAAGGGTATGAAAATGCTTATGGATACCCCAAAAAATGATATAATACGAAAGAAGGATGTTGGTGGATCCTCTAAAAGGAAGCTGCTACAAATAGAAGAATAAAAATCTAATAACAAGTTGTCGGATTCGGATTCATCACCACTGGGACATGATTGTTTTGTTGAATCTCTCAAAGAATTAGTGAACACAATTATGATATTTCTTATAATAGATTCTAGATGTTATATTCTTCAGCATAGCATGAATCATAAGTTAGAATCCGTATCCATGAGGATGGATAAATGTGTGAATATTGAGGCTGAACATACAAATTTTCTTATCAATTTTGTGGTAAACAGAAAATCATCCAACAAAATGCTTTTTTGGTCAAAGGAAATCGATGCGGATTTGAAAGATCGTGATACCATTCAAAATGATGTAAATGAATCTTTTGATATTGAGGATTCAAAGATGAAGATTCCTCATGAAAAGATAACCCTTAAACAAAATACATGGAATCAACAGGTTAAGGATCTGAATGGGAAGCTTAACTCTGTTGTTCAAAGCAGGAAATGGGAAAGTGATCTCCGGATTGAGATCGAAGAGAAGCTTGCAATATAGGATGAAGTTTTTAAGGCTCAGTTTGAGGCTCTAAAGGCTCAATAAGTAAGGATTATATCTTTTGAGAAGAAAGTTGAGGAGGACCACAAAGATATAAAGAAGGTGAAAATCCTTTTGAAGATGTTAATCCCTAAAGAAAAAAACACAAATAGACTAATCTGATCTTTTCTTGTATTATTATTTGTACTAATATTTTCAATCTTAATAAAAACATTGGTTTCTTGCATTGTTTGTATGTCTTACTAATGTCTCTGGAACATTATTGTTTTTCCATTCCCTCAAATTATTTTTGAAAATCACAAATGGGAATAAAGAAAAAGAACTACTCAATGAGGGAGAAGGAAAAATATAAAATGGAGAAGAAAATTTTCTAAGTATAATAAGAACTATCCTTAAGTAAAGGGGAGTTCTCATTACGAATTCTTTATTCAAATGAAATATCTCATTCCGGAAATCTTGAATATGATACTTAGTGTTTCAAAGCCTAAGGGGGAGTTAGTCATATTCACCATTGATCATAAACAAAGGGAGATAAGATTTAATTACAAGTCTAGAAATTTATTCTAAGTCATTACATTCTTTTTCGTATGGATGTTTGTGCTTTCTAAAAAGGGGGATATTATTGAGTCAATAAGGTATTCCTTATGACTTCTCCATTCTTACATTCATGGGGGAGATTGATAAGTCATCAAGGTTTCTTAATGACTTTACCATTACTCTTGTTTTGAAAATCACAAACACCTTTTCTTAAGGACAATTTCATTTTACCCCTCTCTTACTTCAATAATAAAAATATCCTTCCCAAAGGAAATTAACCCGTACCTTGTTTTCATTGTTCATATAAATATTTTTCTTAAGTATGAAAATCGGATTCATATCTAAAACCTCGGAATTGTATAATAATTAGATATGGGGTATTCTGTTTTAGGATCTTAATTTTTGATACGAACTCTAATGAAGTTCAATACCGAATTCTAGATATGAACTCGAATGAAGTTCAATTCCGAATTCTTGATATAAACACTAATGAAGTTCAGCTCCGAATTCTTGATAAAAACTCAAATGAAGTTCAACTCCGAATTCTGGATAAAAACTCTCATGAGGATCCACTCTGAATTCTGGATACAAACTCTCATAAAGTTCAACTCCTAATTCTGATTACGAACTTCTTCTAGTTCGACTTTGAAATTATCTGAGTTAGACTCTTAACTTCTATGAGTTCGACTCCAAAATTCTCTGAGTTCGACTCCTAACTATTCCTGGTTCGACTCAAAACTTCTATGAGTTCAAATCTGAACTTATATGAGTTTGACACCGAACTTCTATGAGTTTGACTCTGAACTTCTACTATTTTTACTCTGAACTTCTATAAGTTAAACTCCAAACTCTTTATGTTCAGGTTCTAAATTCTTGTCAAATTAGTCTCTGAATTTCATTGAAATTCAGGATCTGGATTTCTACAGAATTCAGGTTCTGAATTCTTACAAAACAGAATATGAATATCTATTTATTATAGACCCTGAATTCTATTTTTAGTTTGACTATGAACTTCAACCTTTTCCATTCTGATCATTCATTTTCTACTTCATTCTGAATATCAGTTTAATTATGCTTACATTTGTTCTATTAAAAAACAATTTCATGATTTCAGTTATTAACTAACCATTGTTTGAGTGACACGTATACAGGTCCCTCAAAAATTAAAGGAGAAATATGACCGTTAGAGGAGGGAGCTAACTGTTGGAGCTTCACCGATAAATAGGATCTCATTTGAACGTGCTCATGACTTTTGGAATTTTTGGTGCTCAGAACTTCAAGAAGTGATTTATAGAGAGAGAGAGGGGCTCTTATCTACTCTCAAGCATTGTGTAGAAAGTTTTAATGGCTTGTTCAAAATTTTCCTTGTGAAGATTTTCTTCGTGCGACTTCGATTGTTTCTGTGTACAATCGAGGGCTTCTGGGGATAGGAAGACAGAGGTTCCAACACCTTTAAATTGAGGGCTTCCTTGCTAAGGAAGACAGAGGTGTCGACTACCTGATAGTTGAGGGCTTGCAGGGATAGCAAGATAGACCCCAATCTTTGTATCGAGGACTTACCCTGGTATGGGTAAGATAGACTTTCTTGAATGTATAAATCAAGGGACATTTATAAAAGTTTGTTGGATACCCTTCTCTTTGGGTTAAAAGAGTTTATACATGTTTCTTGTAGTTTTACTACTTTTTTTTCCGCTGTATTTGGTATTGTTAAGGAAAGTATAACTTTCTTATACTTCTATACTCGTACTCTGATTTAGTTAGATTCTATACGCATTAAGCTATAATCTTCATCTTTGTAAACCTTATAGGTATTGAAATTATCTTGTTTAACCTTGTTAAACATAACCATCCTAAATATTTCCTATGGGATTTTTGAAAAGGTACAATTCACCCCCCCTCTTGTATCTGAGAATCTCCTTATTATTTAGATCCTTCATTTGGTTATACAGAGTATATCATACTGAGAGTCATACCATCCTAACAGGTTACAAAAATCAAGGTGGTTCATGGTTACTCTTATATATCCATAATTATTTCTTCGAATTTATCAATTATGATAGAGACTCCGTCCTCAGATTCTGGATCGGAATTCCAATGTCCTCCTCATATTTTTCATCAACCTCTTCGACTTTTTCCAATTATTACATAGGGAGGATTTAGTTGGATAAGCTCTCTATTGTTCGGGGAGGAGCTGATACCTTTTAATTCCAAAGATGAACAAACATAGTTTTCCCCACCTGAAAATGTGGTATTTCCTTGAAACTCTAGAGATAATGGAGTGAGAGATGGAGAAGGAGTGAATTAATCCACTTTAGGTGATGGTACAACCTCTTATACCACAAATGGGGAGGTTGGGATTTCCGGGAGCATTAGGGATAGAATAAGGGTGTCTTCCACTAAACATTCATCATTATCTAGGGAGTGAAAAAAAATTCAACACATCCAGACTCAGTGGTCTTGACTAAAACTTTAAATATTTATTAATATGTTCGTGTATTTCGTCTCATATACTCAACCTAATTGATGGGTAAAACATATTCATCACTGACATGTTTCATGTGTTTGGTCAAGATAATTTCCAGACAGTTCAGGGGAGTGACCAAAGCAACACCATCGACTAGGGGTTGTTTCAATATTCTTTTAGATAATACATCATCGATATATTACAAATAATAGTATTTTAATGGTGCCTTATCAGTGTAAAACGTCCCAAATTTTATATTGAGGCAATATTTGATGAATTAATAGTATGATGAGGGCCTCATTCAAGTTGATGAAACGCGTACCTTCCTATAAATATTATACAGTCTATATTCTATAGAAAAACTAAAAAAAACGAGTCATTTATGAGGTTGTTAAATTGGGAATTGAGTATGATTTGGCCCAATAGATTCTACTCACTTCAATCATATCCCGATAATTTATAGAGGAAGCCACTAGGTTATCCTCGTAGTATCCCATGCAGTGAGGTTTTCAAACTATAATGAGTTCAAATACTGAGACATTGTAAACAACAACCTTTCAGACACCAACATCATTTATCACATTGGTGCATAAAGGGGTCTATTGTGTCCCTATTTAACAACATATTTATATTGATCATTCAAGGATATAACTGTGTGGAATTATACAGGATTAGATTTTATCTAGTAGACCTTTGAAACAACCAGATTGAATTCAAACTATTGGGTTCTTATAAAAAATAGTATTAGTTATTCTACAAGGTCTTTTGTAAATTTTAGGAATTCTAGGATTGATAGCTTGGTTGATACATAGGCTAACTATTTTAGGATTTCATACATCTGGTCTTAAAGTCTTCACTTACCTTGGTGGGAATTCTTTTATGAGGTGCTTTAGGGGATTCCGTATTTGAGGTAGACGGATTAGCCCTTGAAACTTGAGTTGGACGTTCTCCGATCCTTGGTGGGTTGGACAGGGTAGATCTTCTTTCCCACTTAGGGTGATCTAACAAATGTACCCCATCTGATTGAAATTATAGAGTGATGGTGTCATGGTGAATTTTTGATGAGGTAGGGGTTTTATACTATTATAAAACATACTAATGGGATGTTCCATATGTTTGTGAAATATTTACCATTCATGTATGGACATATCTATATTTCCGGTTCCTATCATGATTACACCTTCCACTAAATCCTCAAAAACTACGACATATTACTTGGGTTCCCCAATCAGAGGTGGGTAACTTAGGTTTATGGAAATACTCATCATCGGATAAAGTATCCATTAATTTAATTAAATTAATAGAACCAAATATCACCTCCCCATCAGATGATGAATTTATCTGGATGATCGATTATGGCATTGTCATTTGGTTTGACAATGCATGTTGTTCCAAATATAAGGAATAATTTATATGAGTTTCAATGCCAAATTATTCATGATTCATGTTAATCATCATACATTCTATCCCCTCATTTCCATTCATGGTGATTTTTGAATGGTTGGCTCCTGGAGGTCTGTGGGGTCAATAATGTCTGATTTATTGCAGTATAAGTGACTAGGGGCATAATTCATTGTTTCAAATGTTATTGGAGAATACAATTAGTTAAGTTAACTTTCTTATCTAACTATAAAAAAAATTTCCATTATACTAACAACTTCTTCCACTAACCTCCTTCCTTGGGGGATGTATTAGAAACCAACTCATCCTACACTGTTGGCATTCCCAACATTTATTGCTCAGAATATTAAATTTTATGTATGAGGTATTTGATGATATGGAATTCTTGAATGGTGATTCTTAGTATCTGGTCAATGGGGAAATAATCTGTCAGGTCATCAAAACCAACATGGTAGGATTTTTAGGTTTTAATAGGTAGAATAAATCATTTCCCATAGGGGCTATAAACTTTCCATGGAATAGATCATCTGAGAACGAGTAGATTATGTTCATTAACTACTCATATAATTTTTTTCCCAGGATGCCTCCACTCATCTTGTCAAGTAAAATGTTTTTGTTAACACTCATGTAATTTTCCATGATACAATGTAATTTTAGGAGCTGGATCAGGCACATAAGATGGATTCTTACTGAAAAATTATTCATCCTCCTTTCTTGATATTTTTATTTGGATTGAGGGATTTATCCATTACGTGAGTATAATCCGTTGTATGGAGTCTTCCATTATTTGGGAAATTGTAGATAAATCCAAAAACTAAATATCTATATTTCATAGGGATGAGAAGTGTTTGTAGATCTTCATTATAGTTCTAATGGAAAGGTTAATATTATCTTATTTGGGTATATGAGAGCTTTAAGGGTACATCATCCTGTTAGAACTATCAATGAATTATGAGACAATCTATTTTTCTATTTATATTCAATTCGACTGGTCACTAATTATTATATTTGGTGGAAATGATATCAAAATAGAAGAGGACTTATTGATGAAGGTCCTACCATATAATGATCCACCACGATGGGAAACTAGCGTACTATATAAAGGAAGTGCCTTTCAAGGTTCATATGATAAATATATGTTTCACATCTTGTAGTTTCTTGAGATTTACCATCCTATAATCCTAATGGGATTCATAGTCTAACAAATTTTGTTCTAGGCCACATGATCTTTTGAGTTTTAGAAATATAGGGCATTTGATGCTTGGTGGTGTTGGGGTATCACTCACCAAGTTAGGGTAAGGTTTCAGTTTCAGTAGTACTACTGCACAACACTCCTCCACGACATCAAATTAAGTTAGCAATGATTAGAGTGTGTTGATAATACAATGACGAGTATTCTGTTGAACATGAACATTGATAGTTTCAATAATAGGATGGATATGTGGTTTCATTTTTTCCATTATTTTAGGTTTATATCTGGCCAGGGAAATATTTTGCGGATTTTCCTAAAATAGTTTTTTCTATTTTCATAATGAAGGGAAATACTGATATACACATGTTATGTTATCAAGGAACACTGATAGCCCATGAATTGAGTTGGGATTATTTTTATCCTTTCTTCTTTTCTTGAGGTGAATCCTTTTTTAGGTGTACCTAATGGACATTATACATTGAGGCTTCACCCAAGGTGAATATTGGATAGGAGAACTACTTTGGAGAAACTCAATGTTGAGTCACCTAAACTCGTTTATTTCTTCCTCCTCCTCCTTGGTGATTACTTCGAAGGGTGTAGGGATCCCATCCTCATTTAGAGAAGGTGAAATATTTTCTGTGGCCTTTCATTTATAATTATTACATATTTCTAGGGGAGTTAGTATAATATTGATTGAGGGTTTACCAAAATATAGGGCCCCTCTCCTATTTTTTTTACACACACCTTGTAAATTTATCTCATTGTGCACCATATTCTAGATGGATCCATCCTCTCATCTCTCTTCTTCGATTTCATCATTTTAGTACCATCCGAAAGGTTGAAATCCATGATGTTTACTAAGGAATAATTCATTTTTGGGATCATATTTATAGTATAATTATATTAGGGTTTTTTGTTCCATTTTATTGACTTCTCTGTTACTTTACATGATCATCATTGAGATTCATGGGGGAGGGTTCCATGAAGTTATCCTCTATACAGCCAAGTTGCACACATCCCTTATAGGAAAAATTGGTCATGAGTCAGGATGAAGTGGTAGATCATACCTCATATAATCCTCCATAAATAGGAAAATTGATTTCTATTAAGGGGTGGTTGAGGATAAAATTCACTACAACTTATGGTGTGGGGTTTCTTATGTTCTCCTCTTGTTGCTCATAGAGCCATGTTTTTCAGAATTAGGGGTCATTTTTCATTAAATAATTCAACATCCCTACTGGTTGAGGTAGATCCCATACTACTATGTCTTATACTACATTCACCACCCTCTTGATCTTATGAATCCTTGTTCAGGTGGGATTCTAATATGATGTGGAGTTTTTAGGTGAATTACTTACTTATTGGGAAATAATAAGTTCTTCATTATTGGATTACCTTAAGAGATAAGTCTATTAATGGTTATCATTTTACAAGAACATGATTTTTTATGGATTTCTATCATCATATATGATGATTTTAAGACTTATTCATGGATGATTCTTATAGAGTATTCTATATTTCATGAGTGGGATTTTTTTAATAGACTAATTGGAGTACTGACATTATGGTTTTTTATTTTCAATGGGTTCTACTAAATGCATCAATAGGTGAAATTAAATTATCAATGTTCCCCTATCCCTAGATATAAAAACCATACAAGTTGTGGAAATTTAGGTTCCACAATTTATGCAACACATTGAGTCATGTGGATTAAATATATTTGTTTCACTTGACTAATCATGGTCAGTATCCAGATGGATAGGCTTACAATTTTCTTTGGAAATGATGATATATTAGTATTTTGATTGGGTTTTTATACCTATATTAAGGAATGATTTTTTATTTTAGGTGGCAGATATTTACCAATTCATTTAAATAGTTTTTGCATCTGTATTCTTCTTACAATTCCTCTATAATGTCAAACTGTGAAGTGGTTGAGGTCCATAAATTATCGATATTCAATCATTTTCCAATATACCTCTTATAAGAAACAATTCCATTTTTTCATATATTGGAGACTCTTCTATATGATCATCCTAACATGAGAGCTTCTAGATAGGTTTATCCCATGTAATGTGGATAGTGGAGTTCCTATTGGTGTGGGAACGGTCTGGGGGCACAAAGGATGACTACTTCACTAGTTCATCTTCTGTTTGAGGAAGGAAGTTGGTTTACATTGATAAGTTATCTATAATTCCTAGTCACATCATACCATATTCGTCATAATTTGAGGGACACATTTTACAATACTAGGGGGACCTTCTTACTGAAATGAGATCTCACTATGAGGAGGACCATCACAGTGAATGCTATCATGGTGAGGAATAACATCATAGCTCGATGATTAATTTTATGGAGTATTTATGAAGTGAATAACATTGATAGGACGTTCGTGGAGGATGAAAACAAGGGGAGGAACTTCTATATATTCCTTCTGTTGTCCATGAGTTTGGATACTATGATGATAATCATAATATAGGCTCTCATGATCGATAGGTTTGTGCCCATGAAGGATGCCTGGTAGATGATACATGGAGGACCTTCAAAGCTTCTTTTAATAATTTTTCTAGGAGGACCACCAAAACTTATATCATTCATCATGAAATTTGGTAAAAGATTAGAAGGATCATGTGCCACCATTGATATGTGTTTTAAGAACTCAATAACAGAAGAATCTATTAGAGAAGGGTAATTAATATTCTATTAATTTTACAATTCCCTTTGGGACAATTTATATTTGGGTTCCCTCTTACAGGTGATTATGGCCTCTTGATATAAGTGATATCCTTCATATATGTGTTCCTGTTTATGTGGATCCTATAGTGCTACTGAGATATGTCAGAAAGGTTTAATAATTATAGATAGGATATATGATTTCCCTAAAGTGGAAACTCTGAATTCATTATATTTTTTTGCGTATGTGATTACATTACAGAATTTTTTTACAAAATTATTAGGGATTGATATCTGACCCTCCACCATTCTAATGACATGTTGAGTGATGTACATAGCAGTAACAAAAATATATTACCATTCAGGTGTTAGAGAAAGTATATGTTCCTTCTCTAGTCCTCCATTTCCTATAATAATGTTATGGGAGTGTTCCTAAGTATGGGAAAATGAAAAATTCTACCACTAATTCACAACTATGATAAGAAAATTCCATTATCAAAAGTTCATCATATTTTTAGGGGGATATTGATGTGAATAAGTAGAAATTTACATCTGCACATAATTTTCCATTGTATTTGGTAGACGAGATTTATGTGCATCCACATGAATTTAAATCTTCTCATAGTTGGTTACCACCATATTTCACTTGTTTACATGATGTGAATTACGCCGAATTTGTATCTTCCTATAATTTTCAATCACATTTTCAATGGATGGATTTACATGAACAAGAATAAATTTCGGTATTCTCATGGTTTTCTTTTCTATTGGACCGATAGGATTCATATGTGTTATATTGTATTTTCATCTTGTAAAATTTTTCCATCACATTTTAATTTCAGTCTTGATGTGAATGAGTAGGAATTTTCATCTTCCCATGGGTTTCCCTCATATTTTACAGATGAGATTGATAAGAATGAGTAGGAATATACATTTTCATATAGGGTTTCATCATATTTACATGGAGCGATTCTTCAATAGGAGTAATGATTTTATATTATTCTTCATTGTCTAATCCTTTCCCTTTTCTAGGTGCTCTATGGATTGGGGTGCATTTTAATTTTGTTGGGGGCCATGGGGAAGTATCCTCTTCATGATTAAGATGTTCAGTTGCACAACATTGATGATGAAAATAGCCATCATGGACTATCTGGTGGGACCCCTCCGCTGTTGTGATGATGTCACTGGATACCACATCATTATCCAGCCTAAGGTTTGGGATGAACTCTATATCATGTTCTAGGGACATGCACTCGAAATAGTTACAGAGTAATATCATGGTATTCTAGTTCATGACCATTTACCATCCCTATGAAAATGGTTCATAGATAGTCATTGCACATAGGGCAGGTTGAGTGCCTCCAGACATGAGAGAGTATCATTCTAGAATTAATCATAATCCAAATAATTTTAAACCTGATGTTGAGGATTTATGGTGTGTGATGGTGTCCGTTTTTTGGTTGAGGACTCGTGTAGTTGTCGGTGTCTGTGTCCCTGATAAATGGTCTAATTCCATTGGATTGAAGAATTGTTTGGGGAAAGGATCTTGAAATATATGTAATGAGTACATACAAAAAAACATCAGCATTGTAGAATTCCATGATCACTTGTGTAATTGATGGTATCATGTTTATGCCAACTATTTTGGATTTGAATGGATCCTAGCACAGGATCTCACCACCACCTTGGTTACAAATTCACTTTTGGATCACCATTTTTGCCATCAAATGTCTGGATCCTAGTGATTGATTGCTTGGTATTGAGTTATGTAAAATAATTCACATCAGGTAGACCATTTTGTTTCTGATGAAGGGTAGGGGACCGATGGTTGTTGAGTTTTAGACAATCATTGACATCAGGTTTTCCAATATCAAACGACCTCCGATGGGTTTTGTTTGTGGATCTAGAAATATTAATTGGGTATTGTATCCTTGCGGACTCCTGGACAAATCTTCCATAGGCCTTAATTCGATTGGAAACATGGCCAACAAGATATATGAAATTTCATTGGTCAAGAGGATTGGAATTCTGGTTAATCGCACCCTCTTGGGAGGAAATATATCCATCTTTGGGACACATTTATAGATTTTATATATGTTCGTGAATCCTTTGTTCATTACGAAGATTTTATACATGGATCACCATGATGTAATGGTCAATTATGAATTCTCACATGTTTGGAATCATCTGTATGTATATGAGATTCTCCATAAATAGAGGGACTTGTATATGTCTAATGTTATCCATCGATGGTACACTTTCCATAAAGGCAGTAAAGATTATTTGATCCATTATTAGGAATATATTAGTATTAATCCATACTATGTGGAGATCATCCCTTTACTATCATTCAATGATATGGAAATTGATTTCATGTTGGGATTAATCCCATATAATGGGTTTCTAATTTATCATTATGAATTGAATCAGAACCCACATAGTTTAACACCTCTTAACTGGACACTTCTCCTTTTAAGGTCATTTGACGAGGACACAACCATTAATTTTAACAATACATCCTAAGGACATCCAAGTGACTGGTTCCTGATCAGGGGTGGTGTGGGAATTACACCAATATGGCCCGAGGGACTGATATGGTAAATGATCTCACATGGGGATATGACCGTACCCAGACTGTCACATGGGAAAAAATAAGGGGATTTTGTGTTTCGGTTTGGGATCAAAGGGATGACTCCTATATATCTAATATAGTTTGGAATCAAATTCAATGTAGTTCGGTGAGTTGGGGCCTACATATATAAGGATTCCAACTAGGGGGTATGATTGGGGCCTACATTTAGGGAGATGTCTAGGCATTTACATTATTGGGAAAATGTCCCATTGAAGGTATTGAGTTTGATATTACACCTATGAGGATTCCTATTTGAGGGAAATTGATCAGGTCTTACACTAAATGTGATGTCCATGAATATTATTCAATAGAAATAGGCACCATTAAAGGTATTGAGTTGGGGATAACACCTATTAGGATGCATGTTTGTGGTTTGGGACCCTACAGATGTCCTAGACTCCACTATCCTGTATGAACTTGTGAGTCATGTTGGGTGTGCGAAACAAGAGGACATAGTACATATGAATATCATATGATCAACGTGTATTCTGCTCAATGACTGTTAATGACCAATGATTGAGGGATAGAAATTGATATGATGCACATCTTTCCACTTTTTTTCGAAACCTCATCCCAAAGGTAGAGAGAGGGTGTTTATTATTGTCTCCTCCAACCATTTTACCATGGGTAAGTGATGTGGATCATGAATTCCTCATAACAAAACTAGGGAATTACTCAAGGAGGAATGTAATTCTAGTCCTCAAGGATGATGGGAATGAAATAAATTATCCTTGATTCATGTGGAAGGCCAGTGGTTACCCTCAATCCCTAGTATGAAGAGTTTTCTGTAATAACATCCAAGGACTAGGTAACTCTCATGGTAGGGTCCCTTGTAATGAAAATGATGTATATTTAAAGATATTATGAGTGTACGCCTTGTCATAGAGAATTATGAAATGGATATTCTTACCATAGGTATGTATAATTGAGAGGAAATGTTGAGGATCCCGGTTATCATGCAACACATTTCTTATAGATTTGGAAGAGGCCTTGGCCGGATGCTATTAGAATGGATCACAAAGAGGACATAGTTGGGTGTGATGATTCAATTGAAGGTAGTAATGTGAGGTGGAGAGTAGAATTTCCTAATGTTTCCTATTTGGTATTGAATTTTTTTATAAGGGATATGTTTCCCTATGTAAAGTAGGTTTCTATGTGGGTGAGGGTACCTTCGGTTAAATGATGTGATACTTGAACATATCTTCTATCTGATAAGAGATTTGCTCGGTGGGGCCAAGTTCTACCAACATAACATTTTTCTACATTTGGTCAAGTACTTATCATATAACATTTTTTAATGTGGGGAAGGATCATATCACCACTGTATTTTTTAACGTGGGGTTCTCTTATAAAAAGGGGCCATCTATTTATTCTCCACATAATGGTTATTACATAGGGGTTTTAACTCTATAGAAATTCATATGATTGCATTTCATCCTTAAGGGTATGCCATGGATACCTACTAAGAAAGGATGGATAATTCTCAATTCATCTTTAGGTCTCCACTATTTTTATCTCATCACCGCTCATCTCCTAGTTGGTCCTCTGGGGTCCTCACACTCAGCTCCACACGTGGGACATTTATAAAAGAACAGAGGGACTGAATATCGGCATGGTTGGTCATCTGTGGTAGGGCCACATGTCTTATTTTGCAGGAGCACAAGGAGGACACCCTAGTCTGTGAATGATTTTGTTCATAGGGGTACTCATTAATGGGGAAGGAAATCATCATTTGACCCTAAAAATGACTTGGTTTTCATTTCTTGGCAACAAAGGTACCATTGTGTCCTGTAAATAAGTTTTTTAAGGGATGATCATTCACAATGTTGGAAATCACAGTATGGCCCTGGAAATGACTATTATTATATTTTGGGTGATATGGATACCATCACATCCCTTGAATTATTTTTATGGAACATCTTGAGGAGGTTGAATTACATGCATATTAGTTGTCCATGTAGCAACTTTTACTATGAAAAGCCGAAACTACCTTCCTAAGATCATTTATTTATGTCCCTTTTCATTGAATTATTTTTCTATTTTTTGTCTATATCATTTTGTTAAGTTCATGGAATTATATTATTCATGTATGAATAATTTTCAAGAGCCAATACCTTCTTTAAATGAGATGTGAAATGATAATCTCTATTAAAAATGATACTCTGTGGAACACAATGCAACCAAATTATCTCCACCATGTATAGACTACACAGATAATCAACATTGATGGTTTCCCTGATTGAAAATTCGGGGTATACCATCATTTTTCAATCCAATATCACCCATACAAGATCATCCATATAAGGCTGATTTGGTAATCCTATCCAAATATCCACAATGACATCATCCAACTTCAACATCACAATTCAAATAAGCTATAATAGCACAGAAGGACTCTAAGTGCGAATCTTCACCTACTAATATGTGAAACATCTCTCCCCAAGGCACTCTACGATAGTTTTTTCCAATAAACCTGTATAATCTATAAATATCACATTACATATTTCTCATCCCTAGATGTGCCACTTATCTAGAAGTATGAAAATCTTTAATCAGCTAAATGCATAATATTATAGAAATCAATAATCACCCATGTATTAAAATAAAAAAACTACTATGAGGAGACCACCCTAATAGTTTGTCCCCATCATATAATCTATCTTTTAAAACTAATACATCTAAATAGAAAAATTCTACATCTATTTCTAGTCAAGAACCATAGTTACATCAGATATTAATGTCAAATCTACTCAACCCTAGGACTATTGAAAATCTAGATACCTATCTATAATGATTGAAATCATATTATAGTCATGAAAAGACTCCAGTAATGCCTTAATCTAAATTTTCCAACTAAATTATTCGATAATATGTTTCCCTTTGTTGGTGTATAATTATTCTCAATTTTGAAATACTATAGATACTCAACCCACCGCCTCTGTATAAGATGTATGTCCTACTGAGAAAAGATGTGAATTAGGATTTTATGGTCCATGTACACAAAAAACATCTAATTGTAAATATAAGGACTCTAATTTATACTATCATATACCACTACATCCCATTTTCTACTACTATGTTCCCATAATAAACCTATATAGCTAGAACAACCTACAAAAAGCAGAAATCCCCAAAGTATGTTTTAGAAACAATGTACATTTTTGAAAATAAAAAACAAAGAAATATAACTACCATGAAACATAGTCCATAGATGGATTCCCATTTCCCTAACTTCTCAAGACATTTTTTCCTTATAATAACTAACATAGAGGTTTTTGTGGATTCTAGAAAGATATCTCCTTGTTCGCCCTATTAATATAGCCTTGCTGCTACTCAGGGCCTCTCTTATATTTCCTTCCACAGTGAGAGACTAATTAATCACTTCTGAAAGGATAATCAACTGAGAAAACCATAAAATGTTACAAGATATCATATCAAATACCTTTATAAAAACAAATCTCTCTATATATATTTTGTATTCTAATGATATCAAAAGGAAATACATGTTTGTAAAATGTCCAACATAATTCATCACGGAGATTACCTCATGCATTAGGTTTAGGAATTCTGGAGCCTCTTCATCCCTCAACAGTTCAAGACAGATGAAAATTAGGAAAATAAGATTAAATTACTTCTTGTATTACATATCTAATTTCCAACCATGCTCTAATGTGTGCCAATAATGTTTGGATGATCCATGAAGCATGTATATATAATTCTTCATCATCCCTTATATGGGTTTATCTAGTGGACAGAATATTTTCCAGACTAACTTGAACCATATCATATCTTCCTTTGAGATCCCTCCCATGTGAGTTTAGAAGGATTCAATATCTCAAACTCTATCATTATCTCATAAATCAAAGGATGTGTGTGATTTTTTTTATTTCCAATGATCATGTGACACTTTGGAAGCCATCTTGAATCAAAACATCCATGTCATCTTTATGATATATAGGATGTTCCTGTTCAACAGCATTATGAGCTTGCTGATTCAACTCTCCCAACACTCACTACTAAGATGATGATATGGAAATATTTGTACAAGACAAACACACTATATAGACCATTGGATAACCACTTGATACACATCATTATTTGAAAACAACATTGAACCCCTGGCTCATGGTCTCCCTAATACTGGATTAATAAGTAAATTATCATGGAATTGTAGGTATTTTATTTCAATAATATGATATCAAAATTATATCTTTCTGAAGTTCATATAAAAAATATATCTCATTCTATAAATATGTCCCAAACATGAGCAATTATTTTCATGATGAATCCCTATGTCCCTATCATGATGCGTGAAAATTCATCGCATTCCACACAATCACATGTGTATAAATATCTTGAAACTATAACATCACACAATATATGGATCACCTAACATTAAATCAAATAAATCATATAAAATGAACAACATGAACTACAATTCCATTCTTATATACTTAGATTTCCCTCATATATGAGTTTGCTACACACATGCACAATTTATTTACCATGTCCCAAATATCCTAGTATCCTTTATAATATTCCCAAATATTTAATATACAAAAATAATAACATGATCCCTTAATACCTCTTTGTAATTCCATGAATATGATACTCTCCCATGTGGCCTAATCTGGTTTGTTACTAGAATAGAAGCATGCCTCACCAAATGCGAGAGGCTTACAACTGGAATAGGTATAGAAATCATGGTTTGGATAATTAATCCTCTGGTAAAGATACAACACATCCTAAATCAGTAAATATCAGAATAAAAATAATAGAATAAATTTTAAATAATAAAATTGGAACGTAATGGATAAAAGTAGTAATTTAAATAATAAGAAATCATATAACATTAGGCTGTAATGTATTTAACCGTCAAACTGATTGTAATAAAGATAAAATACCATGATGAAATAAATAAAATCAAAATGATTTGGATTAAAACACCATGTTATTCTTGTCACTAAGAACCAACCCATCCAATAAAGAAAATATGTACAACATGGTCTATTTCATTTCTTGAAGCCTATATCCATTTATTCTAATCATTTATCTAACAGAATCCTGAATATGGTCTAGTTAAAACAAAGTAGTTGGACACCATTATTTCTTAAAATATAGATTCAAAATAATTTAATGAAGAAATTTGGTAAACATGTGTAATAACTAATGACAAAATATTATAAGATAATCAACCTTCTTCAGAACCATACAAGAATATCCCTGGTAATGTAGCACATCCATGACAAACAGAACCCAGTGTCCCGGTCATTTATCACATAATTGGGTGAAGACCTAAAAACATTACAAGATAACCAACATAAACCATTTATATAAGAATTTTATCATATCATTCAAATATATTTTTTAAATTTTTTAAAAATCATGGAGAATCATTTATATTAGAATGTTAATATCTTCTGGTAGAGCCATTTATATTTGAATTTCAACATTATTTGATATAGATCTATCTATATGAATTTTTTCCTCAACCACAAAATAGGTAATAATGGAAGTAATAGCCCATCATTATATCACAAGCTACGGTGGTTATATCATAAAATTTCTATTTTTCTTTCAATTACCTATGCATTCATTAAATTATATCTTAATCCATTTCTATGCCAATTTTCACACATTTTATATATAATATTCTCTAAACATTCACTAATAAATTAAACCATTTTCGAAGGTGAATCTATCACAGTATGTAACCTATGATCTCCGGAGATGCGAAATCATCTTTTAATCCTTATCCAGATTGTTTTTGATTCAGAATAGGACCACCCTATGGGTAGCTGCAAGCCATGTATCAATGCCATTGGTTCCAAATAGGTCCAATGTGTAAACAAAACATGTTATTATCAAAAAAAATTATTTTTTAATTAAATTGACTATTGAGACTATACAATCACATAATATTTAATATAAACAGACCATAGGGTTTTGAACTAGACATGATACTTTAACTAGAGACCAATTAATTGATTCCAATAGGTAACACCAACAAAGCATGAATGAAATTGTGATCATGAAGAAAATATATATCCTTATTTATAAATATCAAAACCCAAAAATGAAGTTCTCAATATAATCACCTATAGAGATGGTTGAAAAGGGAATAGAGGGAAAAAAAGAAAGACAATCCACCTGGGATAAGATATTTGGAAGGGAAGGTGAGGCTAAAAAATCATTTGTAGTCTGCCTATGTTCTGATTTATAAGGATACACAACGGATTGAAATAAAGTCATACATCATATGGGTTTAAAACTACTAATCTAGAAAAATTAATTTCATGATACCCTTTAATGTTTTAAAATTATAAATTTATGAGATATAATGAAAAACACATCACATTTAGTAAACATAACCTAGATAGACCATTTCATGATGTGAATTTGTTTCATGGAATATAACCATTTCATCCCCTTAACCAGTTCCTATCATTTTCCAAACAAACAATTCACATCATGAAAAATAATCATTATGTGTATGGTCTTAACAGACTTCTTTCATCCTAGCTTCTACAAAGAAATCTAAGCCACCTCTAAAGCCTTCTAAACTCATAAAGATCCATAATAAACCATTAATATTTTTATACTCAAAAATATCAATTCAAACAAAAATAAAAACCTGAACAATATATCATTTCCCTAAAAAATTTCCTACATTCCAAAAATTGGACTCATAGAATATTGTTTAATGAATAAAGAATGCCACAATTAAAGTGGATCATCCAAAAATCAAAGTTGTACATGCTTAAGAAAATTAAAATCTTAAAATTCCACGTGGGAACCCATGTAACAAGTACAACTATGTATTGTGTCTGTATAACTCTATAAGATATCCCCAATGTGATATCGAATAAACCTAAAAAACATGTTCTTATAAAATAAGTTAAATATAGTGCATAATAAAAAATAATTAACCATTTTTGATTCAAAGGTCTTTTCTAGCACTTAGTTTTGGCCTAAATAATCTTCAACTAGTACCGAGGTGTCTCCAATTAGTTCAATCAATCAATCCGACAGAAATAATAACATGGTAATTTCTTAGAATCACTTTCTAGGACATCTATTGTGTAACATATATAAACAATTCTCTAACATCTGTGTAATTCATGTATTATTAAATAAATTTAATATTTTATATCATACAGTAAAATCTTTTATGTGAGTGAAACATTCAATAGATAATTCCTTGGAATCAATGGAAATTATTTTATACCACCGTGGATGGATCTTAACATCTTTTAAATATAATGTCATCTAAAAACTAAATCGATTAACTAATCAGTAATCCTATCATATCAAAGAAAAAATTTATCCATATAGTGTTTTTAATGGATCCCAAAACAATATCACATCCAAATCCATGGGTTCCATAAAATTCATGTCAAATTTTATCATATTTGATTCCTAGGAGCATGGCCTATACAATCCAAATGATCTCACCTATAATTCCTTTGATCATGTTCATGGTAATAAAAACTGCATCATTGAAATTATGGTCCTAACCTAGGATAATTTCATATTCATCTCATGTATCACAATATATCCTGGTGTAAATAAATGTGCCACCCAAGAATATCATGTGTTATTACTAATTCATGTTCTAAGGATGCACCTAAAATCATTACAACCCATTTAACATACAAACCCTCACTATAGTCATCAAATCACTCAATAACTTAGTAGGGTCGGATCACATCCAAGACACCCAACACGGTTCTTCTTATCTTATCTACATCTCTAAGGTAATCACTAGACACTCATAGGTAATTACATCACCTGACATTATAGAAGTCTCAACGATGGATCTCTATCCTCATAAGAAATCCCTTTCAAGGGAGATGGCCTCAATACCATACAAATTCTAATTTAGTAAATGATAGTATGAAGACCCAACCGAACATAAAATATCTCAATATTAAACCCATCTTGGTTATCAAGTTATTGGGGGAGTAATTATCCTCCAACAATCATTATTGAAGCATAATGGGTATAATGAATCTCAAGGTATAAAACGGTCTTTAAGGGTAAGTTGTTATCATTATTTCATGTACTAATACAAAAATCTCACAAATTCACCTATATCTATGGCCATAATTGTAACCCCATGATATTTTTCAGAAATAATACCTTTTAAATAATTATATTTTTTAAATAACAAGTGTTGCATGAAATAAACCAGTGTTTCATGCTATCACGTTAATGTTGAGTGTGATGGAAAACGAAATGATTTTCATCATGAGAAAACTAATATTATGGGAGCTGGAATGAAAAAATATTATTTATATGATCACACAAAATTCCCGATCTATGAATCATGATAGCCTTCAAAATGAGAAACGAATGGAAAAAAATTATTTAGAGACCTTCATGAGGCAGCATACACCTTATTTCAGTTGGTATTCTAATGCACTAGTGGCTGAAAAATGGATTATTACCACCAAAAATATTTTTTCATGTTCTCCAATGTTCATAACATTATAAAGTCATTTGGAAGTCTATTATTTGGAAGGTGAAGTACACCAATGGTGGATTCTTTTATAGAATACATGGAAATGAGATGAAACTTAATCCATGGAATTTGGAATGTTTGAGAACAAGTTTTTTAATATTACATTCCAAATATTATTCCAATAATTACTGATATAGAGTTTCTCAAGATTAATAAAAATAATATGAATCATTTCATACCTATGTGAATTTTTTTCAGGACTTTCAAGGTCTTCTTATAGAATTATCATCCAACCTAAGAGTAAGGCTGGTTGATTTTTTTAGTGCCCTAAAACAATGTATCTTAACATAATAATCCATAATGAAATTCAGTATCTATGAGGAAATAATTTGATGTTCTCTCATGGTTGATATGGTTATAGTATTTAACAATAAATCTTATCAGATCAATATGAAGTAAAAAAAATTAATTGAAGAGAAAATATAAAACCATTGTGAAAAAGAATATTAGTTTTATTTAGTGACCAAGCAGTGGATAGGGACATGGAGAAAACTATCTTATAAAGACTAGTATGTGGTTTTTCTATGTAAAAAAATTTCACTTGGAATTTTACTACTAATGTGATGGTAAAAAGAGAGCTAATGATAAAATGCAAAAAATTCTTCCCAAAGTTCATCTACCACACTTCCACGATTCATGTAAAAATCAAATGGTAACTATTCTAACCAATTTCAAAATATTAGTGCTATAGATGATGATCAATACCATCAACCTCCTAAGGAAAAATACAAAGGAAACTCACTTGTGGTCGTTATTAGTGATGTGGAGTACACTAATGAAGTATTGAAAGGTACACTTACGATCCACTATAAAGTAGTTACTATTTTATTCGATTATATATCCATAATATTTTTTTCTAAAGAATTTCTTAATAGTATATCTATATTACCCCAGCAATTAGATGCTGATTTAGGTTTGAATACATCTAGTAGAATAATAATCATATCATAAGTTTATAATTCTTCTTAAAGTTGAAGTTTAGGGTTATGATTTTCTAGAAAATATTTTGATATTTCATTTAGATGAAATTTATGTGATTCTTAGAATGTATTATATTTCACTAGAGGGATATTATATCAATTTATGAGTAAAGGAACTCACATGTCATATTATTAAGGAATCAATGATCATCAATCGATGCATTAATTATAATGAACTTCCATTAAAAATTAATTCCATCTTTTGGGTATAAATTATTATAAATGAAGGTTATCTATATCTAAATGTGGTGGAGAGAATCACCCTTAAGGATATAAAAATATTAAGGGATTTTTTATGTACTTTTGGAAAAAAATTCCATCTTCCACCAAATCATGACGTTGTGTTTTCAATAGAACTCATATCTGGTACTATGCCTATTTTGAAGACTCCTTATAGAATTTTCACAATTGAGTAGAAAAAATAGACGAAAAAATGCCGAGATATTCCTAAAAAATGATGTATAATCACTAGTGTGTCACTTTAGGGTGCACATGTTCTGTTTTTAAGTATAAATATGGATAAGTGATACACTTCACTGATTATAGAGAACCTAACAAGATCAATATAAATAAAAAATGTCATCTCTTTTATTTTGATGATATAACTAGACAACTACATAGAGATTTATAACTTTCAAAGAGTTATCATCATTATAGATATCATTTATTAAGGGTTGAGAGTGTGGATATAGAAAAAATGAAATTCTATTCCAGGTATTGACACTATTATTTTATTGTGATGCATTTTTTATTACAAATTCAACTTATATCTTCATGGATTTAAGGAATAGAGCCTATAAGGATTATCATGATCAGTTTTTTGATGTCCCTATAGAAGATATTCTTGTATATTCAAAGTATATTGAATAACATGAAGATCAATTGAGTATTTTTCTAAAGGCCCAAACAAAGCATAATCTTTATGAAAAAATTTCCTTGTGTCATTTTTTGGATTTAGAATATTTAACTTTTTTGTCTCGTAATCTCATGAGAGAATTATATGCGGATATATCAAAGAAAGATGTTATTGAGCATTATCCTAGTCCAAAAACCATATCTAATCCACGAATTTCTTGGTTTAGTTGGATATTATCTACTTTTTTGAAATATTTCTCAGGATTATCTAATCAACTCACCATGTTGACTCAAAAAAGAGTTTGGTTCACATATCTCGAATAATGTGAAGATAATTTCAAGAAGTTGAAAGGAATACTAGTATGTGCACCTATTTTGACCCAACTCTATAGTGTATAATGACCTTATGTTCTATAGTGATGTATCAAAAAAGGTTATATGATATTTTCTCATTAATAATGATGTCATTAAAGCTAATAAATCACGAAAATTGAAAATCCATGTTAAAATTTACAAAAATTATTATGTTGATTTATTATTGATAATTTCTATAATAATGATATAGAGGAATTATACTGAAAAAAATGATTGGATTTTATTAATGATTTCAAATTAAAAATACATCACCACCTTGTGAAAGTGAACATGGTGGAAGATGATTTGAGTCAAAAGGGCCATGCTAGAATGTATCTGATGGGGGTCACGAAATATCCAATATATATCAATTTTATAAGGTTTATTATATAAATTATAAAAGATGAGGAGAAATATTATCTTCTTAAAATGAATGTTCAACTATATATACATGTGAAGATGAAGGAGGTCCGTAAGTTAGACGCCGATCTTAAAAAAAGGTGCGTAATGTCCATGATTTCAACATTAAATATGATGTAATAATAAAGTCTCAAAACTATTTTTGTTCCCATACCATACCAAATTTAAAAAAAAGATTTGTTTGTTGAGGCTAATTATTAATCATTCTCTATTAATCCTAAAAGAAGAAAGATATATATATACCATAAAGATTATTTCTGTTGGGTTGGAATGAAGAATGATATTGCATAGTATGCTTCTCGATTCTTAGTTTCCCCACAAGTTATTCTATAATGAGATATTTATAAGGGGGTGTTATAACCATTACACATACAAGAATGGAAATGGGACATCATCACCATGGATTTTGTTGTTGGACATCCCAAAACATCTAAAAACAAAATTATCTATGGGTTATGGTTGTTCAAATTATGATGTCAACATAGTTATTTGATATTAGTGAATATTTATCTCTTGATCTTCTTTATAGTATATATATTAGGGAAGTGGTCATATTATATGATGTACCACATTCCATTATGTCAGATTAGGATCTAAGGTTTACCTGAATGTTCTGGAGATTTCTCTAGCATGATATGGATAAAGTGATGAGTTTCAATATTACTTATAATCCTCAGATAGACGGTCAGTCTAAGAGGATATGCAATAATCTAGAAGTCATGTTCAGATCATTTTCTATAGATTTCAATGGTATTTTTTATCAACACCTACCTTTGGTAGAATTTTCTTACAACAACAGGATTCACTCAATTATTTCAAAGGATCTATGTGATAACCTCTTTTCTAAGAATTGTATCAATCCAATGTAAAGGAATTATGTTGGGGAAATAAATATATTGAGAAATTATCTAGTTGATTAAATGGTATATAATGTTAGATCTATTCAGCCTCACATAAGAGCATCCAATATTTTTCAAAAATGTTATGCTTCTTCTTGAAGAACAGACCTAGTGTTTGAAGTTGGTGAAAATAAAATTCTTTAAAAATATTCCTAACGATTGTGATGAAATTTTGAAATAATTTAAAGCTAATAAAAAGTTATATTGGATCTTTTGAAATTCTTGTTTGTGTTGGGAGGGTATATTATCAATTGTCCGTTCCACCAAATCTCTCTCAAGTTCATGATGTGTTCCAAGTATCTATCTTAAGGAAGTATATACTACATCTATAAAATTACCTAAACATATAATTCCTACCACTTGAGTACGATAGATATTTTGATGAACAATCAATAGAGATTATTGATTCTAGAGAAAAATTTACATGAACAAAGACCAGTTTTTTGGTTAATGTTTTATGATGGAACTACCAATTTGAGGAAGTTAGATGGAAAACTAAGTATATGAATAGGTAGAAGTATCGTCATATATTTATATCCATGTGATTATTTTCTGGGTAGATATTCATTTTTGGGGGATATAATGTTACAAATAGATATTTTTATGAAATATTCCTCTTTAAATAATTTTAATTCTTCAATAGCATGGGTTGCACTCAACCACAAGTATAAACACACCATGAGCCAATATTAAAATAAACTATACATGAAATTGAAAATAATAAATTCAAAAAACTTATTTATTAAATACATATAAATCTCCAACACAATATGAAATTATTGGTAAGTTCTTCGAAAATAATAACACAATTTTAGTAAAAGCGTTATATTATTCAAAAACATTTTTCTAAAAAATGATTATTTATTTTTTTAATTAATTTTATTAAAATAAATAAAATGTTAAAGGTAAAAATAATCTTATTTTTGATCTCATAAGGACAAAATAAACTTAAAATTATTACTTTTATATACAGTTATTTTTAATAGAATAATGAAAATATTGATTTTAATTGAAGCATTTATTTTATTTTAAATACATCACAATGTAATATTATTTATTTTTTTTAATTTAAATTTTTTGAATTTAATTTAAAATATTTCAATTATGGTTTTTAAATTTTTTAATACAATAATATATTATAAAAACATTTATTTTTTCGAGGAAATTTATCATAAAACCCATTTTTCATAGTGGTTTTCCAATTTTATTTTAAATAAATTTTAAAGAGATGTGACTTTTTAAAAAAATATTATTCCAAATTTATATTTAAAAATTCAAAATTTAGTCAATAGGTCATTTTTTTAAAAAAAAATATGAATAGTAACCATTGTAAAAAAAATTACCAAATTAAATGGATTTTTGATAATTTAGTTTAAAAATAAAATAATACAGATTATGAAATGACTCTCACACATGCCAAAATTTTCGTGGATGATTTAACTCTAATATTAACACATGAGGATCAAAATTAAGTTTTTTAATGGAAACTTCTCCATGAAAATGACTTATATAATATTTAAATCATTGAAAATCACAAAAGTTTAATTTCATTGTCTTAAATATATCTTATGTGTCCACATGGGAGAAAAGGTATATTATCAATGAATATATTTTTATATTTTTAACATAATATACATATTTTTATTATAAAAATTTATTACTGAATTTTTGGTCCACTTTGATGAGATTAGGTTGTTTATACTATTTTATTTAATAAAACTTAAAGTTGTCACATTAATTTTTTGTATACTATATTGTTTTTAATATAATAATATCTTTATAATATATTCTAAAAAAATATGATTATTAAATAAATAAGATTTATCTTAACCATGTATATTTATTTTTAATTTCTGTGAGAAAATATGTATATTAAATAATTACATGACACTGATGTAGTTTTTATTTTATTAATGGAAATATAAAAATGACTTTAAATAAAAATATTACAAAATATATAATTTTAGATAATTAATGAGATTAACAAATTTAATAGACAAAAAAATCATCTTATGGATATAATAAAATATTTTGTTTGATGTAAACTTACTATCTTCATATTTTTAAATCCATGTAATGAATAGTGTCAAAATCGACACATATCATCTTCTATCTAAATTATTATTTTTAATTATCTGAATATAATATAAAACATTGAAAAATAAATAATAATTATAATATTGTATATATTTATTTAATTTTTTATTTTATGATCTAATTTTCTTCACATATGTAAAATATTATAACCTTTTAATATTGAAAACATTGTTACATTAATTAAATTTAAAATAGGTTAACTGGGTGTTAATCAAAATGAGAAGTTATATAATAATACCATCAAATTGTCAATAATATATTCATTGATGATATTAATGACTTATATAATCTAATTATTGTATAAATGGCCTTTTATGTATTTATGTTTCGATTGAATATATTCTAAATTAATTTGTTGATAAATCTCAAAAGTTCCCCTCACATTAGTTATAAAAGGGACCCTCCTCCCCCACTTCTTCACATCACATTGAGTCTTATTGATCAACCATTCCATACGTATTTATACTCTATACTTACCTATACACATTCTATAGGTTCCGTAATATAGTAAATACTAACCCTAGTGTCCCTAAGAGGATATCTAAAGAATATCACCAAAGAAGATTTAATCATCTTCTCTAACTCTTTCAAGATTATTTATTCTTCTACATACTCGTCATGTATTGATTCCATTATGATGTAATAATTAATAAATCACCTATATTTTGATATATTATAAAGCTTTATCAACAACCATATTACACCTTTAATCCATCCTATTAAAAACAAAATCACCTTGCATGCTTATATACATCTTACCGTCTCAACTCTATGGTGTAATTTTTTTTCATCAGAACATTACTTTTTAGCTATAATGATGAAATATTTATATATATGTGTGTTAATTATAATAATATACTTAATATGTAATTTTTTTATTAATATACCATCCACTTTTTTAATATTTCACCATTAAGTAAATGATATCATCGTTAATGCATACGTTCGACCTACCGTCTCCACTACATGATGGGATTAATTTTTTTCGTTTCATTAATGACTATATAAATGTATTTAATGAATTAATTTTATATATATTACCATAATATCATTCATTATATGATGTAACTATATTATATTCATAGTAATGAGGACTTATATGGTGAAACTTTCATAGAAAAATGAAGTAGTTAACCGCTGAATGAAGGGTAATAATGAAATATTACTAAAAAATGTGTGATAAGATGATATACGAGGATGATAAATGATATCATATATATGAATATTTTTCTGGTATAAATAATACACATTTTATAAAAAATTATACATGGGTTTTAGATATGTATAAATGAAATAAATCCTAAGGTAATTTTTAATTTCACAATCTCATAATTAATCGTGATTATTTATAAATAACTATATATTGGGAAGTATTTCAATTCCATTTCAATGATTTTAAAAAATAATTCCCAAATTATTTTAAAATTATTCATCAATTTTTAATGTCATTTTTAACCATGTGTGAAGTTCTACTAAAAGATTTTAAATGAAACTTTTTATTATATTACATAAACACTACTTTCTGGATATTCCAGAAACATAAAAAGGATTTTTATTTGAGTTAAATGGAATGAAATTATTTTTCGACATTAATGAAGCCTTAATTACATTAAGATTCCATTAAAACATTACAATGTTATTTTTGAATATAAAGTTTTATTTAATAAGTGTGTATCATTTTAATAAAAGAAAACATTTTCAAAGTAGAACAAATTCTTTCCTCAATATTTTTTTTCAAGTGATCTATAGAAGTTATTTTACACCTACAATATCATTTTTTATGATGCCTATACTTTACTAGGATATTTTTTTAAGTATAATATACCTATTATTTCTATGGTTGTTTTATGTTAATTATATAAATATATTTATTTATCCCATTTATATTTCATGGGTCCTGTTATGATGGAATTATTTTTATGAATCCCACACCATTTCATGGGTTCTTATATGATGAATGATTTACTCTGTTAAAAGAAGACATATGTATAGTTCTAATTATGTGATGGGTGAAACCTCAATCACTCAATAATACATTGGGTAATGATTTATTTCTCATGATATTGATAATATTGGAATGTAGAGTAAACTTGATTTAGTAATACATTTGATAAAATGAAGAGTGTGAACTCGACTCAGTAAGGGAATCTATCTACTATGATGGTACTGGTAGTGAGAAAAGACTAAGATGAAATTGATTTTATATTCCTATATTAATTCCAATATTCCATGTCTTATGTTATTCTATATTTTAATATGTTATTTTATAATTTATGAAATTATATGATTTCTTCGATAACCAGATATCATGATCTTTGATTTGGAGGATAGAATTTTCAATCTTATTGTCATTTTCTTATGACCTTGTGTTTCTCTTATCTCAATTCATTACTCTTACTGAGAATCTTATCCTTCCAACTCCTTATGATTCTTTTCCTCAGGATATGAATAAAGTTATTATGTAACATCTATCAAAAGGGTTTCTTGTTATGATGGAATTAGTGGGAGATTTTGTGCTTGTTTTTTGAATCAGTTGTTCATGTTTCATTGATTTTAGAAGACACTAAACCTATATGTATCTAGAGTTTTTTATTTATGTTATATAATGAATATTATTAAATTTAGATAAAATATATAGGAATGAATTTTTTTTTCACTATAAAAATATATAAATATTTCATTACCCACACTTAGGTGGTATACATTTCCCAAGGCATGCATAAGTAATCTATCCCATTCCATCAGTGGTTGTGAAAATCAAGCCAGTAAAAAATTTCATCTGTGGCCCTAGGTAAATTATCCACTTCTAATCATTTCATTAAAAAGAAATTATTTATTTAGTCAAAATACTAAATATCACATAATGTTGAAACCAAACTATTCACATGATTGCATAAAAAAATTCAAAAAACCTAGGGGTATATCAAGGGTCAAGCTACTAAATTTATGGAGTAACCATCATTTCAATAATTGAATAATAAAACAAAACATGTTCATTCTAGTACAATTTCCCCATTTTAATTACCATGGGTCCCTATCCAATGCCTATACATATAAATTATTTAATTATAATCAATTTATAATTTACTAATTAATATAGAATTAACTATTATATCTAAGTCATTTATGAATAATTTTTAAACAAATATTGGGTACTATCATAACATCATCTATAAAACCAAATATATGCATGTGGTCCATGGTTTTCTATAAAAATTATCCCAATCAATATCCCTATCACGAAACAATCTATATCCAAAATTAATAATTGTAATCCTAAAAATATGAAAAAATTCATTGATTTCTTACCTCATTAAAATTATCTACTATTGAATACATCATTAGTTTATGATTAATATTCTCTAGGTAACATTAAATCCCCAGGAAAATGGATAATCCCACTCTTCTCTTATGGAATCAAAAAAACCCTTAACCAGGTCACCATAAATTAGAGATAAATTGAATTAAATATTTAATTTTGACAATATAAGATTAACATAACCTTAAATAATATATTAATGCTCCCATAATCGCCCAAAAAAATGGGAGTTCAAAGGTAAAATTGGGATCAGGGGTAGTTGGACCATGCACATGTTATAGAGATGTAAAAAAGAGGCAATGTGGGTAGAATTATAAATTCAAAATTTTAATATGCCAAACAGTTTGTCTACAACATTTTCAAAACCATGTTCCATAAAATAGGTTTTAATTATTCATGAACAATGTTTTTTCATGTATTTTTAATATGGGTTTTCAAACCATAAACGAACAATGTGAATCATATTTTTAACTGATCTACAACAATTCACAAGATGTTTATGCCACCAAGAACTAACGGTGATTTGTTTGATAGGTCAATGATACCCCCACATAGTCTCCTCAGATACCCATATAGTTATCACTTAAATGTTTTATAATATTTCCAACAAGTGTTATACTATACAATTATAAATATAAATTTCTGCACAATCATTGTGTTTTTTTGTTTTGACATGAAAATTTAGACCACACTATACACCTAAAGGAGAATGAATCACAATTCCCCAAATTCAATCTGATGAACTCGAGAGAAATTTTAGAACATAGGGAACCTCTCACACATTAGACCATATCCAAAACATATCATCTGTTGATTTTAAAAATCATGGATTGTTGATATGAAACCAAATTCTCAAAACAAACCATCCACTACAATTGAAAATTCACATTCCTCTAGAAATTTAGAACTACCAAAATTTTTTCTATATTAAAAACTCACCACATTAGCACTTCTCGACCTCGAGAAGACGCAGTGGTATAAAATCATTATCCTAAACTTAACTTAGTCTCCAATTCACAATCAACTAACTATATTCTATATTTAAATGAAATATGTTCTACCCTTCTACGACAAAAAACACTAGGCACTCAACTAATAAAAAACTCAATCCACCCCTCACACCCACTACTGATCCATTCAGATGTTTTTTACATACATCAAAATAAATATATAAACCATATGACCATCAATGTATTCATTATTTTTATTATAGTTTTCATAACTATAATCTATTTCTAAAATAGTCCAATTCTAATCCATGATTCTCCGCACCATCATAATTGTATATCAGAAGACATTTCATGTTTTACAATGACCCACTATTTGTGTTGTATATCCCATATCACCCAATTATATTTGAAAAAACTATAAAAAAGATTGTATTCACTATCATAATTGATTGTGAATCATAATAGATGAAAATTCACTACCCATGCACAAGGCCCAAATACAACAACCATTCCTTAAAAGGTCCAAAACAATTCTTGAAACCCATTCATAATACCCAATATGATATGATTGTTATAGTTACAAACCCACTGCATGCAATCTAATGAAAAAATATTGGCTGAACCTTCTTTTTCATTCCATTAATGTATATTCTCATCCAAACTAGATGACACAATATCTCACTCACTCTATCAGAACACAAAATCTGAGTAACTATCATGACCTCAAATTTTCACCTACATTGAAGGGTGAACATAAAATTTTATGTGATTCCATAATTTTCTACCCAAAATATCAAATGAGCTACCATAATCTCACAAGATCATTAGGGTACCTATAATCTGACTCATGATCCAATTATAAAAAAATATCATGTAAAAATTCCAATTGACAAGCACCAAAAAAATATTTCATTTTAATCAAAGATATATTGTTTGACATAGGACAATATTATTTTGATTCATCATATCACCCGAATTAAAATTCCTCATCAAAGATCCAAAAATCGGTTACACTACACCAATAACACAACCAACCTGGGTTCACACCTCCATGACACATGATCCATCCATTACCATATGTTATTATGGGATTTTACCATTCTTCTTGTAACTGAGAATAAACAATAAAGATTAATCATACACCATCCATGGCTCACCATGAAGACCACCCTCAACATACACCTAAATTTCATTCCATGTAGAGATTCACACTCCAATGATCAAGGGTAAAATACCATCCATATATAATAACGCAAAACACTCTTTGAGTGTGACCTCAAAAGGTTCTAGTACACACGCGTGCCACTCATCCCAATCCAAACCCATTAATCTTATCGGTACCAAAATAGGATCAACTACTAGATCGATCATTTCACCACACCAGTTCCATTTCTGATGTCTCCTCTACCACATATGAACATTTATAATTTACTTGTAACTCATGGGTAACCATTCCTATTTGTAAACCAGTAATTTCATGGTTCATCAATACACAAATGAACCCTCATTGATTAAATACAAAAAATCATTAAGCATATCAATAACAGATTACCTAAATATTATTCCAAACCAATGGGTGCACACTACCGCACCACCTAATACCATAAATAAAATAAAAAAATTATGAATCACATCTCATAGTATATATAACCATGGGCCTAAACCACTGACCATTCTCCATTGCCATTTTTTCATTCAACTAGAAACACCATAAATGATCCGTTTTAATACAAGGAATCTCCCAAATTCCAATGTCTATCACATTAACACCAAAAAAATTAATTTAATTTAAAAACCAGAAACCTCCACCATGTTTTACTATTTCACCCTGAAAAAACACATAAAAACACAAGGTTTTGAATCACACTCATCACACCCTCAAATTACACCTTTTATACCAAAAGTGCTAGCGTTAATGGTGATTTCTTCATTAAACCCATGAAATATATAATCATATGCCATATCTCTTGAAACAACCCATAATCAAATAGAAACAAAAATCATCTACCCATGATTCATGTATCTAATGAACTCACAAGACCGGGTTGGCCTATCATTTATGTTACCCACATATATCATTTCGTATCTTAACCATAATACATATCACTTATATACCATATGTTTTATTTCATGCACTAAGTCCTCCTTCCTAACCAATTGGTCATATGTCAACTAAATAATAACTCATGGGAATCAGTACACTGTTCCTATATGAAACATTACATGGAAATAAAAAATCCAAACTTCCCATTCTGGGGTGTCATATACATGTACCCATATCTGACATCATATTGTAAATAACTCATCTACTAGGGAACTGGATTTATTGGGAACCTTATTTTTTAATTCCCTATCTTAAATATATAATCTCAAGAAAATCCTCACCAGGGCACAAAAAACATAATCCGCCCCTTGAATATCACATTCTATTTTGTTACAACTTATTAATAATTACATCACCCAACCATGATCGGTGCAGATTATCCATTTTAATAGTAAATGGTTCTTTAAAAATCCACCACAATGATTTATAATAAAATAATGCATATGTTGTTAATGACACATTAAGTAACGTAAAATATTTTTTTTCAGATGAAATATATTAATTACAAAAAATTGGTTTATCACTAATGAATAAAATTACCTTACTGACCTATAAATGGTCAATGTAATGCCCTTACAGAGAGGAATTTCATATACATCATCAACAATATTCTCCTTATTGTTCAATATGAGAAGTCAAAAGAATAAAAATATACAATTATTTATCTATCGAGAATCAAACCACCATGTTATGTTGGAAAAAAGTATACATATTTTCTACTAAAATATTAAATAGTTGAACCTGAATATTAGTGATATCAATCACATACAAACATACAAATGTCTTGTGAATCCTACATATAGAATTTAATTCATGAAAAAAACATTCCAATCAGAACATGATCTAAAACAATATATTTAATAAATCAAACTTATACATCACAATTTTTCCACTCATTTTACTACCATTCATCCATTACATCAAAAACTGGACAACCACATTCCATGACTGAAGTAACCTATAAATTTGAATACAAAAATGATTTCTCAATGCACCAATTTGGTATCCATAAAAATATTTAACACATCCTTATGTTACATATCTACCACATCCACAAAAATATTAAATAATAAATAAAAAACCCATAGAATAAGTGGTGAAAATCAAATAAAAGAATCTAATACCACCATTCATTTCCCCCTACTCAGTCCACTATGAATAAAGACCATATAAGAGAGTTATGGGACCTTATGCATGCCTCCCCATGCACCGGAGGCTACCAATTAGAATTTGGGGCCAAGGTGCTATAATGAATAGACTATAACACAATATTAAAGTGTTAACTAATAGTTAAAAATTAAAAAAAATACATTTTTATAAATATGGATCAAAATAAGTGAAGGAAAAAAGATATCCATCAATATCAATATGGTCATGAAAATCATATAGCTATATGATCAAATTATCCTCCCTCATTTCCCACCATATATACTAAGGTAATACATTAGGAATGTGTAAAATTAAGGATGATCCACTAATTATCCTAGAATCACCTCATCAAGAGATCAAAACCCATCAAAACTATCCTACTTGATTAAAAAACATTGGTTCCTTATCCAACCTAATCCTAAAATTAGTAATGTATTCTTAGGTGCCAATGTTCCTTGACCTCCTGATTTTGGTGTGAGTACAAATAAGTAGAGAACCACCAATTTTTTGTAATAAATTACCATAAAAACATTTTTACACATTTTTTTGTTGTAAAATGAATATAATGTACTAAAAAAGCATTCAAAAATATTAACTACTGATCTGTCAGTCATGATTAACACATTGGATTAAACCAAACCTACTTCATACAATATTGGAATATCATTGAGAACATAAAATAACTATTCATACCAAATTAATCTCATGTTCAATACCATTGATAATTTTATATAGGATTTAGTGTGATATAATTATATTTTATTCACATGAATTTTAAAAAATATAATAGTTCTGGGCTTTATCTCTGATTAGTAGCTATCCTAAGCAATATACTATCTATGTTTCATGCAGAATAGCACATTCCATTGTGTATAGTGTAATAAATGTCGACCTAAACTGATAGTTCCTAGTATTTTATCTGTATATTATCAATTTTAAACATAGGAAATTTAGCTACCATAAATTCTATAACACTGTATAACATCTAGTTCCAAGAAGTGAATGAAAAGAATCACAAACATATATTTCCTTTGAATCCTAAAAATATGTCCCATACGTGCTATTCTATATCAATTCAGATTCCTAGAAGCATATCCAACACAATCCAACCTATCACATTTATGATTCTTATAAGAACATCATATGGAATAAATATTACATATTAGGAAATATGTATGGAACCTAGTAATATTTACTAGGAATCCCATTCATCAACATACATCTTAATGGGAAATAGACATCACTAAACGATCCCTTGTTTCATCATTAATGCATGATATAAGGTTACACAAACTATCATCAGTACCAATTACTCATACACACGGTCACTAGGGTCAAAATGTCACAAGATAATTCAACGAGGACATATAGTTTTGATCATTAAAAGGAAGAACTTTAGAGGTACCCTTATCTAATCCACATCACTCAGGTATCCGCCCACCACTTAGAGGGAATTATATCCCTTGAAATCATGAAAATAACATTATTGCCTTGCTGACCTCCATGGAATGTCTCGAAATGGATATAACATCAAGAAAATCAACATTACATGTTAATTTAGGTTGTTTTAAACACCCAAACCAATGCTCAACATCATTGGGTTCAACCCACCATAATTATCAAGTCTTAGGAAGGGGAGTGATTCTGTCCGAATGATCATCACACATTCTAATTGTATATATGTCATATAAAGATCTATTTTAGCCTATTGGATCCAATTATAACTATTCTTACTTGTCCCTATACTTAAAATTTATCATGGATCCTAATCTATGATCAATGATATTTTACTCTTGAGGAGATTAATATTAAACAACAGGGTGTAAGTGATGTTATTTGTAAGACCAAATTGAAAAATAACATGGAAAAATTTAACTTATATTTGAATATTCAAATTATAATATTTACATGATCTTTAAAGATCATGGAGTAATAAAATTATACCAAAACGGAGGATTTTATTTATTTTAGGTCATACCATGATATCTCCAATGAATATATTCATTGAATTCTGGTTCCTTTTCATTCATAAAGTATTCCTATATAATTGAAGGAATGGTATATAGAAATTGTTTTTGAAGGACTGTATTTTTATTTATAAATAAAATCATATATTATTATTATTAATGATAAGAATGATATAATCTATTATTATCCCATTCATAAAAAATACAAAATGATATTTCAAAATAAATACAAATGTATTTAGAGAACTATTATAATTTTAGTGGATAAACAATTAATATTTTTATTAACTCCTATGATTATGATGATTATTCCACTTATACTGAATTAGACGATGGGTGATATGGAATATAGAATATTATTTATCATTAAATTATTATTTTTTGATTTTTCATATCCTATATTGGTCTATATGAAAATTTTATTGTTTAATAATCATATCATTAAAATTTTATGTGATTTAATATTTTGTATTAGGGGTTAACTCATTCATAATATTAGTTTAATAATTCACCATTTCCATTGTCATGATTGTATACGTTGGGTGGGTATGAGGTATTTTCCTTCAGTTGTTTGTTTTTATTAAGGAATACCAATCTATTCTCAATATATTGGTTTAATTAGAGTTCTTTATACTTTCATGATCTCATAGAATAAATGATTGAAATTGTAAAATAATGACTTTACTATATCTTCTTTATCTCTTATATTTATGGAACACATAATCTGGATCCAAATATATTCAATCATTTATGTACATTGATTTTTCAATCACACCAACAGGGGCGGTGAAATAGGTGTGACCAAATTTACTGATTTTTTTGTCTTTTAATTTAAGACATGGTCACCAAATTATTTGAGTAAACGATTCATGAAAATAAGAAAGTAAATGTAACACAACACAAAGTATTTTTTACAATGTCGAATTCTAATACCTACATCATAGATATTTTTTAGACCCCCATAATGGATTACCCACTATAATATTTTTATCAATTATAGTGGTTCATGAAGAAACTAGTTATACATCCCTGTAATCAATCCCTATTTGATTTTTTATACCCCCTAACAATCCAAATCATCTTCATATGTAGGTTAGACACCCTAACTATTTGACTGGTTAGACCCCCCAGTCTATAGATCCTATTTAGGAACTGGTTACACCCCCATTAATAAGCTCATTCTTCTTCTATAAAATATCGGATTCACATATAGGATTATCACTTGAACTTCATCGACATGATTTATAGATCACTCTAGATCCTGTTCAATTCAAGTACATTATCAATGATGTTAGACTTTGCCAAATAATATATAATCACGGTATTAAATTAATTGTCTCAGTATAAATGGCCAATGCATGAATTATTTCATTTACTGAAGACCTAGCCTCACTGACCATTGAAAACACATATACAAAAATTCTTATGAATGAATGACGGAAATATTATCCCATCATCAGTCTCAAATCCCTTCACAATAATCAAGAAACATTTATTTCACATGATCTTATTTATTATTCATGAATGTATATAATATAGTGAATGGATTTATTACATTGTGAAAAACATACATTCACAATCTTCACAGTATCATTCATGAATAATTGCATGTTCATACAAGATTCTATAACACAGAAAATTATGTCCAATTAATTTGTATGGTGTTCATGTGAGCATTCTTTAATCCATGTAATTTTTTTATGTGAATCCTCAATAAAAAATATTGTCTAGTTTTATCATTCATAGTTCACTCACAACATTTAAATTCTTGTTCACTAACTTCCTCACACACTAAACACATACACAATATTTTTACAAACCACCTGCATGGGAAGTATACAAAAAATACCATTCCTCACTTATTGTATGATTTTATTCTTAAACAAATCATGTACACACAATGTACACACATATTGTGCATCAAACGAGATTCTCATTTGTTTCTTAGACTCCTTCCCATGAAACAAAGGAACATTCACTGTAAAATTGTCATCTTGCATGAAAAACTGAATGATTATATTCCTGGTGTGTGTCATGAATTCTCCACATGATGTAGTGTAAATATACATTGTCACTAGGCTTCTCATTCCCTTTGAGAATGATAGAGAGACATATATATACATGAATAATTCAATCTCAAATGATTCACATAACATTTTTCATTACAAATAAAAACAAGTGTGTTGTACACATGTTGTTTTATAGGGAAGTATTTTGTACACACAAATAGCGAGATATGATGATATGATTTCTGAAAACTACAGAGATTGATATATCCTAAACATTAATAGAAACTGGAACCTCTCAAACTTGTTAGTGTATCATGGGTAAATTCTTGGATATTTATATGAAACATTAAATTGACATGTCATGTATGCACTACCTCACTTACCCAACTTTATGAATCACCATCATAAAATATGAAACTAATTCACACACAAAATCCTCAGTTTTTTCATCATAATATTAAGAAAGTGAAATTTTATAATGATTTCAATTATATTTGGATCAACAATGAATTTTCAGAATACCTAGATGATTCTTGCAATCTTGATGAGACCTTTTGGCTATGTTGAAATAGAGATTTGATGAAATGAATACTCAGACACGAGTTAAGATTGAAGACATCATAGTAGAGACAAATATATAATTATAAGAAACAATAATTATTTATAGAATTCAAATTTTAAGACCATGGTTCTTTATTCTAAACATTATAGGCCTATTTAAACCATAGAATACTGGAATCACTAATGAATTAAAAAGGAACTAAAATTAATCAAATCTATGTATATGTGAGAAATTCTCTTTTTAGGAAAAAAAAATATTGATCACCTTTAATATCAATGTCATCAATAATCATCAAGCCTGTGATACCAATAAATGGAACATCTTTATAATAATTACCCAAATGGTTTTCAAGTGATTCCCTACATTTCTCTAAACAAACATATTAAATTCATTCGAGTAAAGAATGTATTTCCCCTTATCAATTTTCATTTTTTCAACAAAACGTAAATCTATAAATTATACAATTGATGGTTATTTTTATACCAAGAAGTTATGCTTATGTAACCAATATACCTCAATGATGAAAAGAATCATTCTCTAGACATTATTCTATTATATTTATAACATAAAAAACTTAAGATAAATTCTTATATTTATAAGATATATAATAAAATAATAATATATAGTGATTTATTTTATGTGCTCCCCCTCAATAGATGCACTGAAAAAATTCTTCATTGTGATTGTCATTCATCATGACTTGAAATAAAATATCTTACGAGATTAATTATGATATTGAAAAGAGAAAACATAAAACCAATATTATTAGCTAATTTAAAATTTTATATCTGTAATATATTCAAAAAATTTATAAAATATGGTACCCCAAAATATTTTCATCACCATATATTCCCTTCCTAAAAGAACATAATATGAATAAAAATAAGGTGGTTCTTCAAATATCCTGCAATAGAGAAACATGAATGAGTGTGGCTTCTCAACCCAACAATACTCTTGTATGAATATTTAATCTTCACAGTTTCTTACAATGAATTTTATTTTTTCTCTTCTTCTTCCAATTATATTTCCTCTTCCAATAGTTTGATCCATGTGATCAAACATTCTTTTTGAACATGATCAGTCTTCAATTTGTGAGTTGAATTCTTGTTCTCTACAGTAGAAGTCACAAATTTTTTCCCTTCCAACTTCATTAATTATTCTTGACATTATCACCGTGTAAAAAAAATTAACTGAATGTGAAGACATATTAAACCTATCACACATAATTTTATAATTCATCAAGTTTCCTATTTTAGAAATATTTTCAGACTCTTTATTAGATATTTCTTCCACCAAATTAGTCCCATTTCTTACCTTCTGGATTTATTTTCACTTAAATTTTATCTTTCTTCATATCTAATGATTGTTAATTTCCAATTAAAAATGTTCCATGATGTGAGATTT